>JASEVX010000010.1:40564776-41007276 GCA_031761405.1 Serripes groenlandicus | reverse complement strand
GTCTTATACACATGTCTTACTGAGTTATTTAATGGCGTTCTAATTCAAGAAATTATTCCGGAAAGCTGGAGGAAGAGCCTCATCATTCCTATCTTCAAAGGGAAGGGGAAGAGTAAAAGTGACCCATCTAGTTATAGGCCAATATCATTAATCCCGTGCTTTTGTAAAGTTTTTGAAAAACTCTTACTATGCAGAATCCAATCATTCCTTTCATCGAAATCGATTACATTCCCTCATGTCCAGCAGCAAGGGTTCCAGAAAGAACTAAGCTGTATATCGGCAGCTTTTAACTTACAGGAAACAGTATATGATCTGTCAGAAAAGAATAGCCGTACATATACCGCGTTTCTTGACTTTAAGGCAGCGTTTGACTCTGTCTGGCATAACGGGCTATTCCTTAAACTGGCACAACTAGGGTTATACGGTAAAATCCTTCGACTCATTGTCGATTCTTATGATAATTTAACGTGCAATGTACGCAGTAGCGGTAGCATATCAAGTCCTGTACGGATTAAGAGAGGCGTACGGCAGGGAGGAGTTGCTTCAACGTTTTATTACCTAGTTTATATAGACGAACTTTTACATCAATTAGAGGACTCCGATTACAGTTTAAATCTAGGACATAATCTCAGATGTGGTAACCCTTCATTTGCTGATGACCTGTCTATTATCGCCTTATCCCCCAACAATTTGCAAGTCTTACTAGACATTGTATACCGATACGCGACAAAATGGAAGTTTGAAGTAAGCGCGAGTAAATCAAGCATCGTTGTATTTAATAGGTTAAAATATGACGCTCCAATTTCACTTCTCATCGGGAACACATATATTCACGAACATGACCATGCGATACACTTGGGAATCAGGCAAGACGCATCACTTAAATTGTCTAATAGAATAAAAGAAAGATGTCAAAAAGGTAAAAATGCATTCTTTGCATTAGCCGATGTAGGTATGCGATCTGATGCACTTAATCCTATTACGTCAGTGAAACTATACAATAGTATCGTAGTTCCAACAATACTATACGGTAGTGAACTGTGGAACAACATGTCACAGTCTGATATAGATGCAGTCAATAAGTTACAGCACTATGTTGTAAAATCCATCCAGGGTTTTAAAACCAGAACAAGATCCGACATGTGCGAATCTATGGTCGGCACTTATCGTCTGTCATCTAGAATCGACATAAGAAAACTAAAGTTCTTACACAAACTACTCAGTTTAAGAAACGGTTCACTGAGTAAAAACTTGCTACTCAAAAAAGCTTTGGCTTTTATACAAAATCCTAGAACGGTCTTAAAGGGCTTTATCCCTGATATTTTTAGAATATTGAAATTGTATGGTCTCTCAAATATGATCAATGCATATTTGAACAATGCAGGACTTCTGCCGTCTAAGATTAGCTGGAAATTAACAGTAAATACTGTTGTCAATGCATATGAATCCGACAACTGGAAATTGAGAATAAGTGTCGACCAAGATTTCTCTAGATTTGAACGGTTGCACACTGCAATCTACCCAAGTGTTATTTACGATGTGTTTACAGAGGTTAAGCCAAATATTGCCAGAACAATTGCTAAAATATGGGTAAACATTCCTGATGCTGACAATCTGTATTGTAAACTGTGCTATGCGTTTACCAGCGATAGTATCAAACACGTTCTTTGTGAGTGTCCATGTTTGACGTCGCAGAAAACGTCGTTCATACTAAGCATACAACATGAGGTTAATGCTGGTATTGCGGAAGAACTTAGCTCGGACTCATCTGAAAGTTTCATGTTGAAAATTCTAGGCTCAAAACTGGAAACCGATATTTCACATGAAACAGAAAGACTAATGCTCAAGCGCTCATTGGTGTATGCCTATAGCTGCCTTAGGAACCTAGTGTGATCTCTGTGAGTCGGAAATCACACATAGTTCCAAAAATGCACTTAACTGCGTTCTGTGCTCGAACTTTAAAGATGAAACACGGTCATAAAGCACATATCAATGAAGGAAAGCAGTAAATCTCACTATTCAACAGTGTATATATTCCTATTATTATTTGTACATGAACTGCATAACGATGCTCTATATCCAAACTATTTGTTAATTTAACTTAAACTTGTGATTATTTGTTATTTATCAATCTCCACTAGGAGGAATTAAAATGAATAAATAAACTACTAGTATTACTTCTTCTACTACTACTATTACTACTACTATTGCTACTACTACTATTACTTCTACTACAACCACTGCTATTTATACTACTACTAGTAAAATTATTACAATTTTAAAAAAGTCAATTATATTTCAAGGGAACAATCAATTTATTTTCTTCAATGGCTTTAAAGCAGTGAAACTATTTGGTATTGGTGCTCGTAAAAAAACCTTATGCATTTAAACATATTCTGCCTTCGATATGCATACTCATACACTATGAAACTACTCATCAATTTCTCAAAGTATACATGTGTATAGGGTTGTATTCAGATTGTTCTTAGACATATCGATCACACGGCTAGTTAGTCTGGTCCCCTGCGTTCTGATATAACATACAGTACCGATAACATAGTAAAAGGGGGAGAAACTCCAGACTATCGGCTAGTGCTAGTCTAACTCTGTTTCATTGGTTGATTCGGATATCACATATCCAGGTGCGCGGTGGGTTGTTACACTCTGAATGCGTCCTAGGATCTGTTTTTATTATCGACATTTTTGTGTCGTCCCGTTTATATGTCTTATTTGTAAAACGTTTTGCTATCTTCATTACTAATGGTAAGTTACACTCTTACACTGTATTAAAGGTTATTTAGCTGAAATGAAACGTTTTGCTATCTTCATTATTAATGGTAAGTTACACTCTTACACTGTATTAAAGGTTATTTAGCTGAAATGAAACGTTTTGCTATTTTCATTAGTAATGGTCAGTTACACTCTTGCACTGTATTGAAGGTTATTTAGCTGAAATGAAACGTTTTGCTATTTTCATTAGTAATGGTCAGTTACACTCTTGCACTGTATTGAAGGTTATTTAGCTGAAATGAAACGTTTTGCTATTTTCATTAGTAATGGTCAGTTACACTCTTGCACTGTATTAAAGGTTATTTAGCTGAAATGAAACGTTTTGCTATTTTCATTAGTAATGGTCAGTTACACTCTTGCACTGTATTGAAGGTTATTTAGCTGAAATGAAACGTTTGGCTATTTTCATTAGTAATGGTCAGTTACACTCTTGCACTGTATTGAAGGTTATTTAGCTGAAATGAAACGTTTTGCTATTTTCATTAGTAATGGTCAGTTACACTCTTGCACTGTATTGAAGGTTATTTAGCTGAAATGAAACGTTTTGCTCACATCATTTGTAATGGTCAGTAACACTCTTACACTGTATTGTAAGTCATTTGGCTGTTATAGAACGTTTTGCTCACTTCATTATAAATGGTCATTTCACTCTTACATTTCTATATATATATATATATATATATATATATATATATATATGTATATGTAGAGCGTAGGCGATACTTCACAGAATGACCGAGATCAACTCTGTTCGTGATGGGACATGTATGACCGGGTTACCAACCTGTATGGTTGACGTGTATATATACAGAACAAAGGTCGCCTTCTGTCAAATCAAAACGCCAAGTAAATATCTCTATGACAGGATAAGACACCAAAGGATACAGTAAATGGATATACAGTTTTATATTTTGTCCCCCATGTAAGAACGAGAACTTGAACTTTATTTTATTTACAGCACGGTTATAGTTAAAGTCGAAAATTCATGTTTTGTATCCATTGTAGAACAAGAAGTTAAATACAACGAGGTTCAACAAACAAAGTCCGGGTTAACGTACCAAATGAAATAAATTTGTATGTGAAAGCAAACATTTTAGTGTTTCGGTAATTTGAAAACAAAACAACTAACTGTACAACACTCTAATATTTTGCATTATAATATAACAACTGCATTCCTAGTTAATTAATGTCTACCTATTACCAATAATAGCATTTTAAATTACCAAATACTATTGTGTCATGTAACCAAACGTCAAGAACAAGATTAAGGTTTATAATGACTGAACAAACTAGTTTTACGTTTAAATTACAATGACGTCACTGTGGAAAAAACAAACATATTTATCCTTCAAACAAAATACACGTTAATATCTAATTATATTTATATTCAGCCGTAATTATGGAGATGAAGAAACTAGCTCTATATAGAACATATTGTGGTCGGTAAGAGACGTTTGAAGGCTTGACCAATTATAGGAAGTGAAGGCCGAAGCTGTGCTGCGTTAAAATAAACTTAAATAAATATTGTAGACACTATAAAGATACACCGTAAACTGTTAAGGCTATTGTAGTAGAAAAAATGTCAATGAATATTTGTATATACCTATACATACATACCTGCATCACAATGTAAGATAAACTGAAATTTGATAATAATAATAATAATAATAATAATAATATTAATATTAATAATAATAATAATAAATAAATAAATAATCAAGATAGCTAGTTATAAGTCATAGAAGATTGTCCTCTTCCACTTGGCAGCGATTTCAGCTGACACATGAGGGCGATGTGGTTTCTCGGTGACATCTGATTCTGGCTCCAAAGCTCTTAAACTAGCTTCCTCCATTTCCTTACGCATCTTTGACTTGAACCCGAGCCCTCTCTTAGCTGTGTCTCCATTCCAGCTTGTGTAGGTTACCTGGCGGGGTATCAGTGGTGCCTTTGGTGAATTTGTATTGGCCGTTGTGGTTGTTGGTGCAACACTGGATTTAGCGGCTTCAACACGTTGTGGTGCTCTTTCAAACCCTTTTGTATTAGCATCATGGCTGACACCATGCATTCCTACTCTTGTTGTTTCTGTTTTAGCCTGGGACAAACCTTTTGGTGCGCCGGGAACATATGCCTGATAGTTGGTTTGAACATCAGACGCCCCTCTATTTGCAGTGGGACGTTCGACATTGGAATTGGCACCTTCTCCTATACCTGGATATGGTATCAGTTTACGTCTCCGCTTCGAAAAGCCATCCTCTTGCTTTTGCATGGATGGTGGCATGGGGTAATGAACTCCATTCCTATCATTTCGGATTGGCGGTACTGGCATTTTCGGTTGACTGGGCGGTGCTGGCATTTTCGGTTGACTGGGCGGTGCTGGCATTTTCGGTTGAAAGGGCGGTGCTGGCATTTTCGGTTGACTGGGCGGTGCTGGTATTTTCGGCTGACCGGTTGTTGCAGGCTGTTTTGACTGACTTGGCGGAGCCGGAATTTGAGGGGTGTATGTGCTGCCTCTAGACTTCTCACCAGCTTCTTTGCAAGGCTTAAATGCGTTCAATTTCTGTTTGCGATGGAACTCGTTGGCTTCCCTGATCTTCATTTCCAACAGAGACTGGCGCTTCATGTCTAGCTCGTATTCCTCTTCTGCATTTCTCTGGCCACCTTTGCTATTGCAGGTCGGAATAAGTAGAGATCGATCAATGCGCTCCACTTTGAGATCATCTTGGAACCCACCGATATCACCATCATCTATGCCTGGTACTGTAGCGAAGGCAAGTGGTACTAATGCAGCTGGCTTCTTTGTTTCCTGAGGGTCAGTACAGTCGGGTCTGGTGTATGTGCTTTCCTCATGACCGTACCTCAACTCACCCACGTATGACTGCTCCACTCTCCTCATGGCGTTCTCAACACGCATTCTTCTCTCCTCTTTCCAGTCAGCTTGAGGGGCAGGGGCGATCTTCACTGGCTTCTCCACTTGTGCTACTAAATTCATTACTTTACACGTTACATGATGCCAGTTAACATTGATTGGTGACATGAATATATATACATATAGTAAAACCTATTGCAAGTGAAGAATACTGAAATACCTAGTACATGGATATCCTTTTTGTCTTCTGCATTCGATTAACAATCGCATTAAAACCAGACAGAAATAGTCGCTGTACATATTTGATCTGACGTCACCGCATACAAGATCGTCTCGAATTGACACTTTATATTTAGATATTTACTTATTCGGAACACTCGGCAATCATCACCGCTTCTCTATTTCATTCATGTATATTGGTTATGTCCCCCTGATGATACCAGATCTATATGAGCGTTTGCTACTGCATCGAAGATTAGGTCTGGTTTTAATGAGATTAAGGGTATTAAAGACCACATACTGATTTACTGCACCACACTGTAAGTTGGTTTTAGAAGACCTATGTCAAGAGGCGTTGAAGTTAATAACATATTTAAACATCTGCTTCGCCTTATCTAGTTTATTGTACCATTGCGTGTAGATCCTAATCAGATGTATGTTACACTGTTATTTATTGTTTGTAATGTTTGAATATACTGTGCTAGATACCCGCTAAATGTTCAGAAGTATTTGAGCCACGAAAGGTTAAAATAATATTAAACCTTTCCAACATACAGACGTATATTTGACGTAATGTTTTCAATTGTTTTCAATAAATAAACATTCATTTATAGAGATGTGTATACGTTTACTTAAATGTGTTGTGTTCAACGTCAGCTGCAGAAGATTTGTTGTATGTTGAAAAGGGTTGATCATGCAAACTGTATCTACGCATAGTTATCAGCTGAACCTTCACTGCTCGCCAACAATTAGAGGAGGAACCATAGATGCTACTTCTAATCAGCTGTGCAGATCCACTGGAGCTAACCATTTGAAGAGGAACCAAAGATGTTATTTCTAATCAGGTGTGCAGCTCCACTGGAGCCAACAATTAGAGGAGGAACCAAAGATGCTACTTCTAATCAGCTGTGCAGCTACACTGGAGCCAACAATTAGAGGAGGAACCAAAGATGCTACTTCTAATCAGCTGTGCAGCTACACTGGAGCCAACAATTAGAGGAGGAACCATAGATGCTACTTCTAATCAGCTGTGCAGCTCCACTGGTACCAACAATAAGAGAAGGAACCATAGATGCTACTTCTAATCAGCTGTGCAGCTTCACTGCTCGCCAACAATTAGAGGAGGAACCATAGATGCTACTTCTAATCAACTGTGCAGATCTGCTGGAGCCAACCATTTGAGGAGGAACCAAAGATTTTACTTCTAATCAGCTGTGCAGCTCCAATGGAGCCAACAATTAGAGGAGGAACCATAAATGTTACTTCTAATCAGCTGTGCAGCTCCACTGGAGCCAACAATTAGAGGAGGAACCATAGATGTTACTTCTAATCAGCTGTGCAGCTCCACTGGAGCCAACAATTAGAGGAGGAACCAAGATGTTACTTCTAATCAGCTGTGCAGCTCCACTGGAGCCAACACTTAGAGGAGGAGTCATACATGTTACTTGTAATCAGCTGTGCAGCCACTGGAGCCAACAATTAGAGGAGGAACCACAGATGTTACTTCTAATCAGCTGTGCAGCTCCACTGGAGCCAACACTTAGAGGAGGAGTCATACATGTTACTTCTAATCAGCTGTGCAGATCCACTGGAGCCAACAATTAGAGGAGGAACCAAAGATGTTACTTCTAATCAGCTGTGCAGCTCCATTGGAGCCAACAATTAGAGTAGAAACCAAATATGTTACTTCTAATTAGCTGGCAGCTCCACTGGAGCCAACACTTAGAGGAGGAGCCATACATGTTACTTCTAATTGGCTGTGCAGCTCCACTGGAACCAACACTTAGAGGAGGAGTCATAAATGTTACTTCTAATCAGCTGTGCAGCTCCACTGGAGCCAACAATTAGAGGAGGAACCAAAGATGTTACTTCTAATTGGCTGTGCAGCACCACTGGAGCCACAAATTAGAAGAGGAACCAAAGATGTTACTTCTAATCAGCTGTGCAGCACCACTGGAGCCACAAATTAGAAGAGGAACCAAAGATGTTACTTCTAATCAGCTGTGCAGCACCACTGGAACCAACAATTAGAGGAGGGGCCATACATGTTACTTCTAATCAGCTGTGCAACTCCACTGGAGCCAACAATGAGAGGAGAAACCAAAGATGTTACTTCTAATCAGCTTTGCAGCACCACTGGAGCCAACACTTAGAAGAGGAACCAAAGATTTTACTTATAATCAGCTGTGCAGATCCACTGGAGCCTATAATTAGAAGAGGAACCATAGATGCTACTTCTAATCAGCTGTGCAGCTCCACTGGAGCCAACAATTAGAAGAGGAACCAAATATGTTACTTCTAATCAGCTGTGCAGCTCCACTGGAGCCAACACTTAGAGGAGGAGTCATACATGTTACTTCTAATCAGCTGTGCAGCCACTGGAGCCAACAATTAGAGGAGGAACCACAGATGTTACTTCTCATCAGCTGTGCAGCTCCACTGGAGCCAACACTTAGAGGAGGAGTCATACATGTTACTTCTAATCAGCTGTGCAGATCCACTGAAGCCAACAATTAGAGGAGGAACCAAAGATGTTACTTCTAATCAGCTGTGCAGCTCCATTCGAGCCAACAATTAGAGTAGAAACCAAATATGTTACTTCTAATTAGCTGGCAGCTCCACTGGAGCCAACACTTAGAGGAGGAGCCATACATGTTACTTCCAATCAGCTGTGCAGCTCCACTGGAGCCAACAATTAGAGGAGGAACCAAAGATTTTACTTATAATCAGCTGTGCAGATCCACTGGAGCCTATAATTAAAAGAGGAACCATAGATGCTACTTCTAATCAGCTGTGCAGCTCCACTGGAGCCAACAATTAGAAGAGGAACCAAATATGTTACTTCTAATCAGCTGTGCAGCTCCACTGGAGCCAACACTTAGAGGAGGAGTCATACATGTTACTTCTAATCAGCTGTGCAGCCACTGGAGCCAACAATTAGAGGAGGAACCACAGATGTTACTTCTCATCAGCTGTGCAGCTCCACTGGAGCCAACACTTAGAGGAGGAGTCATACATGTTACTTCTAATCAGCTGTGCAGATCCACTGAAGCCAACAATTAGAGGAGGAACCAAAGATGTTACTTCTAATCAGCTGTGCAGCTCCATTCGAGCCAACAATTAGAGTAGAAACCAAATATGTTACTTCTAATTAGCTGGCAGCTCCACTGGAGCCAACACTTAGAGGAGGAGCCATACATGTTACTTCCAATCAGCTGTGCAGCTCCACTGGAGCCAACAATTAGAGGAGGAACCAAAGATGTTACTTCTAATCAGCTGTGCAGCTCCATTGGAGCCAACAATTAGAGGAGGGACCAAGATGTTACTTCTAATTAGCTGTACAGCTCCACTGGAGCCAACACTTAGAGGAGGAGTCATACATGTTACTTCCAATCAGCTGTGCAGCACCACTGGAGCCACAAATTAGAAGAGGAACCAAAGATGTTACTTCTAATCAGCTGTGCAGCACCACTGGAGCCAACAATTAAAGGAGTGGCCATACATGTTACTTCTAATCAGCTGTGCAACTCCACTGGAGCCAACAATTAGAGGAGAAACCAAAGATGTTACTTCTAATCAGCTGTGCAGCACCACTGGAGCCAACAATTAGAAGAGGAACCAAATATGTTACTTCTAATCAGCTGTGCAACTCCACTGGAGCCAACAATTAGAGGAGAAACCAAAGATGTTACTTCTAATCAGCTTTGCAGCACCACTGGAGCCAACACTTAGAAGAGGAACCAAAGATTTTACTTATAATCAGCTGTGCAGATCCACTGGAGCCAACAATTAGAAGAGGAACCATAGATGCTACTTCTAATCAGCTGTGCAGCTCCACTGGAGCCAACAATTAGAGGAGGAACCAAAGATGTTACTTCTAATCAGCTGTGCAGCTCCACTGGTACCAACAATTAGAGTAGAAACCAAATATGTTAATTCTAATCAGCTGTGCAGCTCCACTGGAGCCAACACTTAGAGGAGGAGTCATACATGTTACTTCTAATCAGCTGTGCAGCCACTGGAGCCAACAATTAGAGGAGGAACCACAGATGTTACTTCTCATCAGCTGTGCAGCTCCACTGGAGCCAACACTTAGAGGAGGAGTCATACATGTTACTTCTAATCAGCTGTGCAGATCCACTGAAGCCAACAATTAGAGGAGGAACCAAAGATGTTACTTCTAATCAGCTGTGCAGCTCCATTGGAGCCAACAATTAGAGTAGAAACCAAATATGTTACTTCTAATTAGCTGGCAGCTCCACTGGAGCCAACACTTAGAGGAGGAGCCATACATGTTACTTCCAATCAGCTGTGCAGCTCCACTGGAGCCAACAATTAGAGGAGGAACCAAATATGTTACTTCCAATCAGCTGTGCAGCTCCACTGGAGCCAACAATTAGAAGAGTAACCAAAGATGTTACTTCTAATCAGCTGTGCAGATCCACTGGAGCCAACAATTAGAAGAGGAACCATAAATGTTACTTCTAATCAGCTGTGCAGCTCCACTGGAGCCAACACTTAGAAGAGGAACCATACATGTTACTTTTAATCAGCTGTGCAGCTCCACTGGAGCCAACAATTAGAGGAGGGACCAAATATGTTACTTCTAATCAGCTGTGCAGCACCACTGGAGCCAACACTTAGAGGAGGAACCAAGAAGTTACTTCTAATTGGCTGTGCAGCTCCACTGGAACCAACACTTAGAGGAGGAGTCATAAATGTTACTTCTAATCAGCTGTGCAGCTCCACTGGAGCCAACAATTAGAGGAGGAACCACAGATGTTACTTGTAATCAGCTGTGCAGCCACTGGAGCCAACACTTAGAGGAGGAGCCATACATGTTACTTCTAATCAGCTGTGCAGCTCCACTGGAGCCAACAATTAGAGGAGGAACCAAAGATGTTACTTCTAATCAGCTGTGCAGCACCACTGGAGCCACAAATTAGAAGAGGAACCAAAGATGTTACTTCTAATCAGCTGTGCAGCACCACTGGAGCCACAAATTAGAAGAGGAACCAAAGATGTTACTTCTAATCAGCTGTGCAGCACCACTGGAGCCAACAATTAAAGGAGGGGCCATACATGTTACTTCTAATCAGCTGTGCAACTCCACTGGAGCCAACAATTAGAGGAGAAACCAAAGATGTTACTTCTAATCAGCTGTGCAGCACCACTGGAGCCAACAATTAGAAGAGTAACCAAAGATGTTACTTCTAATCAGCTGTGCAGATCCACTGGAGCCAACAATTAGAAGAGGAACCATAGATGCTACTTCTAATCAGCTGTGCAGATCCACTGGAGCCAACAATTAGAAGAGGAACCATAGATGCTACTTCTAATCAGCTGTGCAGCTCCACTGGAGCCAACAATTAGAGGAGGAACTAAGATGTTACTTCTAATCAGCTGTGCAGCTCCACTGGAGCCAACACTTAGAGGAGGAGTCATACATGTTACTTCTAATCAGCTGTGCAGCCACTGGAGCCAACAATTAGAGGAGGAACCAAGAAGTTACTTCTAATTGGCTGTGCAGCTCCACTGGAACCAACACTTAGAGGAGGAGTCATAAATGTTACTTCTAATCAGCTGTGCAGCTCCACTGGAGCCAACAATTAGAGGAGGAACCAAAGATGTTACTTCTAATCAGCTGTGCAGCTCCATTGGAGCCAACAATTAGAGGAGGGACCAAGATGTTACTTCTAATTAGCTGTGCAGCACCACTGGAGCCACAAATTAGAAGAGGAACCAAAGATGTTACTTCTAATCAGCTGTGCAGCACCACTGGAGCCACAAATTAGAAGAGGAACCAAAGATGTTACTTCTAATCAGCTGTGCAGCACCACTGGAACCAACAATTAGAGGAGGGGCCATACATGTTACTTTTAATCAGCTGTGCAACTCCACTGGAGCCAACAATGAGAGGAGAAACCAAAGATGTTACTTCTAATCAGCTTTGCAGCACCACTGGAGCCAACACTTAGAAGAGGAACCAAAGATTTTACTTCTAATCAGCTGTGCAGCCACTGGAGCCAACAATTAGAGGAGGAACCACAGATGTTACTTCTCATCAGCTGTGCAGCTCCACTGGAGCCAACACTTAGAGGAGGAGTCATACATGTTACTTCTAATCAGCTGTGCAGATCCACTGAAGCCAACAATTAGAGGAGGAACCAAAGATGTTACTTCTAATCAGCTGTGCAGCTCCATTCGAGCCAACAATTAGAGTAGAAACCAAATATGTTACTTCTAATTAGCTGGCAGCTCCACTGGAGCCAACACTTAGAGGAGGAGCCATACATGTTACTTCCAATCAGCTGTGCAGCTCCACTGGAGCCAACAATTAGAGGAGGAACCAAAGATGTTACTTCTAATCAGCTGTGCAGCTCCATTGGAGCCAACAATTAGAGGAGGGACCAAGATGTTACTTCTAATTAGCTGTACAGCTCCACTGGAGCCAACACTTAGAGGAGGAGTCATACATGTTACTTCCAATCAGCTGTGCAGCACCACTGGAGCCACAAATTAGAAGAGGAACCAAAGATGTTACTTCTAATCAGCTGTGCAGCACCACTGGAGCCAACAATTAAAGGAGTGGCCATACATGTTACTTCTAATCAGCTGTGCAACTCCACTGGAGCCAACAATTAGAGGAGAAACCAAAGATGTTACTTCTAATCAGCTGTGCAGCACCACTGGAGCCAACAATTAGAAGAGGAACCAAATATGTTACTTCTAATCAGCTGTGCAACTCCACTGGAGCCAACAATTAGAGGAGAAACCAAAGATGTTACTTCTAATCAGCTTTGCAGCACCACTGGAGCCAACACTTAGAAGAGGAACCAAAGATTTTACTTATAATCAGCTGTGCAGATCCACTGGAGCCAACAATTAGAAGAGGAACCATAGATGCTACTTCTAATCAGCTGTGCAGCTCCACTGGAGCCAACAATTAGAGGAGGAACCAAAGATGTTACTTCTAATCAGCTGTGCAGCTCCACTGGTACCAACAATTAGAGTAGAAACCAAATATGTTACTTCTAATCAGCTGTGCAGCTCCACTGGAGCCAACACTTAGAGGAGGAGTCATACATGTTACTTCTAATCAGCTGTGCAGCCACTGGAGCCAACAATTAGAGGAGGAACCACAGATGTTACTTCTCATCAGCTGTGCAGCTCCACTGGAGCCAACACTTAGAGGAGGAGTCATACATGTTACTTCTAATCAGCTGTGCAGATCCACTGAAGCCAACAATTAGAGGAGGAACCAAAGATGTTACTTCTAATCAGCTGTGCAGCTCCATTGGAGCCAACAATTAGAGTAGAAACCAAATATGTTACTTCTAATTAGCTGGCAGCTCCACTGGAGCCAACACTTAGAGGAGGAGCCATACATGTTACTTCCAATCAGCTGTGCAGCTCCACTGGAGCCAACAATTAGAGGAGGAACCAAAGATGTTACTTCTAATCAGCTGTGCAGCTCCACTGGAGCCAACAATTAGAAGAGTAACCAAAGATGTTACTTCTAATCAGCTGTGCAGATCCACTGGAGCCAACAATTAGAAGAGGAACCATAAATGTTACTTCTAATCAGCTGTGCAGCTCCACTGGAGCCAACACTTAGAAGAGGACCATACATGTTACTTCTAATCAGCTGTGCAGCTCCACTGGAGCCAACAATTAGAGGAGGGACCAAATATGTTACTTCTAATCAGCTGTGCAGCTCCACTGGAGCCAACAATTAGAAGAGTAACCAAAGATGTTACTTCTAATCAGCTGTGCAGCTCCACTGGAGCCAACACTTAGAAGAGGACCATACATGTTACTTCTAATCAGCTGTGCAGCACCACTGGAGCCAACACTTAGAGGAGGAGTCATACATGTTACTTGTAATCAGCTGTGCAGCCACTGGAGCCAACACTTAGAGGAGGACCATACATGTAACTTCTAATCAGCTGTGCAGCTCCACTGGAGCCAACAATTAGAGGAGGAACCAAAGATGTTACTTCTAATCAGCTGTGCAGCTCCACTGGAGCCAACAATTAGAAGAGTAACCAAAGATGTTACTTCTAATCAGCTGTGCAGCTCCACTGGAGCCAACACTTAGAAGAGGACCATACATGTTACTTCTAATCAGCTGTGCAGCACCACTGGAGCCAACACTTAGAGGAGGAGTCATACATGTTACTTGTAATCAGCTGTGCAGCCACTGGAGCCAACACTTAGAGGAGGAGCCATACATGTTACTTCTAATCAGCTGTGCAGCTCCACTGGAGCCAACACTTAGAAGAGGACCATACATGTTACTTCTAATCAGCTGTGCAGCTCCACTGGAGCCAACAATTAGAGGAGGGACCAAATATGTTACTTCTAATCAGCTGTGCAGCTCCACTGGAGCCAACAATTAGAAGAGTAACCAAAGATGTTACTTCTAATCAGCTGTGCAGCTCCACTGGAGCCAACACTTAGAAGAGGACCATACATGTTACTTCTAATCAGCTGTGCAGCACCACTGGAGCCAACACTTAGAGGAGGAGTCATACATGTTACTTGTAATCAGCTGTGCAGCCACTGGAGCCAACACTTAGAGGAGGACCATACATGTTACTTCTAATCAGCTGTGCAGCTCCACTGGAGCCAACAATTAGAGGAGGAACCAAAGATGTTACTTCTAATCAGCTGTGCAGCTCCACTGGAGCCAACAATTAGAAGAGTAACCAAAGATGTTACTTCTAATCAGCTGTGCAGCTCCACTGGAGCCAACACTTAGAAGAGGACCATACATGTTACTTCTAATCAGCTGTGCAGCTCCACTGGAGCCAACAATTAGAGGAGGAACCAAAGATGTTACTTCTAATCAGCTGTGCAGCTCCACTGGAGCCAACAATTAGAAGAGTAACCAAAGATGTTACTTCTAATCAGCTGTGCAGCTCCACTGGAGCCAACACTTAGAAGAGGACCATACATGTTACTTCTAATCAGCTGTGCAGCACCACTGGAGCCAACACTTAGAGGAGGAGTCATACATGTTACTTGTAATCAGCTGTGCAGCCACTGGAGCCAACACTTAGAGGAGGAGCCATACATGTTACTTCTAATCAGCTGTGCAGCTCCACTGGAGCCAACAATTAGAGGAGGAACCAAAGATGTTACTTATAATCAGCTGTGCAGCACCACTGGAGCCACAAATTAGAAGAGGAACCAAAGATGTTACTTCTAATCAGCTGTGCAGCACCACTGGAGCCACAAATTAGAAGAGGAACCAAAGATGTTACTTCTAATCAGCTGTGCAGCACCACTGGAGCCAACAATTAAAGGAGGGGCCATACATGTTACTTCTAATCAGCTGTGCAACTCCACTGGAGCCAACAATTAGAGGAGAAACCAAAGATGTTACTTCTAATCAGCTGTGCAGCACCACTGGAGCCAACAATTAGAAGAGTAACCAAAGATGTTACTTCTAATCAGCTGTGCAGATCCACTGGAGCCAACAATTAGAAGAGGAACCAAAGATGTTACTTCTAATCAGCTGTGCAGATCCACTGGAGCCAACAATTAGAGGAGGAACCATAGATGCTACTTCTAATCAGCTGTGCAGCTCCACTGGAGCCAACACTTAGAGGAGGAACCAAAGATGTTACTTCTAATCAGCTGTGCAGCTCCACTGGAGCCAACAATTAGAGGAGGAACCAATATGTTACTTCTAATCAGCTGTGCAGATCCACTGGAGCCAACAATTAGAAGAGTAACCAAAGATGTTACTTCTAATCAGCTGTGCAGATCCACTGGAGCCAACACTTAGAGGAGGAACCATAGATGCTACTTCTAATCAGCTGTGCAGCTCCACTGGAGCCAACAATTAGAGGAGGAACCAAAGATGTTACTTCTAATCAGCTGTGCAGCTCCACTGGAGCCAACAATTAGAGGAGGAACCAAGATGTTACTTCTAATCAGCTGTGCAGCTCCACTGGAGCCAACACTTAGAGGAGGAGTCATACATGTTACTTCTAATCAGCTGTGCAGCCACTGGAGCCAACAACTAGAGGAGGAACCAAATATGTTACTTCTAATCAGCTGTGCAGTTCCACTGGAGCCAACAATTAGAGGAGGAACCAAAGATGTTACTTCTAATCAGCTGTGCAGCTCCACTGGAGCCAACAATTAGAGGAGGAACCAAATATGTTACTTCTAATCAGCTGTGCAGCACCACTGGAGCCATCAATTAGAAGAGGAACCAAAGATGTTACTTCTAATCAGCTGTGCAGCTACACTGGAGCCAACAATTAAAGGAGAAACCAAAGATGTTACTTCTAATCAGCTGTGCAGCACCACTGGAGCCATCAATTAGAAGAGGAACCAAAGATGTTACTTCTAATCAGCTGTGCAGCTACACTGGAGCCAACAATTAAAGGAGAAACCAAAGATGTTACTTCTAATCAGCTGTGCAGCACTACTGGAGCCAACAATTAGAAGAGGATCCAAAGATGTTACTTCTAATCAGCTGTGCAGCACCACTGGAGCCAACAATTAGAAGAGGATCCAAAGATGTTACTTCTAATTAGCTGTGCAACTCCACTGGAGCCAACAATTAGAGAGAAACCAAAGATGTTATTTCTAATCAGCTGTGCAGCACCACTGGAGCCACAAATTAGAAGAGGAACCAACGATGTTACTTCTAATCAGCTGTGCAGCACCACTGGAACCAACAATTAGAGGAGGGGCCATACATGTTACTTCTAATCAGCTGTGCAACTCCACTGGAGCCAACAATTAGAGAGAAACCAAAGATGTTATTTCTAATCAGCTGTGCAGCATCACTGGAGCCAACAATTAGAAGAGGAACCAAGAAGTTACTTCTAATCAGCTGTGCAGATCCACTGGAGCCAACAATTAGAAGAGGAACCAAATATGTTACTTCTAATCAGCTGTGCAGATCCACTGGAGCCAACAATTAGAGGAGGAGCCATACATGTTACTTCTAATCAGCTGTGCATCAAATGAAACCCAAGAAACTTTCCAGGATGTTTCAATCGAATTGTTTTAGATTAACAATGCCATTTTGATTTCTTTACTTATTCTGTTTTGCTCAACTTAGGATAGTATAATATATCCGTATTAAATAAAGACCAAGAATAATATCCCTTGTCCGTCTACATATGTTTTTTCTCTTTCTCATACATTTAGTAAATAACCGTGGAAGATAAGGGACATCTGTCTAAAAAAATATTAAAGCTGCAAGGAAGAGTTCCTCTTTAACACTCCTATATGTAAGATGAAACCGGAATATCATCCAAGTCCCCTTCCGCCCAATGCGCTTTCTTTCGGACTTGCACAAAGAGCGGCAACACGCACACATCAATGCATTCTTTGGTGTCTATCTCCAATACACAAATAATCCAATATGCATTTCTAAATTGACTTCTAGCTCATCTAGCTCAATGGAATATGATAGATGAATCTGTTTGCGATGATTTTGTCAATCGTATTTGACAAAAATGTTGACATAACGATATTTTTACTAATGACCCCTGGATTGAAAGTCATCGTCTTAACTCTTTCAACGCCAAATTGTTTAAAGTAGACTCTTCCATGTTCAAATTCGGGCGTCTCCATTCTCATGTAATAACAGTTCTGCAATTTTCTGATAACTTAAAGGCAAACAATGCTGATTTCAGGTGAGGCAGCTTGTCACGAACTGACTTACCTGAATCTGTATTGTTTGCAAAAAACTCGATATTGCCATTGGCGCTGAAAGAGTTAAACGACTATGACAATGGTGTTCGGCAAATCACGCTTAGTATTCTTCCATATGTACACATATATAGTCAACACAATAGGTAAAACAGACATCTACAAATACATTTAAATACATAACTAACATATATAGTATCTCAGAAAAGAAATGAAGATCTGAAATGTTGGAATAATAATTGTTTATATAAATATAATATGGGTACGTCCATAGGTAAAGTACAGGATGGCATTTCTGAATAGTTTAGGTTCAGATCAGCTATTTACATTTTTTGATGCGAATATTCACAAGTCGACATACTTCTCTAACAAGCTTAGGTAAGTTATATTTGAAGTGTAGGTATTGATCAGAGTGTGCCGATGCACAGGCTACGCAATATCTACCCTGTTCACAAACGCCAACTTGTACCTTTTCCTGGGAGTAAATAGTCCATACTCACCATTAACAGGGGGCTTGTCCCATGGGTCACTTCGCGCTTGGTATAGGGGGGCTCTCCCAATGTCAACAGTATGCCCATCGTCGCCATATTTGGTTATAACCCCCCTCCTTCGTCTGTCCTCCTCGGGTACTGGGGGAAATGTGCAGCGGTTGTTGTCGTCGTCAAGGTTACGACTGTAGCTGTACAGTTTCCGGGTACCGGCTCGGTTGAAGTTATTAGCATTTAAGCTGTTTCCTCCTAAGATATATTACTCGAAAGTGTGGAATTGACATTGATTCTTATTTATTGGGGTTTAATCATTTGAAATGACATGATTGTTTTGTTGTTTTGTATAAAAGGTTATGATATGGTATTTAGAGAATATATGATCTACATGGAATATGCTATTATATTATTGTGCAAATATACCAATATATCGGTTAATGCAACACAAAATATTACCTAAATAAATTCTTACTATCATTACAATTTAAGAATCATTAGGAATCTGTCGTGGTCGAGTGGTTAGTGTCGGGGATTGGAAGCGGGAGTGACGGGTTCGATCGCCAGCAGTGTCGGTCATTGCAGAGTGCCCCTGGGCAAGGCACGTGTCCTAGCCTATATTACTAGTTTGTTTACTCAGGGATCAAGAATAAGTGAATTCTCGCCTTGTATAACTGACATACTGTTGAAAACGGCGTAAAGTCTGAATAGATAAATTAAGACTTATTCAAAGAAATATATAAACTCTGGAGGAGTATTATTTGTGGAGAAGGTGCTCTCTAATCCTTTCTCTCGGTGTAATATGTATTGTAATACAGTATCGCAGTCTGCAGATAAATTATTCTGTGCGAGAGTTAAATGCATTGACATTTCAAGAGATGTCATTAGAGTGGCCTAATCGAGTATTAAATGAGTATGATGAGAAGAACAGAAAGAATATGAATGAAGATAATTTACCTTCGCGAGATTGATCCAGACGTTGTTCATATGCTTTGTTTGAGTATCTGTAATTCGAATAGTAAGGTATTAGGAAAGAACAGGTTATAAACTCGATCGTCTCCCATTCTATGATGTAACAAACGGGATTGCAGCCGTATCGACTCTAACGGCAAGTTTTAAAATAGATACATTCCAATCACAACTTAATTTCTTTCTTTTATAAATATATATATATATATATATATATATAGCACGGTGTCAAGTTTATGTCTAGATAATGTCAAAAAGTGTCAAGTAAATGGATGCTGACCTTTTCACTTATTATATTTGGTAGATCTATACGGTTTGATTCAATGTCTACTTGGAAATTATTTTTATTTGAAAATGCCATATACGGCCTTATGATTAATTGAAAAAATATGTTACATGTATACATACCGATCCATGATAGGTTATTTGCGATTTTTTAATTGAAAAATATACAATTAAAGAGCGGTCGTTAAGTCACCTACGATTTCAAATCACGTGATCTGATTGTGTGAGTCTACGTGCATTGCTAACGTCACGTTCGGCAAATTCCGACGTTGCTGGACTGATCCCGAAGTCATGCGGAAATTACCGGCGTCAATGTGATAACTTTTTATGTGACGTGATTAGAAAAGTATTACCTTTTTAACGTGTGTATCTCATTCCATTTTTATGAGTTGTGTTTTATTTTAAAACAGACGATGGAGCCTTGCTGCATTTAACCATTACTCGAGCTTAGCGAAATCTCCCGAGGCTAGCGAGTCTGGTCACATGATCATGCCTGGTTATGTATTCAGCCATACACCCGTACTAGTGAGTCCGATAAATAATTTAATTAAATACGTTTATTTAAAAGTTTGCTTTTTCTTCTTTTATGATTAAGCATGCTCCACCTTCTGCTTGTTTATTTCTTTCAAGCAAAAAGTTAAGAATTATACCGTTCTTAACATTTAGCTTAAATGTAGAAGAATCTGAAAATTAACAACATTTAGTCGATACCTGTATCTAGATCTGGATCTACAATGTTTTGCAATCTGGTTTAAGAAATTTGTCAGAAATAGATTACAGATTAGTGATAGAGTTTAATTTGCGTATTGCTACAACCAGAACTCTAGAACTAAGCAACACAGCTGAAGCGGACGACTTTGGAAACACATTGTATAACATGTGGAAAATCTTTGTAAATACAATTGTAATTATTATACCGAATTGAAAACAGTGTGACATTGTTTTTCTTTTGCCACAAAGGTTTTAAAAGTCATCTGCTGTAGATGTTTCTACATGTGGGAAGTCATTAACTATGCTGATTTCTATTTCTGACGGACTGAATATTCACCTATTAACCACTGAACGAATATAGCTCTTAAAGTCGTCTGCTTCAAAGCCATCCAAGTATATGTTTTAAACATCTTGATAACTTGACGAATTCTTTAGGAATAGAGTTGAACAAATTGTGGGGGAAAGGAGAAATGTCCTGTTTTGATAAGTATCTCCGTATTCCGCAATATTTTCTGATGATGTGTCATGCAGAGGTGTCCAATGGTATGTATATGAGGTAAATAGGTTATCAACTTATACATTAAATAAACATTCCTATATTCACAGAATCCACTTTACAAAGATATTGTGTTCAGTTTCCGAGAACTTACGCCTGATGAACTACAGAAACTTGGTGTTAAATACAAGTAGGTGATTTATTATCTTCTCTGATTAAGAAAATAATTGTTGTAGTAGAGTTTTCTATAGAGCTCTATCTGTGTTGTAGTCACATATTCCTTCCTGCATTCTTGTCTAGGTTTCTGGTCAGCATCTGCTGTCTCGAATTCATTGAATCTTTAAAAACAGTTAATTATTTGCGCTTGCTTTCATCTTTATTCGATAATCATAATTTCTTCATAGAGATTGTCCATAGTTTTTTTCAAAAAGTCGTTTACTGCAAATATGTATGAGAGACAGGAATAAAACAGAATAAGATCCCCAAACTAATTACATTGATATAAATACATGTTAATGGACTTTGTTCTTCTATTTTACATATGTTCACTGAAAAGAACTTTTCCATACGAACCCGGGCATTCAAACAGTTATCACATGTGAATTTAAAAACCAGCTGTAGTTAGTGTTCCCTCCTTGGCACTCATGGTTGCAGGGATAACATGATCGGTTCACGAGTGTCAGGATAAATACGTAATATGTATAGTAATGGTAATGTTCCAAGGAAGCACTGATCGGTTCATGAGTGTCAGGATAAATATGTATAGTAATGGTAATTTTCCAAGGACGCACTGATCGGTTCATGAGTGTCATGATAAATACGTAATATGTATAGTAATGGTAATGTTCCAAGGAAGCACTGATCGGTTCATGAGTGTCAGGATAAATACGTAATATGTATAGTAATGGTAATGTTCCAAGGAAGCACTGATCGGTTCATGAGTGTCAGGATAAATACGTAGTATGTATAGTAATGGTAATGTTCCAAGGAAGCACTGATCGGTTCATGAGTGTCAGGATAAATACGTAATATGTATAGTAATGGTAATGTTCCCAGGAAGCACTGATTGGTTCATGAGTGTCAGGATAAATACGTAATATGTATATTAATGGTAATGTTCCAAGGAAGCACTGATCGGTTCATGAGTCTCAGGATAAATACGTAGTATGTATAGTAATGGTAAAGTTCCAAGGAAGCACGGTTAATGAGTGTCAGGATAAATATGTAGTATGCATAGTAATGGTAATGTTCCAAGGAAGCACTGATCGGTTCACAAGTGTCAGGATAAATACGTAATATGTATAGTAATGGTAATGTTCCAAGGAAGCACTGATCGGTTCATGAGTGTCAGGATAAATACGTAATATGTATAGTAATGGTAATGTTCCAAGGAAGCACTGATCGGTTCATGAGTGTCAGGATAAATACGTAATATGTATAGTAATGGTAATGTTCCAAGGAAGCACTGATCGGTTCATGAGTGTCAGGATAAATATGTAATATGTATAGTAATGGTTATGTTCCAAGGAAGCACTGATCGGTTCACGAGTGTCAGGATAAATACGTTATATGTATAGTAATGGTAATGTTCCAAGGAAGCACTGATCGGTTCATGAGTGTCAGGATAAATACGTAATATGTATAGTAATGGTAATGTTCCAAGGAAGCACTGATCTGTTCATGAGTGTCAGGATAAATACGTAATATGTATAGTAATGGTAATGTTCCAAGGAAGCACTGATCGGTTCATGAGTGTCAGGATAAATACGTAATATGTATAGTAATGGTAATGTTCCCAGGAAGCACTGATCGGTTCATGAGTGTCAGGATAAATACGTAATATGTATAGTAATGGTAATGTTCCAAGGAAGGACTGATCGGTTCATGAGTGTCAGGATAAATATGTAGTATGCATAGTAATGGTAATGTTCCAAGGAAGCACTGATCGGTTCACAAGTGTCAGGATAAATACGTAATATGTATAGTAATGGTAATGTTCCAAGGAAGTACTGATCGGTTCATGAGTGTCAGGATAAATATGTAATATGTATAGTAATGGTAATGTTCCAAGGAAGCAATTATCGGTTCACGAGTGTCAGGATACATACATGTACGTAATATGTATAGTAATGGTAATGTTCCAAGGAAGCACTGATCGGTTCACGAGTGTCAGGATAAATACGTTATATGTATAGTAATGGTAATGTTCCAAGGAAGCACTGATCGGTTCATGAGTGTCAGGATAAATATGTAATATGTATAGTAATGGTAATGTTCCAAGGAAGCACTGATCGGTTCACGAGTGTCAGGATACATACATGTACGTAATATGTATAGTAATGGTAATGTTCCAAGGAAGCACTGATCGGTTCATGAGTGTCAGGATAAATACGTAATATGTATAGTAATGGTAATGTTCCCAAGAAGCACTGATCGGTTCATGAGTGTCAGGATAAATACGTAATATGTATAGTAATGGTAATGTTCCAAGGAAGCACTGATCGGTTCATGAGTGTCATGATAAATACGTAATATATATAGTAATGGTAATGTTCTAAGGAAGGACTGATCGGTTCATGAGTGTCAGGATAAATACGTAATATGTATAGTAATGGTAATGTTCCAAGGAAGCACTGATCGGATCATGAGTGTCAGGATAAATACGTAATATGTATAGTAATGGTAATGTTCCAAGGAAGCACTGATCTGTTCATGAGTGTCAGGATAAATACGTAATATGTATAGTAATGGTAATGTTCCAAGGAAGCACTGATCGGTTCATGAGTGTCAGGATAAATACGTAATATGTATAGTAATGGTAATGTTCCCAGGAAGCACTGATCGGTTCATGAGTGTCAGGATAAATACGTAATATGTATAGTAATGGTAATGTTCCAAGGAAGCACTGATCGGTTCATGAGTGTCAGGATAAATATGTAGTATGCATAGTAATGGTAATGTTCCAAGGAAGCACTGATCGGTTCACAAGTGTCAGGATAAATACGTAATATGTATAGTAATGGTAATGTTCCAAGGAAGTACTGATCGGTTCATGAGTGTCAGGATAAATATGTAATATGTATAGTAATGGTAATGTTCCAAGGAAGCAATTATCGGTTCACGAGTGTCAGGATACATACATGTACGTAATATGTATAGTAATGGTAATGTTCCAAGGAAGCACTGATCGGTTCACGAGTGTCAGGATAAATACGTTATATGTATAGTAATGGTAATGTTCCAAGGAAGCACTGATCGGTTCATGAGTGTCAGGATAAATATGTAATATGTATAGTAATGGTAATGTTCCAAGGAAGCACTGATCGGTTCACGAGTGTCAGGATACATACATGTACGTAATATGTATAGTAATGGTAATGTTCCAAGGAAGCACTGATCGGTTCATGAGTGTCAGGATAAATACGTAATATGTATAGTAATGGTAATGTTCCCAAGAAGCACTGATCGGTTCATGAGTGTCAGGATAAATACGTAATATGTATAGTAATGGTAATGTTCCAAGGAAGCACTGATCGGTTCATGAGTGTCATGATAAATACGTAATATATATAGTAATGGTAATGTTCCAAGGAAGGACTGATCGGTTCATGAGTGTCAGGATAAATACGTAATATGTATAGTAATGGTAATGTTCCAAGGAAGCACTGATCGGATCATGAGTGTCAGGATAAATACGTAATATGTATAGTAATGGTAATGTTCCAAGGAAGCACTGATCGGTTCATGAGTGTCAGGATAAATATGTAATATGTATAGTAATGGTAATGTTCCAAGGAAGCACTGATCGGTTCATGAGTGTCAGGATAAATATGTAATATGTATAGTAATGGTAATGTTCCAAGGAAGCAATTATCGGTTCACGAGTGTCAGGATACATACATGTACGTAATATGTATAGTAATGGTAATGTTCCAAGGAAGCACTGATCGGTTCACGAGTGTCAGGATAAATACGTTATATGTATAGTAATGGTAATGTTCCAAGGAAGCACTGATCGGTTCATGAGTGTCAGGATAAATATGTAATATGTATAGTAATGGTAATGTTCCAAGGAAGCACTGATCGGTTCACGAGTGTCAGGATACATACATGTACGTAATATGTATAGTAATGGTAATGTTCCAAGGAAGCACTGATCGGTTCATGAGTGTCAGGATAAATACGTAATATGTATAGTAATGGTAATGTTCCCAAGAAGCACTGATCGGTTCATGAGTGTCAGGATAAATACGTAATATGTATAGTAATGGTAATGTTCCAAGGAAGCACTGATCGGTTCATGAGTGTCATGATAAATACGTAATATATATAGTAATGGTAATGTTCCAAGGAAGGACTGATCGGTTCATGAGTGTCAGGATAAATACGTAATATGTATAGTAATGGTAATGTTCCAAGGAAGCACTGATCGGATCATGAGTGTCAGGATAAATACGTAATATGTATAGTAATGGTAATGTTCCAAGGAAGCACTGATCGGTTCATGAGTGTCAGGATAAATATGTAATATGTATAGTAATGGTAATGTTCCAAGGAAGCACTGATCGGTTCATGAGTGTCAGGATAAATATGTAATATGTATAGTAATGGTAATGTTCCAAGGAAGCACTGATCGGTTCATGAGTCTCAGGATAAATATGTAATATGTATAGTAATGGTAATGTTCCAAGGAAGCACTGATCTGTTCATGAGTGTCAGGATACATACGTAGTATGTATAGTAATGGTAATGTTTCCAGGAAGCAGTGAGATTTGGGATTACTGGTTGCCCCCTATATTGTAGGTATGGGTACCAAGTGACCACGGTAGTCACAGATCTCGTCTATTATCTACCATGGCTTATGAGAAGGTAGGTTAAGTCACACTTTTACCTGATATATTCAACTAAAGATGCCTCTGCATCAGATGACTTTTGAAAATATTGTGGGAAAAGGAGAAATCGCTTAGATCCTAAAAGCTATATTTCCAATTGTTCATGTTTCAAATTGTCCTCATATGTTTTCAAAGCTTTCTGCCCTAACCCTTTCGAAATGAAAAACATGCTCACCAGGGGGCGGGTTTTGTATTCCTTATATTGTAAGTTTATACAGTAAAAACTTCTTGTCTAAAAGTGCTGGCCGATCTAAAAACATATGATCCTTGGGTGACCCTTTACTAAGATTGTTTAAATTATTCCAATACTTTGAAAAATATCCAGGGCGTGGCAGGGTGTGGGGCCTTTTTTCCTGATATGTGAAGGGTAACAACTATTGATGTTCTATTAAATCATGTGAGTGTTATAGGGCTATTATGGCTACTTTGATTTTATTTGCATGTGTGTCATCTTTTAAAAACTGTTCTACTCTTTTAATGACGTTTCGATCTAAAGGTCTTTATTAAAATATATATACAAAGACATTCAGACTACATTATGTCTAAACATGGCAAGCTATTGTATTCACTCACCATCCGCCGTCTGTCTGTCCGTCCATTCACATTTTCCTACAAGCAACTTCTAACTAATGGACCAATTTCATTAAATTTCGCAGAAATATTCCTTAATGGTCCTCTTTAAACCTTTCCCACATACAACAAATCTACAGCAGACGACTTTGAAAATATACCCGAAAGAAATTGGAAACTCCCTTTAAATGAAAGTACAATAATTAAACAGATTTGAAAATATTGCTTGTCTTGAGCAATTTCTTCTTTTGTTGCCATGTTTTTAAAAGCCATCTGCTATATGAGGGAAAGGATTAAAATTGTTCTAAGAATTTAATTACTTTTGAGGCTGCGGTATCAGAAAGAGGGTGAAATGCAAAAAATGTTCTTGTCCAAAAGTACTGGCCCGATATTAAAACAATTTGGCATAAATGTTCCTTGGCTGATCCTCTACCAAGGTTGTTGAGTTATTCCTATCAATTGAATAAAATGGCCCCAAGAGGGCAGACCTTTCTTGTCCAAAATCATTAAAATCCATTTGACCCTCTACCAAGATTGTTGAAATTATTTGTATCCATTGAAAAACTTTGCTATCAGATGGTGTTGCTCATTTTCAAGTTATGAATAGCGTTAGAACATTGAAAAGTTTTATTAAATCAGGTGAGTGATATAGAACTATCATGGTCCTCGTGTCTTGGTTTTTTTGTCAATAAATTTAAAGTTTCATCCAATATCCAGTAAGTGCTACTTGTTCATGTGAAATGGCCATTTTCTTTAGGCCTTTCCCACTTGCAGACACATTTTGATAGAGAAGAATTTTGAAAGCATAGTGCCAAAAGTTAAACCTTCATAAATAGAAGTTTTTCTTTATGTTTTGTAATGAAGTTTTCAAAATGGTCTTCTGCGGATTTGTTGTATTTGGGAAAGTGTTTAAATTAGTTTTTATGTTATTTTAATCTCTTTAATCATGGAAATCAAGCAATAAAGGACTAAACAGAAGTATAAATTGCAATAAAAATAACAAGCAGGCCTAAAGATTCTTGCTTTTACCTAGAAAGAAAAGACGATATGTTGAGTAAAATTTCCATTGATTTACAGATTTAAGGAAAATGGAGGAATTGTGCAAAACAAAACTGTCACCAGACTAGAAGAGGTACGTAACATGACCTCCAGGCAATCCTGCATTTGGAGTTTTTTTTTCATCATTTGGATGCATCTGCAGCAGACAACTTTTTAAAATATTATGGTAAAAAGGAGAAATTACTCATAATGAATGTCACCCTCAACCAATGATGATTTAATAATAATAATATATTTTCCATTTAATATTCAAACTGGATATTTTCAAAGTTGTATTTTTGGCCTGGGGCTTTAGCCCCTGGTCATAGAAGTAATACCATTGTTTTCGGAGTTGGCAGCATGCCAATTGCTGTTAGCACCAAACAACACGAGAAAACATGCGCGAGAAAAATAGTTCATCGTGGATTCAACAAAACTGCATTTAAAAGGTTAGGATCTCCCCCATAAATATCATTTTAATGTTGTTGGAGGTCAAATATGGATGCTTGTTAACATTATTAACATTCGTGAAGAGGAACGGGAAAAAAGAAAGAGGTCATGTGAAATATAAAGCGGCGGATTAACCGGGAGGCCGTGCGTTGAAAAATTAATGGTAAACAAAGAAAAATTTTGGCAAATGCAGTGGCTGATTTATCGGGGGACCATAGACTCCCCCCACCCCATGAAAGAAGCCACGTGCAATATACAGTGGCGGATTAACCGGGAGCCGTAGGACCCGTGCTTCGATTCCCCCCAACCTACGATAACCCGACCTGGTCGGGCATCATACATATCTGGCGAGTGCCGGGCTCAGATCCCGGCCGGACATCTCATCATTAATCAGATTATAGTCATGCTCTTCACAGAAGGTAGCAATTTAACACACAGTTTATCACAAAAGTGTTGGAGTAACAGTACTACAAAATGCCCTATAAAAGAAGGGAGGACTGAAGGAGAAGGAGAGGGCAGTACCCACAAGAGAGGGAGGGTGGCAGTAAAGGGAATGAGACCTCTCCTCTTCAGCCACCAATGCACCATTAACTAAGTTGTAGAGGTAGCGTGCAAACGCAAACCTCTCCCTCAATCGTGCTGTGCAGGTGTGCCCGCAAGTTATGTGGAGGTATCAACGGCATTTTCGTTAGAATGCTTGTCTTAATGATATCTACGTCAAGTTCGAATATGGGTCATATTGGGTCAGAAACTAGGTCACTAGTCCAAATTGAAGGGAAATCTTGTTAACATAATGGAGGCTGCATTTTTAACATGAGCATGTTGAAACTATATCAGAATGTTTGTCTTGATGATATGTAGGCCAAGTTTGAATATTGGTCATGTCTGTTTAAAACCTAGTTCACTAGGCCAAATTGAAGGAAAATCTTGTCAACACTGTAGAGGCCACGTTTTTTAAAATTTGGTCAGAATGTTTATCTTAATGATATCTAGTCCACACTGGATGTTGAATTTTGAATCTTTGTCAGAATAATTGTCTTGATGAGTTTTGCATATTTCAAACACTTTCTCCCAGTCTAGTACATGGTTTAGAGAACTATTTCAACTTGATGGAATGTGATTTAACATTGACATATTTCTCAATATAATAATGCAGGAACTTCAAAATATGCTGCCTAAACGTGCTGTCAAATTTCACTTTGATTCTTCATGTCTTAAATGTGTATACTCGTGAGCTCTTGCACTCAGGTGAGCGATATAGTGCCAACAAGGTCGTTCTGTTTTTTAATTGGCAGTTTAATACAATTTACTATTTTTGACATGATCTTTCAACTTCTTGACAATAAATACATAAACATAAGCTGTAATTGTTATTTCCTTTCACATTTTCCCTACTTCTCCAACCTCCCAGCAGCCCCCAGGCCGTCAGCACTGCAGTGCTTTGATTTATGTTGGAAAGGGTTAAATTAATGGCAGTTTCTACTTTCTATCCAATTGCATACTTCTTTAGATTCTCGTTGATCATAACCACAATCCAGAGATGTCAACTAAATGACAAACAGGAAAGAGTCTGATCAGACTAAAATGTAAGCATATTTCAGATAAAGAGAGTAATAAAGGTCTAAAATGTAAGCATATTTCAGATAAAGAGAGTAATAAAGGTCTAAAATGTAAGCATATTTCAGATAAAGAGAGTAATAAAGGTCTCTGGAAAATTGGAAGAATCATTTTAATACTAAGTGGAAAACATTCTGGTGAAAAGGAGAAATGACTCATTTTGACACCATTCTGGTTCTATTTTTATTTCACTGGTGTTTTACACCTGTTTCAACAGTAGTCAGGTTATATCACTGAGTGACCTGATTAACCTACCTGTACTGCTAGTAAGTACATCCTGGCACCAGCACAACAGTCCTAATCATATCCCTACAATGATAGGCACAAAGGAGGGAACCCCACTATTACCATATCTACATTGGTATGACCTGACCGGGATTAACCCCGGCACTCCGGTTCTTGAGAAGAATGCTTTAACCATAACACCATAACATCTGCTTCTCAAGTCTACGGGTGTTTGTTGTAGTTTATGAATCACTTAGTTTCAAAATAATCATGTCTTATTTGTGACATTTTACATTAACAATTTCTCGCATTTAACAACTTTGCAGCAGACAATTTTGAAAACATCTTGAAAAATATTGAAAAGAGTTTAAAACATGCTGATAAAAGCGAAAACTTCTTATTTGAGCAATTTTTCCTTGTGTGTTTAAAAGGTATTGAAAAGTTATTTACCGATAAACTGTCACATTACATATTTATGTGGAAAAGGGTTAATACATGAAGTTTTAGAAGAGAAATAGTTATCCCTTTATCAAATATAGAAATTCCTGATAACTGAAAGTATAATTATTTAATAGTGTTGAAAGCATTGTACCAAATGGTGGATTCATTTTGGCAGTATGTTTCCAAGGTTGTCTGCATCAAAATGATGCATCATAATGTGTCTGCAAGTGGGAAAGGGTTAAGATCTATTTATTTTTAAAAATAAATCACCATATATTTCAATCTGATCTATCAAACGATTTGATTCATTAAATGTACCTTATATTTTACAAATATTTGAAACATTACTTTTTCATCTTGAAATGAAACATATGTTTACTTGAAAATATGATTATGAGACATAAATAATAACATTGTGGGATTAAGAGAAGTTACTCATTTAGCACAAATTTTCATTTTCCTTCAATGCTTTAAGGTCATCTTTTGCTGAGGTGTAAAATAATTATTTTTGACAAAAAAGGGTTTATTAACCCCTTTCATACAAATAACATATCTGCAGCAGACTATTTTGAAAACTTTTATGGAATATCTGTACAAATGAAAGTATTGTCATTGAATAGAGGTTTACATATCATGACAAAGGAAGAAAATGCTCATCATAAGCAATTTCTCCTTTTGTCACAAAGATTTCAAAGTCGTCCAATGTAGATGTGTCAAAATGTGTCTGCATTTGGGAAAGGTTTAAACATGTTAAATTGCTTGGGATCATAAAGAAGTTACACATATGGGAATATTGTTATCAATATTTCAGTTTGTCGGTCAATATGACATCGTAGTTAATTGTACAGGGTTTGGAAGTCGAGCCCTTGTTGATGACAAGTCTGTTTATCCCGTCAGAGGCCATCTCATAAAGGTAATCATTGGATGTCAAGTATTTGTAACAGTCGGATGAGGATCCAATATTACCAGAGCTTGCACCTAGTACCTTATGGTTCGAAGTGGAGCACTCTACCACATCACTACAAAAGCTATCTCAGTAGCTAGGAATTAATAGTAATATCATCTAATGGAAGTGTAATTATAACATTGTGGATAAAAGAGAAATTGCTCATCTGCAGAGGTGCCAGAAAGCATCTGAATGTGGGAAATGGTTTAACTTTTTAAGGGATTTTACAATGTAGCTCAATACCTGGTATCCTTGTTAGTCATTTAAACTCTGACCTGACTAGGGCTCACGTTTTGGACCTCTTAGACCGAAGGGGAAAAGCTCTACTGCATTGTGCAAAAACTAGATAAGTGGTAAGGTTTTATAAGTGTCCCATTATACATTATACCTTGATTAGATATAGCCTTCTTATAACTGCTGTACATTGAACATTTTGTGAACCGCAAATACAAAACTTGTTGAGTGATGGAAAGGGTTGAAAAGAAATCTTGCAAGTTATATTATAATCTTGGCTCAACTTTAAGTTATATTATAATCTTGGCTCAACTTTAAGTTATATTATAATCTTGGCTCAACTTTAAGATCAAACAATTCCAACTTCCATGTAGAGAGTCAAAACATTCATTAGATTATAGAAAACAATACCTGCAACATATGACAGAGATTTCCGTAACATTATGATTGACATGATCCTGATATTTTTGCAGACATATGTATGAGCTCGTCTATGGGAAAAGGTACACGTTGGCATTTCTGAACAGAGTAGATTCAGATCAGCCAGTACATCTTCTCTGTCTTATCAGAATATATACAAGTTGACAGAAGGTTCAAACAAACTCATGTTAGTAATATGGGAACTTTATAGATCTAGATCATACTATACAGATACACAGGCTGATCTGAATCCATACTGTTCACAAAAATATCTGTGTACCTTATGGCATGGACAGGCTCATATAATAGTATGATGTATAGTCAAAACTGTGATAAAGACCACCCTGGAATAGCAATTCCCTGCAAATAAAGACCGCCTGTGAATAAAGACCAGATTGTTGTCTTCCCATGGTTATACACAGGTCACACTTTATATGTTTTTCAATAATATATTGCAGTCTAGAATGTTTGGTTAATTATCTGTTGCAGGTGAAGGCGCCATGGGTGAAGACATGGGTGTATACGGATGACCTTGCTTATTTTTTGCCAAGGTAATGAAAACTTACATTCCAGCTGCAATGCAGTAAAATAGACCTGCAGACATCTGAGATTAGTGACCATTTGTATGCAATACGTTTGGGCATTCACAGTCTGTAATGTTTACCATAAAGTCGTTGGAACATTAACCCTTTCTCCCATACAAGAGATCTGCAAATATGATTTTGATTTTATTTTTCCTTTGATATTTTGCAGTTTTAACATATTATGAACAATTTCTCCTTTTGCCACAATGTTTTCAAGTCGCCTACTGCAAAAGCGTTAAAAACCCCTCTGTAATTTGGAAAGAGTTAACAGATCTTGTAATGGATTGTAACACTGACAAAACTGTAGAAATGTTTAGGCTGATTAAACACTACAATATGGGAAAATATTTAAATGTGGAGGCTGGTTGAAAACTACAATATGGAAATATGTGTAGGCTGATTAAACACTGCAATATGGAAATATGTCTGAATGTGTAGGCTGATTAAACACTACAATATGGGAAAATGTCTGAATGTGTAGGTTGATTAAACACTGCAATATGGGAAAATATCTGAATGTGTAGGTTAATTAAACAGTACAATATGGGAACATATCTGAATGAGTAGGTTAATTAAACAGTACAATATGGAAAAATGTCTGAATGTGTAGGTTAATTAAACACTACAATATGGGAAAATGTCTGAATGAGTAGGTCAATCAAACACTACAATATGGGAAAATACCTGAATGAGTAAGTTAATTAAACAGTACAATATGGGAAAATGTCTGAATGAGTAGGTTAATTAAACACTACAATATGGGAAAATGTCTGAATGTGTAGGTTAATTAAACAGTACAATACGGGAAAATGTCTGAATGAGTAGGTTAATTAAATACTACAATATGGGAAAATATCTGATTGTGTAGGCTGATTAAACACTACAATATGGGAAAATGTCTGAATGTGTAGGTTAATTAAACAGTACAATACGGGAAAATGTCTGAATGAGTAGGTTAATTAAATACTACAATATGGGAAAATATCTGATTGTGTAGGCTGATTAAACACTACAATATGGGAAAATGTCTGAATGTGTAGGTTAATTAAACACTACAATACGGGAAAATATCTGAATGAGTAGGTTAATTAAACAGTACAATACGGGAAAATGTCTGAATGAACAGGTTAATTAAACAGTACAATATGGGAAAATATCTGAATGAGTAGGTTAATTAAACAGTACAATACGGGAAAATGTCTGAATGAGTAGGTTAATTAAACAGCACAATATGGGAAAATACCTGAATGAGTAAGTTAATTAAACACTACAATATGGGAAAATGTCTGAATGAGTAGGTTAATTAAACACTACAATATGGGAAAATGCCTGAATGAGTAGGTTAATTAAACACTACAATATGTGAAAATGTCTGAATGAGTAGGTTAATTAAACACTACAATATGTGAAAATGTCTAAATGAGTAGGTTAATTAAACAGTACAATATGGGAAAATGCCTGAATGTGTAGGTTAATTAAACACTACAATATGGGAAAATGCCTGAATGTGTAGGTTAATTAAACAGTACAATATGGGAAAATGTCTGAATGAGTAAGTTAATTAAACAGTACAATATGGGAAAATGTCTGAATGAGTAGGTTAATTAAACACTACAATATGGGAAAATGTCTGAATGTGTAGGTTAATTAAACACTACAATATGGGAAAATGTCTGAATGTGTAGGTTAATTAAACAGTACAATACGGGAAAATGTCTGAATGAGTAGGTTAATTAAATACTACAATATGGGAAAATATCTGATTGTGTAGGCTGATTAAACACTACAATATGGGAAAATGTCTGAATGTGTAGGTTAATTAAACACTACAATACGGGAAAATATCTGAATGAGTAGGTTAATTAAACAGTACAATACGGGAAAAATGTCTAAATGAACAGGTTAATTAAACAGTACAACATGGGAAAATATCTGAATGAGTAGGTTAATTAAACAGTACAATACGGGAAAATGTCTGAATGAGTAGGTTAATTAAACAGCACAATATGGGAAAATACCTGAATGAGTAAGTTAATTAAACACTACAATATGGGAAAATGTCTGAATGAGTAGGTTAATTAAACACTACAATATGGGAAAATGCCTGAATGAGTAGGTTAATTAAACACTACAATATGTGAAAATGTCTGAATGAGTAGGTTAATTAAACACTACAATATGTGAAAATGTCTAAATGAGTAGGTTAATTAAACAGTACAATATGGGAAAATGCCTGAATGTGTAGGTTAATTAAACACTACAATATGGGAAAATGCCTGAATGTGTAGGTTAATTAAACAGTACAATATGGGAAAATGTCTGAATGAGTAAGTTAATTAAACAGTACAATATGGGAAAATGTCTGAATGAGTAGGTTAATTAAACACTACAATATGGGAAAATGTCTGAATGTGTAGGTTAATTAAACACTACAATATGGGAAAATGTCTGAATGAGTAGGTTAATTAAACAGTACAATACGGGAAAAATGTCTAAATGAACAGGTTAATTAAACAGTACAACATGGGAAAATATCTGAATGAGTAGGTTAATTAAACAGTACAATACGGGAAAATGTCTGAATGAGTAGGTTAATTAAACAGCACAATATGGGAAAATACCTGAATGAGTAAGTTAATTAAACACTACAATATGGGAAAATGCCTGAATGAGTAGGTTAATTAAACACTACAATATGTGAAAATGTCTGAATGAGTAGGTTAATTAAACAGTACAATATGGGAAAATGTCTGAATGAGTAGGTCAATCAAACACTACAATATGGGAAAATACCTGAATGAGTAAGTTAATTAAACAGTACAATATGGGAAAATGTCTGAATGAGTAGGTTAATTAAACACTATAATATGGGAAAATGTCTGAATGTGTAGGTTAATTAAACAGTACAATACGGGAAAATGTCTGAATGAGTAGGTTAATTAAATACTACAATATGGGAAAATATCTGATTGTGTAGGCTGATTAAACACTACAATATGGGAAAATGTCTGAATGTGTAGGTTAATTAAACACTACAATACGGGAAAATATCTGAATGAGTAGGTTAATTAAACAGTACAATACGGGAAAATGTCTGAATGAACAGGTTAATTAAACAGTACAATATGGGAAAATATCTGAATGAGTAGGTTAATTAAACAGTACAATACGGGAAAATGTCTGAATGAGTAGGTTAATTAAACAGCACAATATGGGAAAATACCTGAATGAGTAAGTTAATTAAACACTACAATATGGGAAAATGTCTGAATGAGTAGGTTAATTAAACACTACAATATGGGAAAATGCCTGAATGAGTAGGTTAATTAAACACTACAATATGTGAAAATGTCTGAATGAGTAGGTTAATTAAACACTACAATATGTGAAAATGTCTAAATGAGTAGGTTAATTAAACAGTACAATATGGGAAAATGCCTGAATGTGTAGGTTAATTAAACACTACAATATGGGAAAATGCCTGAATGTGTAGGTTAATTAAACAGTACAATATGGGAAAATGTCTGAATGAGTAAGTTAATTAAACAGTACAATATGGGAAAAATGTCTGAATGAGTAGGTTAATTAAACACTACAATATGGGAAAATGTCTGAATGTGTAGGTTAATTAAACACTACAATATGGGAAAATGTCTGAATGTGTAGGTTAATTAAACAGTACAATACGGGAAAATGTCTGAATGAGTAGGTTAATTAAATACTACAATATGGGAAAATATCTGATTGTGTAGGCTGATTAAACACTACAATATGGGAAAATGTCTGAATGTGTAGGTTAATTAAACACTACAATACGGGAAAATATCTGAATGAGTAGGTTAATTAAACAGTACAATACGGGAAAATGTCTGAATGAACAGGTTAATTAAACAGTACAATATGGGAAAATATCTTAATGAGTAGGTTAATTAAACAGTACAATACGGGAAAATGTCTGAATGAGTAGGTTAATTAAACAGCACAATATGGGAAAATACCTGAATGAGTAAGTTAATTAAACACTACAATATGGGAAAATGTCTGAATGAGTAGGTTAATTAAACACTACAATATGGGAAAATGCCTGAATGAGTAGGTTAATTAAACACTACAATAGGTGAAAATGTCTGAATGAGTAGGTTAATTAAACACTACAATATGTGAAAATGTCTAAATGAGTAGGTTAATTAAACAGTACAATATGGGAAAATGCCTGAATGTGTAGGTTAATTAAACACTACAATATGGGAAAATGCCTGAATGTGTAGGTTAATTAAACAGTACAATACAGGAAAATGTCTGAATGAGTAGGTTAATTAAACAGTACAATATGGGAAAATGTCTGAATGAGTAAGTTAATTAAACAGTACAATATGGGAAAATGTCTGAATGAGTAGGTTAATTAAACACTACAATATGGGAAAATGTCTGAATGTGTAGGTTAATTAAACACTACAATATGGGAAAATGTCTGAATGTGTAGGTTAATTAAACAGTACAATACGGGAAAATGTCTGAATGAGTAGGTTAATTAAATACTACAATATTGGAAAATATCTGATTGTGTAGGCTGATTAAACACTACAATATGGGAAAATGTCTGAATGTGTAGGTTAATTAAACACTACAATACGGGAAAATATCTGAATGAGTAGGTTAATTAAACAGTACGATACGGGAAAAATGTCTGAATGAACAGGTTAATTAAACAGTACAACATGGGAAAATATCTGAATGAGTAGGTTAATTAAACAGTACACTACGGGAAAATGTCTGAATGAGTAGGTTAATTAAACAGCACAATATGGGAAAATACCTGAATGAGTAAGTTAATTAAACACTACAATATGGGAAAATGCCTGAATGAGTAGGTTAATTAAACACTACAATATGTGAAAATGTCTGAATGAGTAGGTTAATTAAACAGTACAATATGGGAAAATGTCTAAATGAGTAGGTTAATTAAACAGTACAATATGGGAAAATGCCTGAATGTGTAGGTTAATTAAACACTACAATATGGGAAAATGCCTGAATGTAGGTTAATTAAACAGTACAATACAGGAAAATGTCTGAATGAGTAGGTTAATTAAACACTACAATATGGGAAAATGCCTGAATGAGTAAGTTAATTAAACAGTACAATATGGGAAAATAACTGAATGAGTAGGTTAATTAAACACTACAATATGGGAAAATGTCTGAATGTGTAGGTTAATTAAACACTACAATATGGGAAAATGTCTGAATGTGTAGGTTAATTAAACAGTACAATACGGGAAAATGTATGAATGTGTAGGTTAATTAAACACTACAATATGGGAAAATGTCTGAATGTGTAGGTTAATTAAACAGTACAATACGGGAAAATGTCTGAATGTGTAGGTTAATTAAACACTACAATATGGGAAAATGTCTGAATGTGTAGGTTAATTAAACAGTACAATATGGGAAAATGTCTGAATGAGTAGGTTAATTAAACACTACAATATGGGAAAATGTCTGAATGTGTAGGTTAATTAAACACTACAATATGGGAAAATGTCTGAATGAGTAGGTTAATTAAACACTACAATATGGGAAAATGTCTGAATGTGTAGGTTAATTAAACACTACAATATGGGAAAATGTCTGAATGTGTAGGTTAATTAAACAGTACAATACGGGAAAATGTCTGAATGTGTAGGATAATTAAACAGTACAATATGGGAAAATGTCGGAACGCAAGTTTTTAAAGTTTCTTTATTCTGAAATATACAATTAGTTGCGGGAAAACCGTTCCTGTAACTAGAGGTATAGGAGTAGGAAGATGTGTCACTCTTTATCCAATACAAACATTTAGGAGTCGTCTATTTAAGAACTATAGTGGTTTGAATATTTTCATAACTGGGAACATAGCATTATAATTCAGAAAAAGAGTTTTAAACATTGTTGGAAAAATTGGAAAAAGAGAAATAACTCGATTTTAGCATCAGCAATAAAATACAACTGAGATATATCAAACATAGATTAGTTACCATATCCTTATGCTTTCTGGCAGAGTATAGATCCTGGTAAAGACTACACAGTATGGGCCTGCAGAGCTTGCTTGGCTCTATACTGGTGGAACAGATTTCACAACATCAGTTCCAGCAATCAAAGAGTTGAGGTCCGTATAATGTTATAGATTTAAAAAAAAATCAATGTGTTATGATAGTTCGTATGACATACCTATGTGTTTGGTTGACTCCCTTATCTACATGCAGAAGCAATTTTGATGCATCTGCAGCAGGCAACTTTTGAAAACATTATCGCATAAGGAGAAATTGCTAATGATGAGCAATTTCTCCCTATGCCATAATATATTCAACTTTATTCAATAATTATACTTTCATTTATAGAAAATAGCTAGCCTTTTCAAATGACACTCTTTTTCAAACCTATACTAGAATGGATGGATCAGTTTCTCTAGGAGGGACCAGACAGAAAAACAATTTTAGTAAAGAAAGGGACCAGAAAGACACAGACGCGATATTACAAAGATGTTATGACCTTTGGCCTAATCTCAAGGTATATACTGTATTATCACTTTACCTGATACAATCTGAAGTTACCTGCCCCTACAATTACATTATAGGGTCAGCCCTTTGGACATGGTGTAGCAAGCAAAAGGCTATATAGACAACTATTTTGTAGACCAAACTAGTTTAACCCTCAAAAGAAGCTGCATTATTAAGTATTGATTCTAAATGTCAACGTTAAGTTGTATTGCTCCACTGTAAGGATTTATGAAAATCAGTTGTATATTTACTAACTAACTAAATATGCAATAGCGATATTTAATGAGAGGTGACCAATCTAGACGTCATTATTGGTTCATACTAGACATACTAATTTACTATAGTAAGCAGGGTACCAGACTAGAGGTGACCAATCTAGACATCGTTGTTGGTTCATGCCAGACAAACTTATGTACAATAGTAAGCAGGGTACCAGACTAGACATGATACAGATTACTTATGCAAACAAGATGACTTATGAAAACATTATGGAAAAGGTGTAACAAAATCTTTAATTGAATACTATCTTTAAATATATCATATTTATACATGTATCGGGTGTTTGTTACCTGTTAAAGAGTTTTACACAACTAGACCGTATTTAACTGGATACTTTTAAATGTTGTAAATCTTTACTGTCATATACAATGTGGTTAAAGCTTTTTCACACTTTTCATCATACTACAAATTTACAGCAGATGACTTTTGTAACATTTAGGCAGAAATAGGAAAATTCATGTATACAACTATAAAAATTAAAACATTGTGATGAAAGGATAAAATGATTCACAGTTTCTACTTTTACCACATTGTTATTAACTTTTTCGCTCAATCAGACACATTTCAACACTTCTGCAGCTCTCATAATGAGCAATTTCTCCTTTTGTCACAATATTTTCTATTTGATATTAATACTCTTGGTTATAGAGAATTGAAATTCCATGTAATATTTGCCTTGATATTTTAAAAGTCGTCCTTCTGCAGTTCTGATATATGTGGGGAAAGGTTAAGAGTAATTTGCTGCATACGCATAAGAAGAGCAACGACTGCGAGTGCCTGACACTCGTCTGCTTAGTATCCAAGCGAGAAATTTACAAGATGGAAACATTGAACAAAAACTAATAATTAATACTGAAAAGCCATTTTCACATCAAAAGAGAACCTATACTTACTACAAACAAAATTGCATTATGTCAACTGTAACTAAATATATTGAATATATTACAGTGTTACTATTTTTAGTAACAGTGACATTGACCTTTGACCCAAGGTGCCCCAAAACACAATCCCATTTATGATCTTCTTAAAGACTTACTACAAACAAAATTTGGTTACATTATGTCAAATAATAATTAGTGAGTTTGAAATTTGCTGAAGGGCAATAATGCAGTCATAATACATGACAGGGTAATGTTACTTGTAAACATCTTCCGTCATTCTATTGTACATTTGATAGTGAACATGTATTCCAAGTTTCAAAGATATAGCTTTGTTAGTTTGCATTTATAAAAGTGACCTTAACCCAAAACTTAACCAACATTCTGACTTAAAAAGGGACATAAGTTCCGACAGAATGCAGTTAAAAGTTATGGAACTTACACCTATTGTTGCTACTATGATATAAGACAACTACAGTATATGAAGTTTCAAAGCTCTACCTTAAATGGTTACTAAGAAAAAGTGGACTTTAACAAAAAACTCAACCAGAGTTCTGACTTAAAAAGGGGCATATGGTTAACAAAATACAATCAAGAGTAATGTCCCTGTGGTTGCTACTATGATGTCAGACAACTTTGTTAAGTTTCAAAGCACTACCATAAATGGTTAGTGAGGAAAAAGTGGACAACGACGAATACCACCAAGGAAGCTATGACATTAGCTCAACTGTCTGATACAGACAAGCTAAAAATGTGTCTGCATGTGAAACAGGGTTAAAACACTTGTTATACCATTTGTCTTTATAAGGGTGCACCAATTGTGTCAGAATGGGTAGATCTGCGCCCCCACAGGGATCCTGTTAGATTAGAAAAGGAAACACTTTCTACAAGCAAAGGAAAATTAAAGGTAGGTTAACCCTTTCCCGCTTACAACAACAACAGATATGCAGCAGACGCCTTTGAACACTTTAGCAAATATATTGAATAATGTAACTATATAAATAAATTTATAAGTTTTGAATAGAATTAAAAACATTAAAAAGAGTAATTTCTTCCTTTTGCACAAATTTTTCAAGTCTTTTGGTGCAAATTGGTCAAAATGCATCTGAAGGTGATAAGAAATGGGTAGCAGTTTACATCATATGCCTTAAAAACTAAACAATAGGAAAATAAGAAGGATTTAATTTATTTGAAACTGTTGTAGAAAAGGAGAAATTGTTCATCTCATACTGTATGGCTTCTTTGTTTTATGCACATATATCCCTATAATATTATGCTGTTACAAAATCCCTCATATTATTGCCCATATGAGGGGTGTTTAAAAAGTTCACGGAAAAGTGAAAGAAAAAGTTCCATTATCTTTTGAACCATTGCAATTAAATTAGGCTATTATGTAAATCTCAATATTCACTATTCAATAAATAATTTACAGATCTGTGTTCATCGTTAATAATGAGAAATTACAACTATAGTAACTCTACTGACATCATCGCGGGCCAATTTTCAGTATTTCTAAATGTATTATGTTTTCGAAATGTTACGTTGATTATCTTTAATTTCATGACCAATAATAATTCCCCCTATCTTCTGACATGATGTTGGCGACGTCATTTTGATTTCTGACGTCAGACAAATAAACATCTGGTATGTTTTCTAAGAGCAGGTGTTAAAATCAGTGAAGAACAGAATCGGCCATTAAATTCTGTATTCAGAATAACATTTTCAAAGAAAAAAACATGGTTATGTTGACAAATGCCAATAATGAAGAAAACATCAGTCTACAAGAGGTATAAATGCTTCAATAACGACATATTAGTCGTCGGAAATCCAAAACGTCATCACATGTCGCCGCTTTAAGAGCTGCTGGATAAAAAGCTTTTCTCAACAGTCCAGGTGTCTATATATAATATATAGACAGTGATTAAGAAGATTTTTTCTAAAATCATTGCTTAAATGTTGTATAAATTATATTTTATTCAATGGAGAGGGTTTTGAAAATCACTGAATGATTTTTCACTGCACGGCTATCTTGCACGGGTATGTTGACATCAACGTCAACATGCGTTGGGCCAGTATGTTTTAAGTGACGTTACCGCTGTTATGATAACTGTATATGTATGTGAGTAATGAACTTGAACATTTGTGATCAAATAGGTGTTGAATACAACACTATTTAAATAAAGTTCCAGCAACATAACTGAAAGGATATAGAAATAAGAGCCCTTTTCCGCGATTATTCATACTTGAAGAACATAGAATATTTTATAGCTGTATAAATAATTATTTCCTGCTGCAAGATGTGAGAATCACAACCATATATCTTAATTTGTTATTATACTATTTCAAATACTCATTATGAGCAGTTTCTTTGTTTACCACAATGTGTTTGATTGTTGAATAGAGTTGAATACATGTACATGTACATTGTGACAAAAGGAGAAATTGCTCATTATGAGCAATTTCTCCCTTTACCACATATCTTTGAAAAGTCATGTGTTGCAGAGTAGTCAGAAAGTGTCTGTATGTGGGAACAGGTCAATGTATAACTTACATGTTTTTGGTTATTCCCATTCTGTTTGCAGGTTGTTCATAATTACGGTCATGGTGCTAATGGTATTACATTATCATGGGGATCATCTATTGATGCCGCAGCTCTAGTGGTTCAGTCACTGAAGGAAAATCTATCCAAACTTTAACTTCAAATCAGGTCTATACTACTGGACAAGAAGAATCTTCAAATCGATACATATAAGGAAAACAAGCTCTGCTCCCTGGCATGTGCCCGAGAAATGCTTGAATTTGGTACATTGGTTTAGGAGCAGAAAATGTTTATACGAAAATATGAAATGATGGAAACTGATCACAACAGCTTACCAACACTTCATATTCCGATTTTCTACCAAAACAGTGATACCATCAACGAGATAACAGCTAACCAACACTTCATATTCAGGTTTTCTACCAAGACATTGATACTATCAACGAGATACGGCTTACCAATACTTCGTATTCAGGTTTTCTACTAGGACAGTCATACTATCAACAAGATAACAACATTAATCACAGTCCATGTGGCACACTTGTGGAAGACATCATAGATACGCTCAATTATTGTGATAAAACTGAAATATTATTGACCCTGACAACCAACAGACACATTTGGAAAATTCTGCAGAAGGAGACTTTTGAAATCATTGTGGCAAAACAAGAAATGTTCTTATTGCAACTATGAATTTAACTATATTCAATGATCGTACTTTCATTTAAAGAGATTTTCCAACTTTTTAATGTATTCAGTCATCCGCTGCATATTTCTTGTATGTAGGAAACTGGAAAGGGTTCTCCTTTGGCCACAATGTTTTCAACTCTTATTCAAGAATGATACTTTAAAATTAACCCCAAAGATGTTTAAGAACATTTGTCGCCCCTTTCCTTTTTTGTTTTCAGATTAGTATTTGAAGAAAAATGTGTGTAAACTGCAAATAACTAATAACTTGGCGAAAGTCACAGGGCGACAGACTGATGACAGAAGTGATCAGAGCCCTATGTGTCTCCCTGTCAATCAAGGCGACACTTTACTGCATCAGAACAGATAAAACTCGATAATTCATTTAGAAATCAATTTTAATCTGTTTAGTGAAATGTGAAATATGTTTGAGGATCAATTCTGTACAAGTTTTACACAAACATACATGTACAACAAAATCATACATTGAATTAACAGCAATGACTCATATGCTTTGAAAACACCTCAGCAAAAACCCTTTCTCACCTGCGTAAGACTATTAAAAACATGGTGGCAGCAGGGGAAAAAAAAGAGCAATTCCTGCTTTTGAAACAATGTTTTCAATTCTTTTAAATAAATATTCTTTCATCTTTATTTTGGTAAAGATATTTTTAGTCTTCAACTGCAGACATGCTGTATGTGGGAAAGGGTTCGGCTGCATAAATCTCCTTTACTCTTTGAACACATGTTATAATATGTATATAGATAGTAATAAATGTTTCTGTCAAATGTTGTTTGAAATACATGCCAGTCCAATTCTGGTGATTGAAGAAAACATGGATGGGGTGAGGCAAGTTCAATAAACACAAAACTCCATTTAGAAATTATCACACTGAAGCCAAAGACAGGCCTGTATCCATTGCCGGAGATCAGATGTTGTATTAAGGAGGCAAAGATGTTGTTTAAACATTTATTTTGAGCTCTGAAAGCCATCTTGTCCAATGGGGCTTAATGGTTTGATTAAAATTGGTAAAGGGTCACTTAACGACTATTTGTGTGGTAAAATTAGGCCTGTAGTTTAGGAGAAGTCATTCAACGCTTTCCCACATATGACAATTCTGCAGCAGACGACTTTGAAAATGTCTCCTCAAAAACATGGAAAATCTCTTTAAGTCTAGGTATAGTTACTGAAAAAAGATGAAAACATTGTGGCAAAAGGAGAAATTGATTGTTTAACCCTATCCCTCATATGACAGTTCTGCAGCAGACGACTTTGAACGTATTTTGTCAAAAATTAGAAAATCTCCATAATTGAATGGATAACCTATGACGACAAGAGCGCCAAATGTCACAAAATACGCCCGTCCTGTTTTTTTGAGACCAAGTATAGTGGTAATTGGTTGTACGTCAGCCAAACTTAGAGAGCGGACACTGTTAATACAGTTTTGGCCATTTCGAGGGACATAATTGTGTAGTGACTAAGATAACGTTGTAAGTTATCAAACATGACCAAGATATTCTGCCCATAAACATATTGTCTAAATTTGGTGATGATCGGATAAAGCCTTTACAAGTTATTTAGCTGACAAGACCAATTTTAGGTAATTTCTATAATTAAAAGGCAATAACTCTCTATCAACTGGAGCAATATGGCTAGTTATCGAACTTGTCCAAGATATTACGCCAATACACATTCTGACAAAATTTGGTGATGATTGGACAAAAGCTCCCAAAGTTATTGAGCTGACAAGACCAATTTTAGGTAATTTCTATAATAAAAGAGGGATAACTCTCGATTGACTAAAGCGATATGGCTAGTTATCAAAATTATCCGAGATATTATGCCAATACACATTCTGACCAAATTTAGTAATGATTGGATAAAGGCTTCTAAAGTTATTGAGCTGACAAGACCAATTTTAGGTAATTTCTATAATTAAAGGGCGATAACTCTCAATTGACTTAATCGATATGGCTAGTTATCGAACTTGTCCGAGATATTATGCCAATACACATTCTGACCAAATTTGGTAATGATTGGACAAAGGCTCCTAAAGTAATTGAGCTGACAAGACCAATTTTAGGTAATTTCTATAATTGAAGGGCAATAACTCTTGATTGACTAAAGCGATATGGCTAGTTATCGAACTTGTCTGAGATATTATCCCAATACACATTCTGACTAAATTTGGTGATGATTGGACAAAGGCTTCTAAGGTTATTGAGCTGACAAGACCAATTTTGGGTAATTTCTATAATAAAATGGCAATACCTCTTGAATGACTCAAGCGATATGGCTAGTTATCGAACTTGTCCGAGATATTAGCCCAATACACATTCTGACCAAATTTGGTGATCATTTAACAAAGGCTTCTTAAGTTATTGAGCTGACAAGACCAATTTTGGGTAATTTCTATAATTAAAGGGCAATAACTCTTGATTGACTAAAGTGATATGGCTAGTTATCGAACTGGTCAGAGATATTATCCCAATACACATTTTGACTAAATTTGTTGGTGATGATTGGACAAAGGCTTCTTAAGTTATTGAGCTGACAAGACCAATTTTGGGTAATTTCTATAATAAAAGGGCAATAACTCTTGATTGACTAAAGCGATATGGCTAGTTATCGAACTTGTCCGAGATATTATCCCAAAACACATTCTGACTAAATTTGGTGATGATTGGACAAAGGTTTCTTAAGTTATTGAGCTGACAAGACCAATTTTGGGCAATTTCTATAATAAAAGGGCAATAACTCTTGATTGACTAAAGCGATATGGCTAGTTATCGAACTGGTCAGAGATATTATCCCAATACACATTCTGACCAAATTTGGTGATCATTTGACAAAGGCTTCTTAAGTTATTGAGCTGACAAGACCAATTTTGGGTAATTTCTATAATTAAAGGGCAATAACTCTTGATTGACTGAAGCGATATGGCTAGTTATCGAACTTGTCCGAGATATTATGCCAATAAACATTCTGACCAAATTTGGTGATCATTTGACAAAGGCTTCTAAAGTTATTGAGCTGACAAGACTAATTTTGGGTAATTTCTATAATTAAAGGGCAATAACTCTTGATTGACTAAAGCGATATGGCTAGTTATCGAACTTGTCCGAGATATTATCCCAATACACATTCTGACTAAATTTGGTGATGATTGGACAAAGGCTTCTAAAGTTATTGAGCTGACAACATACTGTTCGCCGCCCGCCCGTATGCCGCAGGTAAAACTATAATACAATCCATTTTTTCAATTTCTTCTTTTGTCACTACGTTTTAAAAAAGCTGTCTGCTGCAGAGGCGTCAGAAAGCGTCTATATGAGGGAAAGGGTTAAAGCAATTTCTCATTTTGTCACAATGCTTTCAAAAGTCGTCTGCTGCAGTTGTGTTAAAATGCGGGAAAGGATTAAAGATTTTCTATTTATAGCTCTGGCAAACATCTGAAACAATATTGGTACAGAACATTTTTAAACATTTAAAGAATTTAGCCCATTCCCACATATAGACTCTTTCTGATGCCTTTGCAGCAGACAACTTTTGAAAACAAAGTGACAAAAGGAAAAAGATGACCAAGTTGGCCCTAAAGCAATCACCTGAGTAATAAAATAGTAGCAACTGCTACTGCTAATGAAGGTGAGAATTTGATTAAGAGTAGAAATGGACTGCAAATAAAACAGCTTATCAGTAAAGAACATTTGTAATAATACATTAAATCTTTGAACAATTTGAAATAGGACCACCACAGGACGATTCCTTTGAAGTTTGTTTGATATTGGTCCATTGGTTTAGGAGATGTTGTTTGAAGCTAAAAGTTCATTTTACCCCTTTTCAAATGACGCCTGGCGGATTTTTTTACAACCAATTAATATGGCACTAAAAGAACATTTCTGCTAAACAATCTTGAAATCAGACAAGAAATTTAATAAGAATGGAGTCTTAAAGTTTTGTCATTTATCCCCTTTTCCGATGCCATCTAGAGCCATGTTTTTCAACCAATCAAATATTACCTGAAGAATTTTTGTAGTGGGTCACTCAAGGACCACTTCTAACAAATTATCTTGGAAACAACTTAAGTTTCAGGAGAAGAATTTTAAAGATTGGCAATTATATCCCCTTTCTGCAGCAACCAAAGTTCTTCATAGAATTTAAATCTTTGAACAATTTTGAAAGAGGACCACCAATTGATGATTCAAGAGAAGTTTAGTTGAATTGGTCCAGTGATTTAGGAGATGTTGTTGAAAGCTAAAATTAAACAATGACAGACAGAGAGTGATCATAAAAGATCACCTTGAATGTTTTCTCTATTTGCCACCTCTAAATTGTATTCAATAATTGTTCTTTCATCTATAGAGTTTCCATATGTTTTACTAAATGCTTTGAAAGTCATCTGCTGCAGAGTTGTTGTATGTTGGAGAGGGCTAGGGTTGATATTACATCTAAAAAGATTGACACAAAGTCTAACATGAAGTTCTGGGTACAACAATAAAATTAATAACAATAATAATAAACACTGTTGAGTCTATTCCTCTATCTCGGACTGTTCATACTGTAAAACAAAATGATCATGGTGGTTCAATATCGCTCACATGATTTAATTTCTTTACTTTTGGTAAATATTATGAAGAATTAAACATGGCAAGTCTCATATTTGCCTGATGCAATAAAGTTATGGGAGTAATGGTGTGACCTAGATTTGTACTAATCGCCTGTAGGTACATTAACATACATTTTCCAAAGAAATACATGTGTCTCAGGGGTGGATGATAATTTTAAAATGTTTCTTTTCTGTTACACATGACAACCAGAGTTAGGAAAATTTGAATGAACAGTCGCAAAGATGGTAGGTGTTTAACCCACACTTTGGGACGGTGAGTGCTTACACTTCTGGAGCGAAGGCCAAATTTATCCTTGAGTTTGGTTCTATAAAGTGGAAAATTATCAGAATAGCTACATAACAACATGTTTATTCATGAAACAAGTCATCTACAAAACAAGAGGGCCATAATAGCCCTTAATCGAACACCTGAGTTATAGTATAGTAGCAAATGCTAGTGCTTATAAATGTGAACATTTGATCAAGAGTGGGAATAAACTGCAAATGAGACAACTTATCAGTAAAGGACATTTGTAATAATGCATTAAATCTTTGAACAATTTCAAAGAGGACCACCACAGGATCATTTCTTTGAAGTTTGGTTTATATTGGTTCATTGGTTTAGGAGGCGATGTCATTTAAAGCTTAAAGTTCATAAAGTAATCGCCTTAAGCTACATTAACATATATTTTCCAAAGCAATACATGTGCTTCAGGGGCAGATAATTACTTTAAAGTGTTTCCTTTCTGTTACACATGACATCCAGAGTTTTACATCAAATTAAATTCTTTGAATTTGCTTGTAGGAAAATTTGAATGAACAGTCGCAAAGATGCAGCTGGACGGTGTTTAACCCACACTTTGGGATGGTGAGTGCTTACACTTCTGGAGCGAAGAAGGTCAAATTTATCTTTGAGTTTGGTTCTTTAAAATGGAAAATTATCAGAATGACTACATAACAACATGTTTATTCATGAAACAAGTCATCTACAAAACAAGAGGGCCAAAGATGGCCCTAAATCAGTCACCTGAGTTATAGTATAGTAGCAAATGCTACTGCTTATAAAGGTGGTGAAGATTCGATCAAGAGTGGGAACGAACTACAAATGAGACGACTTATCAGTAAAGGACATTTGAAATAATACATTTCTTTTTTTTAGCAATTTCAAAGAGGACCACCACAGGATCATTTCTTTGAAGTTTGATTGATAATGTTTCATTGGTTTAGGAGGGAGTGTTTTTTCTCGCTGTTTTGTGACAAGGGCCAAGGCCCTTTCAATTGTGAAAATAGTGCCATGTAAAGAGCGGCAGATTTTGTGAAATTAACCCTTTCCCGCATATAGACGCTTTCTGACGCCTCTGCAGCAGACGGCTTTTTGAAAAACATAGTAACAAAAGAAGAAATTGCACAAAACGTGAAATTTCTCCCTTTGTCACAATGTTTTCCACTTTTAGTCATAGGTTATTCATTCAATTATAGAGATTTTCCATTATTTGACAAAATATGTTCAAAGTCGTCTGCTGCAGAATTGTCGTATGAGGGAAAGGGTTAAGGCCTACTTTTGTGAAAAAAAGGTGTCTTTTGATTGTGAATGGGGCCCAATTTCGGTTAAGAAAAGATGTCGCTTAAAGTTCATTTTACCCCTTTCCCGATGCTGCCTTGCAGCTACATGTATGTATGTATGTATGTATGTATGTTTGTCAACCAATTAATATTAAAGTATGAACAGTGTCACTGAAGGAACATTTCTGATTTCTGCTAAACTATTTTGAAATCAGACCAAAACCTAAATAATAATGGATATTTTAAAGTTTTGTCATTTCAATCAATATGGCTTGAACAAATTTTGTAGAGTCTGTCACTCAAGGAATATTTTTATCAAATTATCTTGGAATCAGAGAAGAAGAATTTTAAAGTTATGGCATTTTTCTCCAAAGTTCTCTATAGAATTTATATCCTTGAACAATTTTGAAAGAGGACACCCGAAGTAACATTTGTATTAAGTTTGGCTGAAATTGGTCCTGTGGATAAGGAGATGTCATTTGAAGCTAAAAGTTTTAATCATGATGATTAATATCTCCTTTTGCCACAATATGTTCAAATTTATTGAAACCTTACTTTGATTTATACATATTTTCATGCATAAGACAACATTTGAAAACATTGTAGCCAAAGTAGAAACTGCTCATGCCTTTTGTCAGATTGTTTTCAACTTTTTTTCTTAGCAATTATACCTTCATTTATATATATATTCTATTCTTTTTAGCAGTTGTTTTTAGATGCCATTATATCAGATGACTTAAAAACTAAAACTTTCTGGAAGGAGAAAATGCTCAAAACAAAGAGATAGCAGGAAAAGTATCCTGAAAATTGAAGAGTATATGAGTGATGCTAGTGAAAACAAATTGTTTAGACGTTCCCGAGTTCTGAACCAGATCTGCATTAATTGCTCATAGGTCAAAGCAGCCATTAACCCTTTCCCACTTGCAGACACATTTTCACCAGACGACATTTGAAAACATCTTGGCAAAAGGAGAAATCGCTCATTATGACAACTCTATTCAATAATTATTAGTAGTTTGTAGGCCTACATAGATTTTCCATAGTTATGCCAAGGTGTTTTCAAAGTTGTCTGTTGCTGATTTGTTGTATGTGGGAAAGGGTTCAGAAGCCTCTGATGTAAATCTACATCCCGTTAGTATGGATTGGTAAATTGGTTGTTTCTATACTTTTCAAAAACTGAAGGTTGACATTCATATAGCACAGTTCATAAAGATACAACACACAGACAGTCTTCCGATATATACTTTTGATCATAAAAGGCGTGACCAATCAGATACTCGTACAAGTATGAAATACATATAGACTGCTTACATTGAAAGAGACACCAAAATAAATATATATTTACAATATTAAATATCAAAGAAAAACTAAGGAATAACTAGTTTGTGAGAGAAATGTATGAGCACATTGTGCATACTTGTATAAGAGCATCTCCTTTTCCTATATTTGTTTATATTTATATTTGTATGCATCATGAAAATGATAAATATTCAATGAGTATACAGCTAAAATTAATATTTCTGTAATTTTAAAAGCTCTTAAAAATCTAGAGTATAGTTTGTATTAATATTTGGGTTTTGTTTAAATAAAATGCCCACACATTTACATCTATATGTATAACAAAAAGTAAGATATCACTTATTCATAAATGGTAGTTTTGACCTTATTCATTTAAAACTGTTAAACCTTTCAATTTTTGGAAAAAAAATCTAACTCTCGCTCAACTTCTGACATATCTCTTTAAGCAAACTTTTGAGAACATTTTCTAATACCAGATTCGTACCTGACTGTCTATATGCAACATAACCCTTTCTACACACATATATATGCTTTCTGACGCCTCTGCGGCAGGTGATGTTTGAAAAGATTGTGGCAAAAGAATCAAGAGGACCATGATGACCCTGGATTGCTCTTGTCATAACAAACCACAAAAACTCATTTTTCTTTTTAACCAATCAACATTGGTTGAAGTTATCTTGTTAACCCTTTCCCTCATACGACAATTCTGTAGCAGACGACTTTGAACATATATTGTCAAAAAATAGAAAATCTTTATAATTGAATGGATAACCTATGACTAAAAGTGGAAAACATTGCGACAAAAGGAGAAATTGCTTGTTTTGAGCAATTTCTTCTTTTGTCACTATGTTTTCAAAAAGCTGTCTGCTGCAGAGGCGTCAGAAAGCGTCTATATGAGGGAAAGGGTTAATTAAGGATCACTCAAGGAACATTTCTACAAAATTATTTTGGAGGAGAAGATTTCCAAAGTTTCCACTATAGCCATATATAGCCTGACCCCTAAAGGCCATGGATTTTTTAACCAATCAACATGACTTCAAGGAATCTGATAGAGGGTCACCCAAGGATCATTTTGCAAATCAGCCAGATACTTTTGGAGAAGAATTTTTTAAAGTTTTCACTATAGCTGTATAGGCAAAACATCCAAAGCCCCTTTTTGACCTGAACTCTTTTCTTAGAATATTTCATTTCGAAACATTTTATATTTGCTTATAAAACATTGCACGTTACGTAGAAATCTGATTATGTTATAACAGAAACAGTCACAGACCATATACTCTAGGAACACTTACATATTTTACATAATATCTACATAACTATTAGGTGCATTTGCTTATAATATCATTTAAACCTAAATTTCTCCAATCATTTTTCACATCATCGAGGTGGTTATCAAAGTCTATAAGCTGTCTATACTGCTGGTTCTGCACTAAAGAAGCTGCTGTTAATATAGAGTCTTCATCTAAGGTATCTCTGTAAAAAGAATCAAGAAAGAAATAGGTGAGCCCTTTCCAGCATACAACAAATCTGAAGCAGACCACTTATATAATACATGTACATAGACAAAACTATTGAAAATCTCGATTATAATAATATATATTATAATTAAATAGAGTTGAAAAAAGTGACGCAAAAGGAGAAATAGCTCATCATGAGCAATTTCTCCTTTTTGTCACAATGCTTTCAGAAATCGTCTGTATGCGGGAAAGGGATAAACCAATGGATGCTCTCCAATTGGGTTTGAAGCCAAACATCATTATATCAAAAGGCTGTAACTAAATTCTATACAACCAGGTAGGTAACATGCATATCAACTCCTGACACTGAAGCTTCTAAACCTTTCCCACATGCAGTCTCTTTCAGACTTTTGAAAACATAGTGGCAAAAGGAGAAATTGCTCATCATGGCTTGGAGGAATCTGATAGAGGGTCACCCAAGGAAAATTCTACAAAGTAATTAGAAAATCGGCCCGACACTTTCGATTTTTAAGTTTTTACTATAACCATATAAGGCAAAATTTAGGAGAGGACATTAAATTGGCCAAGTGGTTAGGGAGAAGTTGTTTGAAGCAAAAAGTTGATGCATGCACGCATGATAGACAATTCGCCATAACAAGAGTTGTCGGAGGACAATATAGCTTGCCTATCATGGCCATCGTCACACAGTATCACCTATTGCAAGATAATACACCTTTTCAATACTTGCATGCAAATTCTAGAGTGATGAGACTTGACATACAAGGTCATCTAATGACACTGAATAAGTGTGTGCAGTTTCAAAGCAACAGCATACATTGTCTGAGAAAAGGCCTTGCACGCAAAGGTTTGACCGAAATTCTAAGTCCAAAAAGGGGCACAATTCAGTCAAAATCCATTCCAGAGTTATGGGACTTGACATACAAGGTCATCTAATGACACTGAATAAGTGTGTGAAGTTTCAAAACAACAGCATACACAGCGTCTGAGAAAAGGCCTTGCACGCAAAGGTTTGACTAAAATTCTAAGTCCACAATGGGGCACAATTCAGTAAAAATTCATTCCAGAGTTATGGGACTTGACATACAAGGTCATCTAATGATACTGAATAAGTGTGTGAAGTTTCCAAAGCAACAGCATACACAATGTCTGAGAAAAGGCCTTGCACGCAAAGGTTTGACCAAGCTGGCAACGACAACGCCGGGGTGACTACATAAGCTCCCCTATTTCTTCGAATAGGCGAGCTAAAAATTGGGCTTGTATGTTCTAAGAAGACTGTTAAAGTAGCTCCTATAGGCATAAATGTTAAAATCCCATCCCCTGGTGGCTATATATTTTCAACCAATCAGCATGGCTTGAACGAATCTAGTTGAGAATTACCATAGGAAAATGTCTAACTAATTTGAAAAAGAGAATATATAGCCATATAAGGCAAAACCATCCCATCCTCTTGTCAGCCATATTTTAAGATTTGGATATCAGTTTTCACGACGAAGACTTTTTTCTTCTATTTTTACATCAGAGAGGAAGTGGTTGCTTTTGTTTGTTAGTTTTGTTGTTTTTTTAAAGCAGTTTTCAAAATTATTTCAGTTATACCACGGCGACAGTTCACTTATTCCTGATTCCTGGGTAAACAAACCAGAACTAGACTAGGAAATGTGCCTTGCCCAAGAGCAGTCCACCATGACCACAGTGCTGTGACTGGGGATCAAACCCGGGATACCTAGTTCCCAAACCCCAACGTTAACAACGACAGTTTCCTAAAAGTGGTTGCAAACCAAAAGATAATGAAAGACAAACATACATGACAGACAATTTGATATGAAAAAAGCTTAGACTGGCTGGCCAAAAACTCAGAAAGATGAAATTTTATTTTTACTTCAAATATTGTGGAAAATGAGAAATTTCATGTTTTCATAATTTTCTCCATGAAACACGATATTTTCAAGTTGTTTGTAGTACGGATTAAGTTAATCTTTGGCCACATGTTCATGCATTTGAAGCAGACAATGTTTGAAAACATTGTGGCTAAAGAAGAATTTGATCAAAATGAGAAATTTCTACTTTTGCCACATTTTTTTTGAAATCATGTTCAATAACTACAACTCACTTGTAGACGCATTTTGACACATCTGCCGCAAACAACTTTTGAAAATATTGTTGAAAAAGAAGAATTTGCTCAAAACAAGCAGTTTCGCCTTTTGCCACAATGTTTCAACTCTATTTAATAGTAAAACTCGTATTTATTTAGATTTTTTTCATGTTTTTGTCAATAAGTTTTGATAGTCATCTGCTGCAAAATTGTTGTATGTGGGAAAGTTTTAACCGTAATACACAGGCCCACATGCATCCCTGTGGGAGTACTTACTTTTCATCCATTTTTTTCCAGCCTGATTCTTTATTGGTGTACACAGAATAACAGGGAGAGGTTAAGTCTGATACTTTTCTGTTATTAACCTGGTAAGATAAAACATAGAGCATATTGAATGATTCACACAGTATAAACCTTTCCCACATCCAGACACATTTAAACACATCTGTACCAGACTACTTTAAAACAAGAGGGCCATGATGGCTCTGGATCGCTCACCTGATTTGATTTTTGTTCACTTAAGCCATATAAGCCCCGCTCCCTGGCGGCCATAGTTTTCGACTAATAAACATGGCTTGAAGGAATCTGATAGAGGGTCAAGGTCACCCTAGGAAAATTATTTGAAAAGTTTTCACTATAGCCATATAAAGCAAAATAGCCACACCCTATGGCAGTCATGTTTTTGACCAATCAACATGGCTTGAAGGAATCTGATAGTGGGTCACTTAATGAACATTCCTGCAAAATTATTTGAAAATCGGCCAGACACTTTCGGAGGAGATGATTTTTTAAGTTTTCACTATAGCCATATAAGGCAAAATAGCCCGATCCCCTGGCGGCCATTCTTTTCGACCAATCAACATGGCTTGAAGGAATCTGATAGTGGGTCACTTAATTATTTGAAAATCGGCCCAAAAGATTTTTTAAGTTTTCACTATAGCTATATATTAAGGCAAAATAGCCTGGTGGCCATATTTTTTTTTTGAGCAATCAACATGGCTTGTAGGACTCTGATATAGGGTCATCCAATGAACATTTCTACAAAATTGATTGAAAATCTGCCAACCTGTTTTAAAGAAGAAGAATGTTAAGTTTTATTTCGTTTCATTGCCATGGAAACCAGATTTCTGCATGGATTCCAAAAATTTGAAAGAATTCTGGTGAGATCATTGAGAGGATGCTTTCTGTGAAGATTCACCCAAATTGACCCACTGGTTACTGAGGAAAAGATGTTGACGGATGTACGCTGAACCCAAGGCAATCACAATAACTCACCTTGAGTACTTCGTGCTCAGGTGAGCTAAACAGTTGTGACCAAAGGATAAACTGCTCATCATGAGCAATTAATCCTTTTGCCATTTTAAATCTGGTCAATAACTTTTCATTAATAGTTAATAGGATTTCCACAAATTTGCCTTGATGTTTACCGAGTTGTCGGATGCAGATTTCTAGTATACATGTGTAAATGATAAACAAAACATGGCATTTTATCAGTATTTTACACATTTAATGTGGTGGGAAAAACAGAACTAGATTTCCTAAACGCAACATGAAGAGTTTGCAAAAGTAAAACAGTTTGATAATCATCAAAAAATTTGCCTTGTTATCTGAAAATTCATTGATGAATTTAATTGTTATAGACCTGAAAAATTCATCCTTTTTTCTTCTTTGGCGTTGAAGTGCAAACTCATAACTTTCAGCAACAGTTCTGGGTCTTGCATGTTATATTATTTCTAGCTTTTAGTTATTTGAAAATTATTTGATCAATGGTGGTTGTAAATTTCATAGCTATCAGACAAACTATATATAGTATATGTTGCTTTGTACATTTCATTTGTTCATGCATATAGTATATGTTAGAGGACCTAATCTAAATAAGTAAACCTCAGTGCTGGTGTAGTACCAAAGGTTTAACAAGAAACCGCTGAAGACGGTAAGACCGGATTGTCGGCAATTTGACCTTGAAAATCGACAAACCAAGGTCAAGGTAACCATAGAAATCAATAGAACTTGTTACTGGTTAACTTCAGGGAATGTTTCAAGTTTGTAACCCTTTCCAGTGCTGAGATTTTGCCTCAACCTGAAACTTTAACCAAAATGTTGACGGACAGACAGACGGACATCGCCAATCTATAGACCGGAATTGCTAGAGCAATCCGGCCAAAAATGGTAGCAATGGCTCTCCCTCCTTGGTACTCAGAATTGTGGGGTTAGCATTACGACTGACTCACTGGTGTCAGGATAAATGACCAGTAGGACTGGTAAACAAGAGGGCCATGATGGCCCTATATCGCTCACCTGATTTAATAGAACTTCAATAGTTTTCAAAGTTTTTACTCTTTTTAGGCCAATACTTTTGGACAAGAAGATTTTTAAAGTTTTAACAATGCACATATAAGGAAAACAAGCTCCGCCCCCTGGCGGCCATGTTTTTCAACGGATCAAAAATATTTGAACAATCTTCGTAAAGGGTGCCCAAAGGAACATTTGTGCAAAATAATTTTTAAATCAGGCCAGTACTTTTGGACAAGAAGATTTTTAAAGTTTTAACAATGCACATATAAGGAAAACAAGCTCCGCCCCCTGGCCGCCATGTTTTTCAACGGATTGGAAATATTTGTACAATCTTGGTAAAGGGTGTCCCAAGGAACATTTGTGCAAAATAATTTTTAAATCAGGCCAGTTCTTTTGGACAAGAAGATTTTTAAAGTTTTAACAATGCACATATAAGGAAAACTAGCTCCGCCCCCTGGCGGCCATGCTTTTCAACGGATCGGAAATATTTGAACAATCTTGGTAAAGGGTGCCCTAAGGAACATTTGTGCAAAATAATTTTCAAATTGGGCCAGTACTTTTGGACAAGAAGATTTTTAAAGTTTTAACAATGCACATATAAGGAAAACATGCTCCGCCTCCTGGCGGCCATGTTTTTCAACGGATCAAAAATATTTGAACAATCTTGGTAGAGGGTGCACCAAGGAACATTTGTGCAAAATTATTTTCAAATCGGCCCAGTACTTTTGGACAAGAAGATTTTTCAAAGTTTAAACAATGCACATATAAGGAAAACAGGCTCCGCCCCCTGGCGGCCATGTTTTTCAACGGATTGGAAATATTTGAACAATCTTGGTAAAGAGTGTCCCAAGGAACATTTGTGCAAAATAATTTTCAAATCGGGCCAGTACTTTATGACAAGAAGATTTTTAAACTTTTAACAATGCACATATAAGGAAAATAAGCTCCGCCCCCTGGCGGCCATGTTTTTTAACGGATCGGAAATATTTGAACAATCTTGGTAGAGGGTAACCCAAGGAACATTTGTGCAAAATAATTTTCAAATCGGGCCAGTACTTTTGGACAAGAAGATTTTTTAAGATTTGGCAATTTTCCCCTTTTCTGATGCCGCAGCAACCAAAGTTCTACTTGGAATTAATTTCTTTGAACAACTTTGAAAGAGGACTACCTAAGGACCATTCCTGTTTAGTTATTTTGAAATCTGTCCTTTGGTTTAGTAGGAGAAGTCATTTGTAGGAAATTGTTAACAGACGCTGACGACGACGTCGGACGCCGGACGGTGAGTGATCACAAAAGCTCACCTTGCACTTCGAGCTAATTACCAAGGAAATGCTGTGATATAACTGAACAATTGTCGAAAAGTGGCATAAAACACCATACAAACAATTAAACAAACTGTTATTAATGAATAAATTGATCTTACCATAAAAACACAAGCATCTGAGTAGTATTCATGTACCTTTCGGCCTATATGTTTAGCAACATTATTTAACCTGCAACAGAGGATTGTTTTTTGTGTAATTTTGTTTATAATACACATAATAACATAATAGATGTGAAATATGTGTATCCTGAAAAGACCTGGAACAGCCTGCATCTTCATATTGTCTGATTAGAGGAGATAGATTTAAAACTATCAATTAGTTATTAAACCTCTTTAACTTTTGCCACATGTAGTAGACCCATTTTGACACCCCTGCAGCAGATGATTTATAACAAGAGCACCGCGAGCGGCACAGACGCTCGACTGATAGAAAACAGAAAAAAAGTTGAGCTGAACAAAAAACCTTAACTATGACTATATACATTTCTCTTAATTGTTAACCACTTGTACCTCTAACCCTGGTTCACATGCAGAATGATTTTGATAAAATGTGTTAAAAGGAGAAATAGCTTTATGAAAAGCAATTCTCCTTTTACCAAATAGAAAGAAATTATTTTGCTTAAGTTAACTCTTCCCTAGACACCTTTGTAAATAATGTAGACCAAGAAACAAGAGGCCCATGAGGGCCTATGCTCTACTGGCATGGTTCTTTGGTCATTTTCAATCCAGGGCATGTAAGTATGGTGAAGATCGGATAGTAAATGGAGGCTCTATTGTGTTCACAAGCTGTAATATAGTAATTTTGACAATTTCAAGGGCCATAATCCAGTCTAGCATGGGCGGATCTGGCTTGTTTGCGAAAGGAACCGAGATCTCATCAATATTTAACTACTATCTAAGTTTGGTGAAGATCGGATAGTAAATGGAGCCTCTATTGTGTTTACAAGCTTTATTATAGCAATTTTGACAATTTCAAGGACCAAAATCCAGTCTTGCATTGGCATATCTGGCTGGTCTGCGAAAGGAACCGAGCTCTCATGGATATCTAACTACTGTATAAGTTTGATTGAGATACAATCAAAACTGAAGACTTATAGCGTTTGCAAGCAATTATTTACGGACGCACGGAGACACGCCATCACATAAGCTCTTCTGGGCTTTGGCCTGTAGAACTAAAAAATGCTCATATAAATGAGCAATTTCTGCTTTGGCTAACATGTTTTCAACTCTTTTCAATAATTAAATATTAATTTGTGGATTTTTTTAAAAATAGGTTTGCCTAAATATTTTCAAAGTAGTCTGCTGTTGTATTTAGGAAAGTGTAGCTGTTTGTATTATGGCAACTTAGTCTCACCCCTCATCATCTAAATGTTCATTTGCCTGATAATAGCCTCCAATCATTAAACCTTTACTTCTACAATAGGCATCAATCTGAAATATAAAGTAAAGAACATAGTACATCACAAATGTTAACCGTTCCGAGTTTATTAGATGGAAGAACTGCTACCCTGACAGGATGTCCTTAGAGTAAACTACTTGAAAACATCTGGTCAAATGGAAGTGCCACTTGTACTTTTCCCACACTGATTTCTATCACAACCCCACCAAAGGAACATTCCTTTGAAGTTTTTTTGATATTTGTTTAGGAGCACATGTTGTTTTAAGGTAAAAGATTAACCCCTCTTCTGAATCCACCTGGTGACTATTTTTTTTAACCAATCAATATTGCTTCACAAATTATATAGTGTCACTAAAGAATCATTCTATTAAATTATTTTGAAATCAGACAAGAAATATCATAAGAATTAAATTATAAAGGTTTGACATTTTACCCTATTTCTAATGCCCCTTGGCCAACATATTTTTCAACCAATAAATAAAATAAAAATACAATGTTCAGAACATGAGAATTAAGTAAAACCTAGGATGGCAAACCCATTTAAGGCATAATTTTGTTTTAACCCATGATATCAACCAGGAATGTAGGTTTTCGACAGGGAACTTATTTTTTCAGAAGATTTGTGCCAGTTGATGCAGAAGAACATTTCAAACGAGAAGAAAGTTTTCACAGAGAGCCCAGTCTTTCATAGTTTACAAGTTATTGGGCAAATAGTGTGCCATAGAGGCAAAACTGTAGATAATGAAGTGAAAGAAAGATCAAAGACATACCATTGGTTAAATAAGATGTTTCTAAATTCAATTCTACTCGAACAATAAATCAATACATTTAACCCTTTCCCTCATATAGATGCTTTCTGACGCCTCTGCAGCAGACGGCTTTTAGAAAACATAGTGACAAAAGAAGAAATTGCACAAAACGTGCAATTTCTCCTTTTGCCACAATGTTTTCCACTTTTTGTCATAGGTTATCCATTCAATTATGGAGATTTTCTTTGTTTTGACAAAATACGTTCAAAGTCGTCTGCTGCAGAATTGTCGTATTAGGAAAAGGGTTAAACAAATAAAACAATGGCCTTGTTTATTTTTATCATCTGGACCTTTTGGAAAAAAATGTCATCACTTCTCTAGTCACATGATAAGGTTGTCTTACTTCATTTCCACATTATTTTGAACAATATATCTTCACAGTTATATGATTGATATAAGAGCTATGCATTTTTTTGGTTAACCCTTTCCCTCATATAGACGCTTTCTGACGCCTCTGCAGCAGACGGCTTTTTGAAAACATAGTAACAAAAGAAGAACTTGCACAAAACGTGAAATTTCTCCTTTTGTCACAATGTTTTCCACTTTTAGTCATAGGTTATCCATTCAATTGTAGAGATTTTCCATTATTTGACAAAATATGTTCAAAGTAGTCTGCTGCAGAATTGTCGTATGAGGGAAAGGGTTAAGATCAAATTAGCTTATTTTCAACTTTTGTCAACATAAGATCCAGATAACAATGTGTAGTAGGTAAATTTTGAAGGTGTAAATTTATAATCATTAATTGATTGATTAATTGGGATTTAACGCCGTTTTTAACAATTTTTCAGTCATATCACGGAGACCAGTTCACCTACTCATATGTTTCCTGGTTTTCTCACAACAGTTCTCCACACAACATACTTTCCAAGCAACTGGCTGCTTTTCCATATATACTGTTAGCCCATTGGTGAAAGACGAATGACACTTGTCACATTGACTTTTGTCAATCGTCGGAACGAATGTTGGCCAAGCTGGGGTTTGTACTCACAACCCCTGGATTGACAGCCGGCGTCACTACCGACTGAGCTACGGGGGCTTGGCAAATTTATAATCAAGGAAGGGATGTACAGCAGGGCTCCGAAAATTTTGAAATCTGAATCGATCCGGTGAAATTATTACTTGCCGATTTGGCTTATTCGGTCATCATCGAAGCAAAATTTAAACAGGTTTAGGGCTGCCGTTTTTAAATTAGTTGTTTTACTTATATTCAGTCAGACAGATGGACATATATGAAATTATTTAGATATATTATTGAATAAGCTATCCGGTGCTCTCCCTAGACCCGTATGGCGTATATGGCCCGCTACTCCTTGAAATTGCCGCTACAGCTTAATTCCCAAAGCGATACTCCTTAAAATAATATTGTGATATTGGGTAAAATCAAGAATGCTTTTAAGGAATAAGGGTTTAATTACACACCAATGACTGTTGGCAGGGATAAAGGGTTGTTGAATCCCTCCCAATACAGTACACAAGCATTTATCAAACCACCATCGCTGCAGGTGATTTCCCTCCAGGTGATTTCCCTCCAGGCAATTTCCCTCCATCTTTAAATAAGAGTAGGTCGCGTGACCGTCAGATTGACCGACTTCAAGATTTAGGCCAATCACCATCGAGAATACGTACCTCACCCACCCCCAGATTTGACACTCGATCACGATTTCAAGTCTATCAATACTATTTTTCATTTCAAGCAGCTTAGAGAAAAATAATTTCAATTAACAACTTGATAACAAACTAGGATATGATTAAAGAATGTCCCTATGTTAAGTAAACTGTTCAAAGATTATGTTTTTGTTTACACGAATTCATAGAAAATTCTTTTTTAATTGTTGATTTTTTGCCATAAAGATCTATCAAATTCACAGTCAACTGTCAAAAAAGACTTACCTATAAAACTTAATAAAATTTTTGTCCATTTTAGTAATTTTTTTTTAAAAAGATAACAAATTAATGAAGACTGAAGGAGAAAATACATATTGTAATGGTTTTTTGTGCATTCTCTTCTTTTTGAAAGTCGGAAATGTTATTCAAGAAAGTATTACCTACACTCATTCTTATTTGTTTTAAAAGTTATCATTGTGAAAGTTTAGTGCACTAACTGTGTCTTGATAATACAACTGACTACATAGTTTATTTACTGGTGTTTAAAATGAAAGCACTAACAGACAGACTCAATATCAGAAATTATTCCTGCTACCACAATGCATGTGGTTTGAGAACATGATTCATGCTATATGGGAATCTAATGAATCATTGCCAAGCCAATCTTTTTGAGAAATTGTATGCTGGATAGATAAATTGCCTAAAGAAGATAGCATAATAGATCACATAAAAAACCTACTGGTTTAAAAGAGTAATGATAGAAAATGAAACAATAACATTAAATTGTCAAAGGAGCTTTTTGTGACAATTTGCTTCTTTTCCAATAATGTTTTTGAATAACTATTTTATCAATTTCTCATTGTCCCACAATGTTTTGAAATAAGCAATAATCCAATCAATTGATCCTGAGGGGTCTTGTAAAATTCAGACAGAAATTTCTAAAATCCAAGGATTCTTTTGAGCATTAATTATACTTTTTTTCCATTGAAATTATTAAATAATCTATTTTACATGAACTATTTTAATGTGTATTGTCACTTTCCACCTTATCCACTCTTGAAGAATTTCCTTTCAGCATTCTATCATTCAAAACTAGAATGGAGTGCTCCCCAGAGCACGTGTGTCACCTGCCGGGGCCTTGTCAGAAAATTTTAAATTTTGACAGAAAAGGGGCAAAAACTCGAATATAAAAATATTTGGATTATCCCCCTTTTGTCAACCCATCACAAAGATTGATATAAACATTTGCTAGAAGTTTCAATCCAATCCTTTGAGTAGAAAAAAAGTAATTTGAAAATTTAAATATTTGACAGAAAAGGGGCAATAACTGTGATATAAAAATATTTGGATTATCCCCCTTTTGTGAGCCAGTCACACACATTGATATAAACATTTGTCAGAAGTTTCAATGTAATCCTTTGAGTAGAAAAAAAGTAATTTGAAAACGTGACGAAAAAGTGTGACGACAGACAGACAGACGCCGGACAAAAAACTAGAATGGAGTGCTCCCCGAAGCATGTGTGTCACCTGCCGGGGCCTTGTCAGAAAATTTTAATTTTTGACAGAAAAGGGGCAATAACTCTGAAATAAAAATATTTGGATTACCCCCCTTTTGTGAACCCATCACACACATTGATATAAACATTTGTCAGAAGTTTCAATGTAATCCTTTGAGTAGAAAAAAAGTTATTTGAAAACGTGACGAAAAAGTGTGACGACAGACAGACAGACGCCGGACAAAAAAAAAGGTAATCCCTAAGTGCCTACCATGCTACGCAGGTGACACAAAAAGTAATCCCTAAGTGCCTACCATGCTACGCAGGTGACACAACAATTATTTCTCTTAGATTTTATTATATTCATACACTCACTGATATGCTCAAGACTGCATTTGATTCAAAGTTAAATTTAGTCTTTTATTTATTCAGGAAATTGAATTTAAGGCTTTTCATTTCAAGGAAACCGAGGAGCTTCCTAACGCGGCCCCCTAAACCCCAGGTTAAACCCATTACAGCTTCAACATTTTCTGAGGAGATTCTGCTATCGATGGGCATGTTTGCTTTGTCATGCCGTTGTAAAATAAGGTAGAAATCGGGCGTTAAAAAAGTGTGCACACAATCTGTGCACAAATGTCTCATATGTTTTTGATGATCAAACCGGTGATCGAACCTGTACTAGCATGCGAACAGTCAAAATATAAGATCATATTCCGAGTACAGAAACCTTGACTACATGTCAATTAGCCGTTCAATCCAGAGTTGGACCGATTGACAATTGGTTACACTGATCAACTCGGAATTAGCAAGCTGCAAACACGATTGTCTCAGTGAGTTTGGATGATTATGTAGTTTACGTCACAGTAAGTGACTCTCTAGAAGGGTGTCAGAAGACGCTGTGTACTAACTAGGATTTGATTGTATTCTCGTTAGTGAGATGTATAAAAAAATATCTGGACCAATTTTTTTTAAAAGTTTTAAAATTTAAATTGGTCCAGCCGACAAATTTTCGGTTTTCAGGAGGCCTGCTGTACAGTACCGCCCAGGAGAAATTCACATCGTCCACCAGCCTCTGCAGACAATTTTCAATTTGGACCAATGTTTCTGTCCTTAAAGATAAGTGAAGCCCATCCCATTTGGATTTTTTTACAATCGCGGAAACAACAAGATGTCTTAATACAAGAGGCCCATGAGGGCCTATGCTCTACTGGTATGGTTCTTTGGTCATTTTCAATCCAGAGCATGTATGTATGGTGTAGATAGGATAGTAAATGGAGGCTTTTTTGTGTTCACAAGCTGTATTATAGCAATTTTGACAATTTCAAGGGCCATAATCCAGTCTTGCATTGGCGGATCTGGCTGGTTTGCGAAAGGAACCGACATATCATCAATATTTAACTACTATCTAAGTTTGGTGAAGATCGGATAGTAAATCGAGGCTATATTGTGTTCACAAGCTGTATTATAGCAATTTTGACAATTTCAAGGGCCATAATCCAGTCATGCAAGGGCACCTCTGGCTGGTTTTGAAAAGGAACCAAGCTCTCATCAATATTTAACTACTATCTAAGTTTGGTGAAGATCAGATAGTAAATGGAGCCTCTATTGTGTTCACAAGCTCTATTATAGCAATTTTAACAATTTCAAGGGCCATAATCCAGTCTTGCATGGGTTGATCTGGCTGGTTTGCGAAAGGAACCGAACTTCCATCAATATTTAACTACCATCTAAGTTTGGTGAAGATTGAATAGTAAATGAAGGCTCTTTTGTGTTCACAAGCTGTATTATAGCAATTTTGACAATTTCAAGGGCCATAATCCAGTCTTGCATGGGCGGATCTGGCTGGTTTGTGAAAGGACCCAAGCTCTCATCAATATTTAACTACTACCTAAGTTTGGTGAAGATCAGATAGTAAATGGAGGCTCTAATGTATTCACAAGCTGTATTTTTCGCAATTTTGACAATTTCAAGGGCCATAATCCAGTCATGCAAGGGCACATCCGGCTGGTTTTCAAAAGGAACCGAGCTCTAATCAATATTTAACTACTATCTGAGTTTGGTGAAGATAAGTTAGTAAATGGAGCCTCTATAGTGTTCACAAGCTCAATTATACTTATAGCAATTTTGACAATTTCAAGGGCCATAATCCAGTCTTGCATTGGCGGATCTGGCTGCTTTGCGAAATGAACCAAGCTCTCATGGATATCTAACTACTGTATAAATTTGATTGAGATACAATCAAAACTGAAGACTTTATCGCGTTCACAAGCTCTATTATAGCAATTCTGACAATTTCAAGGGCCATAATCCAGTCTTGCATGGCCGGATCTGGCTGGTTTGCAAAAGGAACCAAGCTCTCATGGATACCTATTAACCTAACTACTGTGTAAGTTTGGTGAAGATTAGATAGTAAATGGAGCCTCTATTGTGTTCACAAGCTCTATTATAGCAATTTTGACAATTCCAAGGGTTAATCCAGACTTGCATGGGTGGATCTGGCTGGTTTGCGAAAGGAACCGAGCTCTCATGAATATCTAACTACTGTATAACTTTGATTGAGATACAATCAAAACTGAAGACTGTATCGCGTACACAAGCAATTGTTTATTGATGTAAGTACGGACGACGGACAACACACCATGGCATAAGCTCTTCTGGCCTTTGGCCAGTAGAACTAAAAACTGATAATCGCCGATTTGTGATGGAACATTCCTTTCGACTCGATAAGCTTATTCTCGCCCTTTTGCCTTTTTTACCAAATTATAAACTAAGAACATTGTTGAAGAGTTACCAGCGCAACAGAATAATTGTTTTTGTAAAATTGGTTTCTACAATTTAAATGGAGATGAGAGTAAAGGCTGGAGACCAAAGGCGAAGGTCGCCACACCTCCGCATTTTAACCAATAATAGAGACTTATCGTTCCAGAGCTCGGCGGAATCATACGGTATTAAAACAAGCATTTCCAGGTCAAAGCTGTCAAAATAATTGCGCGGCATTCAAAGCGATCAGGATTGTGGAAAATACATGTGTAGTGTAATATATTCTGTGCTGTTATAAATTCATTGAAGGCAAGTAGTTACAACATTAATTTTCTGTTGATTCATGATGTTTTGGGCAGGGCATCACAGACCATTAAAGAATTTTGTTCTTAAACTAACAAATTCTACTTTGGTCACATCAGAGTAGAAACAAACATTTTTCAAGTTTTATTGTCTCGCTGTATTTAGTGAGAGCTGGTATGTGTGGACCTAATACATGCAATATGTTATAAACAAATTATTTCTTCGTCGAAGAAGACCAAGTTTTTGAGAATCGAACGGAAATTACTAACACACAGCCTTGTTGAAAAAGTCTTGTGTAATTTTTCGTGATGTTTGGACCCAAGAGTACTCTATTATCTGGATGCTGGAGATTTCGTCTAACTACCAGTTCGTCTAACTGATACTATAGAGTAAACGGGGTAGAGATTTCGTCTAACTTATAAATAAGAAGGATTATTTTGTCTTATATGTAATATAAGTTAATATTATAATTGTATATAAACTCAATTAATAAATTTGACTTACGATTTATTGTCCAATGTGTTCTTTTACTAATAATATGTTGTTATTCATTACAGAAAAGAATAGAATAGGATTTGTAACATCCAGATGTACTGTACAAAACTTGAAAAAGCCCATGTGTCTATATGATGGTTTTATTTATTCGTTACATAGCTAATGTTTGTTGTCATAGCATTTTCAATTATATAGTTTATTGCAATTTGAACTCAATTCTTACGTAAATGATTGATGGCATACTTCTAATTGTAATATAATTAAAAAATAAATGTTTTCTTTTGAATGGACAGTCGGCTTTAATCATACATGTTTAATGATAATTAAAAATAACTTGTGAATTAAAGAGTTGATGTTTTTTGTTAAACCCCCTGTTTGTTACGTTATTTGTATCCATTTCCCATAAATAAAAATGTTTCCCAAGTGGCCTTCATTTAAAAAATATACTTGCAAGATGAATGTGCATGTGTGTATTAGTTGTTCCAATAGGGTCAGTGAACGAATGCACGCAATATGCTGTGACAGTTGCGATGGATGGCAGCATCCAGTATGCAAAAACGGTAAAATTTATTTATTGATTCGAAATCTTGGAAAAGGTTACAACAAACGTTGACATTATTCTCCGTAGTTCTTCTTTTCCAACATTGTTGATAGGTTATAGAGTCGAACAAATGGAAAAGGTTACATACAAACTTCGTCTAAAAGATGAACCCGTAATGTCGAAATATATAAAGAGTATATTTTGAATAATGTGATATAATTATTCTATTCCCGTAATCTTGATTGAGTCGGAAGCTTGGAAAAGGTATAATTCATGTAAGAAAAGGAGCCGTCTCTAACTTTAAAAGACTTCTACTTTTTTTCTTTGAATTGACGAGTGACTGAACGTGATATAATTATTCTATTCCCGTAATCTTGATTGAGTCGAAAGCTTGGAAAAGGTATAATTCAAGTAAGAAAAGGAGCCATTTTTAACGACTTCTATATTTCTTCTTTGAATTGACGATTGACTGAACGTGATATAATTATTCTCCAAGTCCGTCTCGTGTCGTAAAACCTCCTCACCAGACTCCACAGGAAAAGGTACCGCAAGGTCCGCAGTCGTCTTTTCGATGCTTGGGACAAGTGAGTAAAAATAAAATAGTCTTCAAATAAATAAATAAACCACTGATTTAAAATTGTAAAACTTTTAGTTTTTCTTAAAAGGGTAAGTCATGACTATGAACTATTGATTTAATTGTTGATTTTCGTTTCAGATACGAAGATGATGAACTAACAACCAGGTAGCTACTATGAGTCTGCAGTCGGATCTCTGGTCTGGGGACAGTTGGGAGTTCAGACAGTATTCACGATGAGGAATGAAAATTAAAAACCTGCGTGCCTGTATATTTTGTATATTTGTATATGTATTTATGTTTGTCATTCACTATGTTCTTTGTATACGTCAAAGATTATTCTGTTCTATAAAATGTTGTTATGTTCTGTTAGAAATATGTAAATCATAAAAAGAAACAAGTAGATAGACAATGCAGTTTATATCATTGTGGGAAAATTATTGAAAACATTGAGAACAACAAGTATTGAATTTACTGTAAATATTAAATTAAATGATAACAAATGCATATTAAAATGACGAATTAAAATCATAAAATGTTCAAACTAATTGAAATTGTTTGTTGTCTTTCAATATAATCGGTAAATTAACACCTTACTATAACACCTTCATATCGATATAGATTATATTGTACTATAATCGATAAGTTAGACGAAATCTCTACCCCATCTACTCTAAAGTATCAGTTAGACGAAATCTCCAGAATCCCTATCAGGGCCCGCGCTGTCGTTCGCCACTTTCGCCAAATGCGAAGATTATTTTAAAGTGGCAAAGTTATTTCATGAGTGGCGAATGTAAGTGGCGAAAGGTTTTTATCATCAACATTTACCTGTTTTGGATATCAGTTTACGACATACAGTGACTGTTTCCGTTGCACTGCCATTTGATTCAATGTCGGGAACCAGTGACCACTTTACGACATTTTTACATCACCCATTTTTATCATTTTGACAGCTTGTGTATTCACACTTGTGTTATTGTTGTGAAGTGTTAATTCAGCCTTTTAATCCGACTGACCAACAACTCTGAGCGATATTTATACATTAAAGGCCGTACATATGATAATTGGCAATAATTGGCAATTATAGATGCATTAAATATATCAACACGCTTTTTGAAGCAAGTTTCGACGATCAACGTAGGCCTTTCATGATTTAATGACAATGTAAGTTTGTCATTTTTGATTGGGAAAAATCTATTTAATTATGGGCGAGTACAAACAATTATTGGACCCATTGATGAGATTGGCGAAAATGAATGGCTCCTAAAATTTAAAAGTGGCGAACTTTATTTCAATGTGGCGAAAGAAAAATTCAACCCAGAGCAGGCCCTGACTATTATCTATTCCTTTACAATATTTTCTATATAAGTGAAAACCCTTTATTTATGGATTTAAAATCTTGGCCATATTTTTTAAAGTTGAATATATGCCTAACCAGATGATGATTTTAAGTTTATTTGCTGAGGAAGGCAGGACTCGTAAATAATTTATAATCAAAGCACTGCAAGCAAGGGGCTAACAGCGGGTCCCTAGACTTACTGAAATCGACCTGATTACTGAAATCCACTGAAATCGACGTCAAATTACTGAAATCAACCTGTATTATTGTTGTTTGTGTTATTTAATAATCAATGAATTATTAATAGTATACATTAATATGTTTCTTTCAATAAAATATGAAAAAAAAAAGATTATTTATGAAATCGACTTCTCAATGTGCAAAATAACCGTTAGAACGGCAACGGTGTCGTGTGCGATTTGAAAATCTATGAAAGTTACTCCAATTCTCGGTAATCTCCTTAAAGGTGTGAAAGAAAAGGTCTAACACCTATATACTTAATTTTCTGTTAATTTGTTTAACTAATTGTTAATTTGTAGGGATTTTAATTAACTAATCTACATAACATGCAAGAGTGTTTAGTTATTACATTTCTCAATAAATAGGATTAAATAGAATAAAAATTGGTGTTTCCAAAAGAAATGTAATATCCAGGCCACACCACGGGGAGGAACTCTCTCATGGCCCAACATTAAATTTATATAAAAATATACAAGTTACGAAAAATACATATCATTAAACCAGAAGTGAACTATACTTTAAAAAAAATATGACAAATATCAAAAAAATAAACAATGAAATACAAAGGATTCATGCATTAAAATAGCCACCGATATAATATAGACAGAAATTTACTTGGTAGAAGATGTATTAGAACACAATAAAACACATAGGCTACATGTATTAGAAAAGATGGCAATGCTACAAACAAAAGTACACTTACACACAATAAAACACATAGTACATGTATAATACAGAGCAAACATCACGTTATCTCATTTACGATTACCGAAATAGAGTCTGTGCGCCCGACTAGGTCACGGGCCGTGAAAGACCCTACACAGAGCTCCATTTACAGTTATCTCACGTATAAACAATAAAACACATAGGCTACATTTATTAAAATAATACAGAGAGCAAATACCTAACATATAAAATGGTGAAACGGTTGCTTGTTATACATGTATTTCATTTCCTTCCCTTTATCCGTTATCTCATATTCGATTACCGAAATAGAGTCTGTGCGCCCGACTAGGTCACGGGCCGTGAAAGACCCTACACAGAGCTCCATGTTTAGTTTTTATTTTATGTACATTGCCGAACTAATTTCATTTGATAGAGATTCAAAACATGGCCAAGCAGCAGCACCCAGCTACCGGCCGTGTCTGCACCACTGTTTAGCATGCAAACATTGCCGACATCTGGACCCGGGGCCATCCATACCCGAGAAACCTATAAATCAACATAGAGCTTGCAAACCAGGAAATCTCCCGTAAAACATTAGTATGAGCCTGAATCTCTAACAGATGTAATTTTTTTTTTATAATTTTGGCCTTTTGTCAACAGTCACAGTTCTCGCATTTACTTTACGTTTCCTTTGACCTGGTTTTTTGCCGTTTGTTGTTGGACCGAGTACTTGCGTTTGCCCGTCAGTTGAGCTTATTATTCTACCGTCACGATTTACATATTTCCTTAACTTAGTGTAATGGTTGTTTCTTTGTAGTTCGGACATTCCAAGCCATTCAAGTTTGGTTTTTGCAAACTGTTTACAGTTATCAGACAAGCGCACCCGTACCAACAATCGCGCTTCTTATATTCCGGTATTGACCATTGACAATAGCCATCATCAGTACCTATCACCAGTTTGCTTTGCGGTGCATCTATCAAATTGATTTTGAGATGATGAAAAAAATGACTAAATGTTTTGAAGTCACTGTTATCATGAATGTACATAGGGCCTAAGAATATGGGATTAGTACCTGTATTAGTTTTAGTAACGGTCATTTGCTTGAAACACGTGACCGTCACGTGCATTTTACACAAATTAAAGGTTTTGTCAACACCTAATACCGTTCTGCCGGAACAACACAGATTTTTCAAATCGGCCATTTGCTCATCAGTGTACAATATAATGCACGGTGTTTTTCCGTTAGCGTGAATGACAGATCGTACGAATGGATCATTCTCGGACACCATGTTTTCTAAATGTCTGATCTGGTCGGCAAAGTTATTAATATGTCCTTCTACATTAATTTGTTTCCGTTTTAACCTATGCTGCTTATCATATATGTGTTGAAGTCCAGTTGGTTGAGTAAGTTCATCAAACTTTGAGGTTAGCTCATTCAGTATTTGGTGGGGTTTTTGCTTACCTGTCAATTTTGTTATCTCAGCCATTACATGCGCAGGTGTACGAATATATTCTTTTCCAACCGATGAATTACCATACGAAGAAAAGCCTGGAAACTTACCTATGTATTCGACTATGGCAAGAGTGCTAGTAATACCCCCTTCTCCTAACCATGAAACTCGTTTTTTGTATGTATTGTCCATCTTTAATTTAGTATAATATCTATGGAGAACTAAAACATTATCAATTGTGGGTTGGTTTTCCAAAGGAACATATTCTGTTTTCCCTTTTACCTGTCTTTTGAAACAAAATAGCTCGTTCTTCTTATAGATTTCTTTAGTGTCCCCATTTGACAAAATCAGATAAAATGACTTTGGAGATGAAGCAGAAGAACTGTCCCAGACACCGCAGTCATCTGAAAAGTTACTCCTTTTTTGGGTATCTCTGTTTTTCTGATTTTCCGTATTATTTAGGACAAAATACATATTTTCCTTTACCCCAGTCGGTATTCTATCTAAACCGACTACATTTTGTTTAAGCAGTTGTGTCAAATGTGATACAGGCTGAAATCCCGTTACCAGTTCACCTCTGCATTCATCAATATTTACTGCAGCCGGACATTCAATTTCGTTTTCTGCAACAGTCTCAGAGCGTAAATCAGAATGACCAAGATCTGAGATAAACTCGATATTTGATGAATCGATCTGAGACTGAGGCGGCGTTTGCAAATGATTTATTTTATTGCTGTTTTGCAATTTACATACATCAGGTAAAGACATCAATTTCGGCATTTCCGAAATGGATGGAAATTCATCGAGAGAAGACTGACTAACGTCTTCGGCAACAGTTTCGGAATTTGATGAATCGTTCTGAGACATTGGATTTGGAGAAGACTGAAATTCCATGTAATCATCTATATCTACTGCTGCTGCACACTCAATAACGTCTTCCCCATCAGTCTCGGAGCAAATATCAGAATGACCAAGATCTGAGATAATCTCGCAATCTGATGAATCGTTCCTAGACTGAGGCGGAGATCGCATTTGATTAGAACTTCTATTGTTGGACAGAATTTCAGTGACATTAAATACAGACGGCAAGTTCGTCATGTCAGAAATGAACGAAAAATCTGAAAGAGAAGTTACGTTGACATTTGATGTGTCAACATACATTGCGCATTTCACAAGTGGAATGAAGTGATTTGCAGTGAACTTATCTAGCATAACTGGTGCGAACATTGATGTCCACATTAACATTAGTTTGACTTTTGACTGAGATTTTGCACAAACCTGCCTACCATACACAGTCCGTGTGAAAGCTGCAGAAAGTTCCACATTAAATTGAGGTGGGAAGTATGACCCTATTGGTTGTTTCAAAGCTGCACTCAATGCATATATATGTGCCAGTTCGGAGTAAGACGTATCATGGATGGCATCTGCAACCAATGTGTCATATGGACTTGTAACTACTCTGACATCATTTATAAAGTCATTGTGTTTCGACTTGGTGCAGTAAGATGACTTGTTTAAAATCAACTCTGGACATGTCAGTAACCTTAAATACACATGAAAATCTTCAATACCACACAATGCCAAAGATATTGCCCTATACATACAATTACCGTCACCTACAGTTTTCAATGGAGTATATTCTAAATTCATAACAGGATGATACATGTTCAAAATTTTAACCGCTTCACCGTCTCTTTCTGAGGTATATAACGCATGTTCCTGACTGGGTAAGTCGGGCATGTATGTCTGGACCAGTTTCATTTCTGTTCTTGCTTGTTGAAGTAAAGCATTACGTCTGTTATTACTGCTCTCTAATGCAAGTCTGTAATAATATTTTGGACTACATAAATACCGACCCATATGTCAAGTTCTTAGACTTATCTATTGAATTGAATGCACGGATGTATCCAAACAGAGGAAATAGCGGTATGGCGAGATATTACAATCGCATACGATGTATTCTATGTAAATATTAGTTAAAGAAATTGTCCACATATCGGATTTAAAAAATAAAGTTGTGTAAAACCAATGTTAGTTTAATATTCCCCTCTTCACCTTACATTTTAGCGGATATTATAAACAAATTAACAGAGAAGTAAGTATAATATAGGTGTTAGACCTTTTCTTGTGTGAAAGAAACGGTCTAACACCTATATACTTTCTTCTCTGTTAATTCGATAAGGAGATTACCGAGAATTGGAGTAACTTTCATAGATTTTCAAATCGCACACGACACCGTTGCCGTTCTAATGGTTATTTTCGTTATTTTGGACATTGAGAAGTCGATTTCATAAAAAAAAATTTTTTTTCATATTTTATTGAAAGAAACATATTAATGTATAGTATTAATAATTCATTGATTATTAAATAACACAAACAACAATAATACAGGTTGATTTCAGTAATTTGACGTCGATTTCAGTGGATTTCAGTATTCAGGTCGATTTCAGTAAGTCTAGGGACCGGCTAACAGCAGATCATGGAGAATTATTTACTGTCAGATCACAAAAGATAATAAATGTTTACCCGAAATAGGTAGCACCTATACTCAAATGAGCACCATTTGGATTTTCGTTTGTCATCTTTCATAGTCGAGATTCATAGGCTATCCGAATACAGTGTTACTATCGAATAACTATGAACTTACCTGTAGCAGAGCAGCTTCCAACATAGGCGCTAAGCTGAGCGAAAGATGAAATAAAGGAATACAGTCTACAAATTCTATCCGCTTCATTTCCTTGTTAAGTTTGTCATCTTCAACAAGAAGCACTCCGTTTACAGCACTATGAGGGTATTTCGCTGTATGTAGTAACAATTTGGCATAAGCCTGCATGCCGACTATGATTTCAGCCATATTTTTACTTACGATTGCTTTGTTTGTTAGTGGGCATAGAAGTGTATGAGACTTTAAAATAATGTTCCCTGTAAAAAAAATGTTTTTAATATATTAATACTTATCTTAGTATTGCTATGTGTAACTTATTCATTTTAATCTTTATTATTCATTTGTAATAAAGCGTTTAGATATGTTGATAATTGTAAACTGTTCGGACTATTTGTTTTGTTAAAACACTGTTCGATTAATTCAGATAGTTAAAACGTTGATCACAACATGGGAAACCTTTTTTTACGTTAGTTGTGATCTATTGGTAAGTTTTTATTTATGTTTTATAAATCCTCTCTGAATGAGGCGATATATGACAATGTCTGTCTAACTAAAAAAGTAGTGCATGGTAAAACCATGAATCGGAATTGTGTTTTGGAAATCAAAGCTTTGACAACACTAAAGAACTATTTTGCAAGTTGAACGTGGATGCTGGAGGTTTCGTCTTAACTAACTACGAATATCATGTTTTAAGGTAAACAAAACACTACAATATAATAATTTCATTGGCATAAAAAAGCATAAGGTACATCCATAGTTTAACAAAGTATGTATGAACATATAATCATATGGGTAAGGTGTACATGTAGATATCCCGACTAATTAAAAACCAATCATCTCTTGTCTGGGACAGCACCGTCAGCACGTCATAATAATTTTAAAAAAAGGCCTACATGCCCTCACCAACAAAAACGTGATTTTTTTAGTAGAAATCCTGTCGTCTTCATTTTCTTTCATGTTGTCATTTAAGTGCTTATCAAGCCTTATGACATCAGAGACACTTGAAGTCATATGATTACATTACAAGTCATTTTCTCGGCTATAAAGAACATGGAAGAAGATAAGGACCAACATTTTTGCCTGTATGTTTGTGGTGGTTATAAATTTGAACAAATAATATTTTTAAACTTCTGAATCATTTATTGTATTACAAAAATTAAGGTCGATATTATAAGGTCTAAAAAATATTAAACAAATTCATTCTGAAAATATCATGTAAATACGTTCACAGTTTGAAACAGTTACTAACTTACCATTTCAAATTCAAAAGAAATGTTTAAGTGATATCCCAGCTAGCAATCTATATGGGACCCATATGGGTCCCTTATGGGCACCTACATGGGTCCCATATCGGCTGCCCATATGGGACCCAGGTGGGGAGTGCAACCGGGTTCCACATTGGTCCCATATGGGCTGTCCCATAAACATGCAATATGGGACTCATATGGGTCCCACATGGGCAGCCCTTGTACTCAATATGGGTCCCCCGTGGCCAGCCCAGATACTTCCATTTTGGGTAGATCTTGCATTTCTTGGCTAGATCCATTTGCATTTATTTCAATTTTAAGTTTGCTGGACTTTCAATAAACAACCACTTGTCAGAAACATCAGATACAAACATGCGAAATTCTTTAAGCTGGAATGTAACAGCAAGTGCATGATTCTTGTACTTCCATTTTAATATTTTTATGTTTTAACTCTTTCTTTTTCCTGGAACAGAGAGATATTATGGCGCAAACGACTATATTATAATATTATCCTGCAAGAAAACAACACACCCTATGCTTTAACACTAAAATTTTATTAAGTAATTTCCTGTATGGTTCATATAAAGGCATGCATATAATCAGAATAAGAAATAAATCAAAATTCAACTTAAATGTAAACAAAGAAACATTTAAATATTAAGACAGCGGAATTCACGTCTGCGCATGCTCGAAATTTATTTTATTTTTAATCATGCAATTATTAAATTCTTGATAATAACTATGACTAAATGATACATTATATATTTTAATTCATAAAAATTAAAACCTATATTAAAAATAAAATAAATTAATTCCGCGCACCTGTTCAGGGGTGTTGACGTTTATCGGGAGGCCCAAATGAGACCCATATGGGTCCCACATGGGTTGCAAAATATACGCGTATGTGTTGAATTACTATTTTTAGATAAAATAATAGCAGTTAAGATCAAGGTAGTCACATACTAGCTCAAAGTAAATGTTTTTTAAATAAATAAATAAATAAATATTCGTTTTTCCTAAAAGTGCTTTAAATGGGACCCATCTGGGACCCTCATGGGCAAACCCACATGGACTTGCCCACAAAGGTCCGATATGGGTCCAATATGGGCATACCCTTATGGGCTTGCCCAGAAATAGCCATTCTTTATAGGATCATCATTTTCACATAAAATCACACAATCTTGTTAAAATTTGATACAACAGGACCACCATTTCAATGCTTTTTGTAATTAACCTGGTGAGTGATTTTTCAACCTTGATTTCAATTTTCAAAATTGCTGTAGATGGACACTATTTTTGGAAATAAATGTGATCGATGCAGAACTCTGTTGCATGGCAAAAAATGGACAATCATTTAGATTCTACTCTTATGAGGCAGTTGGTTAGAATTCAGAATAATTTGGTACAAATAAACATCATTGTCTGGGTGAGGCAGTTTCCTCTTATATAAGCTTTATAGAAACTTTAAAAAACCTTCTCCTCTTTTTAACAACTGCCAGAATCTAAAGTTTGTTGGTACAAATGATCATCTGGTGACTTTCCACAAAAATAGCTAAATGAAAACTCTGCCTTTAAAAATGAGTCCCCAGGTTTTTGCTTAATAAAATTATAAACTACTCAGATCTTCTCCTTTGAAACCAGTTGTCAGAATTTAGAATAATATGGTACAAATGATTATCTATTGCCTGACTATAAAGAGCTTACAAAAATGAGGCTCTCGTGGTTTTTGTTATATTTGGAAGGAGCCGTCAGAATTCATAGCTATTTGGTACAAGTTATCATTTGGTTACCTTCCAACAAAAGTGCTAAAATGAAGACTGTCGGTGAAGGGGAGGTGGGGCAATGTTTGATATTCTAAAAAAATATATAGAAAATTAAAAGTCTTCCTCTCAGAAACCAAAAGTCAGATTAGTTTTTTGCACTTCAAATGACATTGGTGACCCTTAACCAAAATAACCAAAATGAAGACTAAGAGGTCCCAAGCAGGGAGGTAGTTTCTACTTATTCATGTATATATATGGTAATATAGAAGTTCAGTGTGATTCATCTTCTTAAATTCTTATTAAGTAGCCAAACCCAATGTTGTGGCTACTTAAAGTATTGGCTCACACAGACAAACTTCGGTTTGATGCAGAAATAAAAGAACAGTTGTGTGGCAATTCTGAGTTGACTCCACCTCATCTGGAAGCTAAACACTTTTTCACATACAATAAATCTGCAGCTGACGAAAATGTAAACTTCTAGGCAAAAATATGGAGAATGTCTAATAATGAAAATATAATTATTAGTGTAAAGTCCTTTGAAAACATTGCAGCAAAAGGAGAAATAGCTCATTATTAGCTATTACTTCTTTTTCCATAATATTTTCATCTTTATTCAAAAATGTTCTTTCATTTAAAAGAGAGATTCCAGATTATTGACTAAATGTTATCAAATTTAAGCCATCTGCTGCATATTTGTTGTATGTGAGAAAGGGTTAATAGGAAGAGGTCTAAGATTCAAATGCAACATGAAATGCTCACCCAATTTTAATATACATTTAATCTTTTATCTCTATATTTAAAAAATCTCTGAGTAAAGAAAGAAGATGCAACAAGGCTTTGGTATAATGTTGGCTGTTATGGCTGGGACAATGGCAGCATTGGCATCTGTTTGTGCAAAGGTTGCCATGACTGAAGAAGCTGTAAACAACATTTGTTTTCAAACAATATCATCACTGATCGAATATAGTAACACAAGTCAAAATCTTTGTGATTCTGTAAGTCTTTTGAATTATATTATTGACCACTTAACTTTAAACTTTTCCCACATACAACAAGTGTGAAGCAAAGGAATTTTGAAAAAATCCAGTCAAAAATATTGAAAAATCTATCTGAAAGAACGTATCACTATTGAAAAGAGTTTGAAACATTGTGGCAAAAAGATAAAAAATGATCATTATGAGCAATTAGTTATTTTGCCACAATGTTTCCTAAAGTTGTCTGCTGCAGATGTGTCCAAAAAATGTGCCTGATTGCAGGGAAACGGTTAGATAAAAATTGAGTGTAATGCTAAAATGTTTTTGCTTTTGATATTTAAAAACTCATTCCTGCAGACCTTACCAGTTCTTTCTCAAACGATTCGTGAGACTAATAAAAACTGTTCACAAGTGTATTCAAACAAGTTACCTAAGTATCCACCACACATTGACCCTTTCCCACATACAGAATCTTTCTGACGCCTCTGCAGCAGACAACTTTTGAAAACATTGTGGAGGATAATGAGCAATTTCTCTATTTACCCAAATTCTTTCAACTCTATTCAATAATTATATTTTCCTTCATAGAGACCTTGCTTTTTTTTCCAGAAATGTAATCAAGGTCCTCTACCGCAGATTTGTTAAAAGAGGTAAAGGGTTAAGACAAATATGCAGTAGATTTGACTTTAAAAACATATAGGCAAAATATGGAAATCTAAACAATTTTGAAAGTACATGTATATTTATTGAATTTATTGTTGAAAAATATCTCCTTTTGTCCCAATGTTCTCAAATTTTCTCTACTGCTGATGCATCAAAAAACGTGACCATGTGGTAAATGGTTACTGAATAACACATTTTAAAAAAATGGATGTCAAATAAAACTAACATGTTTCAGCTTTATTCTGCAGCAGTCAACTTTGAAAACATCCCTGCAAAAATTCGAAAAATCTTCATAAATGAGAGTTAAGTTATTACCATTATAAGCAATTTCTCCTTTTGCCACAATGTTTACAAAAGTCGTCTGATGCAGATGCATCAGAATGTGTTTACAAGTGGGAAAGGTATATGTGTACATTTGTATTGCAATGAATGTTACCATTTTTAGCTCACCTATGCACAAAGTGCAAGGTGAGCAATTGTGATCACATTTTGTCCGGTGTCCGTCGTGCGTCGTCAACATTTCAGCTTGTTAACAATCTACAGGCTACATTTTGCATCCAATCTTCATGAAAGTTTATCAGAACATTCATCTCCATCAAATCTTGGACAAGTTCGAAACTGGGCCATATGAGGTCAAAAACGAGGTCACTAGGTCAAATTGAAGCGAAATCTTGTTAACACTCTGAAGGCCACATTTTCAACTTGAGCATGTTGAAACTTTATCAGAATGTTTGTCTTGATGATATGTAGGTCAAGTTCGAACATGGGTCATGTCGGGTCAAAAAGTAGGTTACTAGGTCAAATTGAAGGAAAATCTTGTTAACACTCCAGAGGCTGCAATTTTTGCTTCAGTAGTTTGACATTTTGTCAGAATGTTTGTCTTAAAAATATCTAGGTCAAGTTCGAATATGGGTCATATTGGGTCAGAAACTAGGTCACTAGGCCAAATTGAAGGGTAATCTTGTTACACTCTGGAGGACACATTTTCAACTTGAGCATGTTGAAATTTTGTCAGAATGTTTGTCTTAAAGATATCTAGGTCAAGTTTAAATATGGGTCATATTGGGACAAAAACTAGGTCACTAGGCCAAATTGAGGGAAAATCTTGTTAACTGTAGAAGCCGCATGTTTTGCTTCAGCAGCTTGAAATATGGTCAGAATGTTGAGCTAAATGATATCTAGGCCAAGTTCGAATATGGGTCATGCGGGGTCAAAAACTAGGTCACTAGGCCAAATTGAAGGAAAATCTTGTTAACACTTTGGATGCCACATTTTTTGCTTAAGCAGCTTGAAATTTGGTCAGAATGTTTGTCTAAATGATATCTAGGCCAAGTTTGGATATGGCGGGTTAAAAACTAGGTCACTAGGCCAAATTGAAGGGTAATCTTGTTAACATTCTTGATACTGCATTATTAACTTGAGCATGATGAAACTTTATCTGAATGTTTTTCTTGATGATATGTAAGTCAAGTTTGATCAAGGGTCATGTTGGGTCAAAAAGTAGGTCACTAGGTCAAATTGAAGGAAATATTGTTAACACTCTAGAGGCCGCATTAAAGATATTTAGGTCAAGTTCGAATATGGGTCATATTGGGTCATAAACTAGGTTACTAGGCCAAATTGAAAGAACATCTTGTTAACTCTGTAGAAGTGGCATTTTTTGCTACAGCAGCTTGACATTTAATGCGAATGTTTATCTAAATGATATCTAAGCCAATTTCGAATATGGATCATGTAGGGTCAAAAACTAGGTCACTAGGCCAAATTGAAGGAAAATCGTGTAAACACTTTGGATGAAATTTGGTCAGAATGTTTGTCTGAATTATATCTAGGTCAAGTTTGAATATGGGTCATATTAGGTCAATAAAGGAAAATATTGTTCAAACTCGCTTTTTTACTTTGAGCAAGTTGAAAATTTGTCAGAATGTTGTCTTGATGATATCTAGTCCATGTTGAAATATGGGTCATATCAGGTAAAAAAATATAGATCACTAGGCCAAATGAAGGAAAATCTTGTTAACACTGTGGAGGTTGCATTCAGAATAATTGTCTTGATGTGTTTTGCATTGTGAGCGATCCAGGGCCATCATGGCCCTCCTGTTCTTAAAATCTCATGGAAATTATGTCTTGCTAGCAAATTCAAGCATAAACTGTTGCAACTTGCAACCATTACAATTTTCTGTAAGTTTATACATATGCGTCTAAATGAAATAACAATAAGTGGAGGTCAAGATAAGATGAATTAAGCTGATCTTTTCCACACTATCCTCTTATACACAAACCAGACCCTATGTATTGTGTACTCACAAAGATGATTCTTTCAGTACACCCTGAATTAATTAACCCTTTCCCAATCACAGACATCTTTTTAAAACATAAGGAACAATTTTTCTTTTTGTCACAATGTTTTCAACACTATTTAATAATAATTATACTTTATTTAAAGAGATTTTCAATATTTTTTCCATGACAAAGTCGTCAGATTTGTTTGTATGTGGGGAAGGGTTAAGAAATGTTCATCAGTCGTCATCACATGATTATACAACTTGACATCAATAAACATTTAACCCTTTCCCACTTGCATACATATTTTGACGCTTCTGCAATTTCAGCCGAGGTGTTTTCAAAGACGTCTGCTGAAGATTTTTTATATGTGGGAAAGGGTTAAAAGACTCCAATGTCTAAATCATGTCAGAATGATCTATTATATAAATATTATATGGCAGCATGTGTGACATTGATATTGTCAACCCTCGAACAGAATGTCACCCTCAGCTTACGCCTTAGGTGACATTCTGCTCTCGGGTTGACAATATCAATGTCACACATGCTGCCATATGATATTTATTTTATTATACCGAACAAAATTAAGTGACGTCACTGCTGTATGTGTATAAGGGAGGCAATCACGTCATGATTTAGCTAAAATATTGAAGCAGTTATTTGCCCTTATATGACATTCAAAATATCACTGCATTCACATGACCTGACAGTCAATTTTCGCTTGGTCATGTGTCAAAAAGGTTGAAAATGTTTCTGATAGTCAAAATATCTCTTTTTCGGGTAATGGGATTTTACCATTGTAGACAAAAGTAAGGTATAATAAATCAAGATATCCACATTGCGGTATTATATGTATATAACACCGGCAACATAGGGTATAAGAGTAAAGTTCAGATTTTATAACATGCACCACATCTGTGACAGACAACTTTGAAAATATCTAGGCAAAATAGGGAAAATCTCTATAAATGAAAGTTTTATTAATGAATAATAGTTAAAAACATTTTGGCAAAAGGGGGAATGCCCATAATGAGCAATTACTCCTTTTGTCACAATGTTTTCATAAAATGTCTGCTGCAGAGGCATCAGAAAGCCTCTGCAGGTTGGAAAGGGTAAAGCATGTTATATAGAGCTCTGACATGTATTTTCCATTTAACATTTAGGTTAGTGTTGTTCTTAGGTTGTTGTCTTTCGGTCTCATCTTCCTGTTTAATGCTCTGATGTGGACGTTCTACACCAAAGCCCTTCAGCATACCTCATCCACCGTTGAAGCTACCATTACAAACACCGGTGCCAACTTCTTTATAACAGTAAGTGGTTGGAAACAATTAATTTTGATTAAGCAAAGCAGAATTCAACTGTTTATTATATATTGAAACTTTTTCCAACATACAGAAATTTTAACCAATTTCTCCATTTACCACTACATATTTTATTCTATTAATTAATTAAATGTTATAGAGATATTCCTTATTTTTGCCTGGATATGTTCAAAGTCTTCTCCCGCAGATTCATTGTATAAAGGAAAGGGTTAGCCATTAAGTCTTGGGGCCCATGACATGTTTGTATATATAGACATCAAACATATCCATCAAGATTTACAAGAAATACATGCTTGAACCTTTATATGTAGACATCCAAGATATACATCAAGATTTTCTAGAAATACATGCTTCAACCTTTATATGTAGATAACTAGATATCCAGCCAGTCTTACCAGAAAAACATGCTTCAACCTTTATATGTAGATATCCAAGATATACATCAAGATTTTCTAGAAATACATGCTTCAACCTTTATATGTAGATAACTAGATATACAGCCAGTCTTACCAGAAATACATGCTTGAAACCTTATATGTAGATATCCACATCCATGATATCCTTTATATATAGATATCCAAGATATCCATCCAGACTTACAATAAATACATACTTGAACCATTATATGAAGATATCCAACATTTCCATCCAGATTTATCAGAAATACATGATAGAAACTTTATATGTAGATATCCAAACAGACTTACCAGAAATACATGCTTGAGCCCAGATATGAAGGAGTCAAATACATGTACATCCATCCAGACTTACCAGAGATAATGCTTGAACCTTTATATGTAGATATCCAAGATATCCATCCAGACTTACCAGAAATACATCCTTAATTATTGCTTATACGTTTACTTAGGTGTCAACTTACAATTGTAACACTATTATTATATCCAACCTCTGTTACTCCACCTTCGTATATTATTTCAGGCACTTATTGGGTTTGTTGTTTTTGGTGAAAGTTTGTCAATACTATGGTGGATTGGATCATGTTTGATTTTAGCAGGTCTACTTCTCATTCATTATTCAGGTAAGGAGAAAACTTGTTAGTGCTTTTATTAGAGATCTAGTTAGGCTTAGCCCTTTCCCACATTCAACAAATCCGCAACACACGATTTAGGAAACATTGGCAAAATATGAAAAATCTCTTTTAATGAAAGTATTATAATTGAAAACATTGTGGCAAAATGAGAAATGGCTAATTACGAACAATTTTTCCTTTTGTCTCAATGTTTTCAAGGGTCTGCAGCAGATAAGTATGTATGAGTTAAAGGGATGAGGGGCACATTTCTCAACCTGGTTTGGATTTACATCTTTGTGTATCGGTGCCATATAGCCCCACTCATTCATTCATGAAGACAAAATTAAAGGTATAAAACGTTTACTTGGGTGAGCGATTCAGAGCCATCTTGGACCTCTTTGTTAACCTTAAACTTGCAAATCTGCTGTTGTGTTTTGTTTGTAGGAGAGGATTAAAGTATTTGATATGACCTGAACTCAGACCAAACTATGGGCTTCCACTCTCAACTTTCTTTGAACTTTAAATTGATTCATTTTAGTACCCACAAGATAGGATTTTATTGTATAAAAAGAATGTTTGTTACCTCAATGAATAGACAGCCAAAACAGATATATGCAACAAGAAAATTATTCAAAACTTCATATTGACTTTTATTGTTTTTACCTTGATCATGTAACATTTTTGATAAATTGTATAATTGATTAAATAAAGTGGTCTTCATGGTGGTGAAATGTGTATGTTTGATGTGTAACATTCCCCATGATTTCTTGGCCAAGAAATATTATATCTGTTTTAATTCACATTCAGCTACATATATCTATTTTTTTTTTTTTTTATAGGGAGCAAAGATGAAGACTCAGGACAGAAACAGAAAGTCACTTGAAAACAAGTGAACAATACATCATTGGAAATATATCATTTGCAAACATTTTTTTTAATAAACAGAGTCAATGAAAAATGTAATTTGGTTTGTCCCTTATAAAACAAACTACCCTATCTCACTCAACACTCACAACCCCTATATACATTCACACCATCCCCTTACACAGACAATTACAATTCACTGAGTATGACAGTTCAATTTACAGAGACAATATTAAGTCACTGAGTATGACAGTGCAATTTACACAGACAAGAAAAAGTCGCTGAGTATGACAGTTCAATTTACACAGACAATAATAAGTCACTGAGTGTAACAGTTCAATATACAAATGAAATATCAAGTTCCTAAGTATGACAGTTCACTTAACATATGGAATAACAAGTCACTTCGTATTTACAGTTCAATTTACACATACAAAAACAAGTCACTGAGTATGACAGTTCAATTTACACAGACAATTACAAGTCACGAAGTATGACAGGTCAATTGACAGAGACAATAATAAGTCACTGAGTGTAACAGTTCAATTTACAAATGCAATAACAAGTTCCTAAGAATATCAGTTCAATTAACGTATTCAATAACAAGTCGTTTCGTATTTACTGTTCAATTTACACATACAAGTACCAGTCATTTAGTGTGTCAGTTCACGTTACACGACAGTTCACGGAGTGTGATGGTTTAATTTACACAGATAATAGCCAATTACGGAGCAAGACAGATCAATTAATACAGACAATAACAGGTTACTAAGTGTGAAAGTTCAATTTACACAGACAATAATCACTGAGCGTTACAATTCAATTAACACAGACAATAACAAGTCACTGAGTGTGACAGTTAAATTAACACAGACAATAACAAGTCAGCTAGTTTGACAGTTAAATTAACACAGACAATAGCAAGTCAGCGAGTGTGACAGTTAAATTAACACAGACAATAACAAGTCAGCGAGTGTGACAGTTAAATTAACACAGACAATAACAAGTCAGCGAGTGTGACAGTTAAATTAACACAGACAATAACAAGTCAGCGAGTTTGACAGTTAAATTAACACATACAATAACAAGTCAGCGAGTTTGACAGTTAAATTAACACAGACAATAACAAGTCAGCGAGTGTGATAGTTAAATTAACACAGACAATAACAAGTCAGCGAGTGTGACAGTTAAATTAACACAGACAATAACAAGTCGGCTAGTTTGACAGTTAAATTAACACAGACAATAACATGTCAGTGAGTGTGATAGTTAAATTAACACAGACAATAACAAGTCAGCGAGTTTGACAGTTAAATTAACACAGACAATAACAAGTCAGCGAGTGTGACAGTTAAATTAACACAGACAATAACAAGTCAGCGAGTGTGACAGTTAAATTAACACAGACAATAACAAATCAGCGAGTGTGACAGTTAAATTAACACAGACAATAACAAGTCACTGAGTTTGACAGTTAAATTAACACAGACAATAACAAGTCAGCGAGTGTGACAGTTAAATTAACACAGACAATAACAAGTCAGCGAGTGTGACAGTTAAATTAACACAGACAATAATCACTGAGCGTTACAATTCAATTAACACAGACAATAACAAGTCACTGAGTGTGACAGTTAAATTAACACAGACAATGACAAGTCAGCGAGTTTGACAGTTAAATTAACACAGACAATAACAAGTCAGCTAGTTTAATTGACAGTTAAATTAACACAGACAATAAGAAGTCAGCGAGTGTGACAGTAAAATTAACACAGACAATAAGAAGTCAGCGAGTGTGACAGTTCATCAGTAATAACAAGGTGGTCATTATTAGTCGGCTAGTTTGACAGTTAAATTAACACAGACATTAACATGTCAGCGAGTGTGATAGTTAAATTAACACAGACAATAACAAGTCAGCGAGTTTGACAGTTAAATTAACACAGACAATAACAAGTCAGCGAGTGTGACAGTTAAATTAACACAGACAATAACAAGTCAGCGAGTGTGACAGTTAAATTAACACAGACAATAACAAATCAGCGAGTGTGACAGTTAAATTAACACAGACAATAACAAGTCACTGAGTTTGACAGTTAAATTAACACAGACAATAACAAGTCAGCGAGTGTGACAGTTAAATTAACACAGACAATAACAAGTCAGCGAGTGTGACAGTTAAATTAACACAGACAATAATCACTGAGCGTTACAATTCAATTAACACAGACAATAACAAGTCACTGAGTGTGACAGTTAAATTAACACAGACAATGACAAGTCAGCGAGTTTGACAGTTAAATTAACACAGACAATAACAAGTCAGCTAGTTTAATTGACAGTTAAATTAACACAGACAATAAGAAGTCAGCGAGTGTGACAGTAAAATTAACACAGACAATAAGAAGTCAGCGAGTGTGACAGTTCATCAGTAATAACAAGGTGGTCATTATTATTACACTATATGGATGTATAGAGGGGCTATTTATAGTAACACGTGCGGGATTCCCCAAATTACCATTACGATCATTGTTATCATAGCGTATAAACAATATAGATACTTTTTGAGTATCTTAACGAGGTATTGTGTGATTTTCCGCATTGTTTTGCTGTAATAGAAATTCGGACGCCTGTGGTTTGACCGTTCCAAAAAGACAGGCGTGTACATGACGTTACTTACGTAATTGTGAGATAGGGTTTTCAAATAATACGGTAAGTCCTTCTTCACATTCGAATTCTTAGAACCGTGTGTTTGCCGAAATATTCATTCAATACCCAGTTAAATTCAAGATTGATACTTACAGTGCAGCTAACGTTCTGCCATATCCACACTATCAGAGACTCAAACTTAAGCACCCATTAGAGCCCGGCCGGATTGCACATTGGGACGGGTTAATTAACAGAGTTATGTATTGACAACATATTATGAATAATGGCGATTCCACTCCGATCTGGTGTCAAGATACACAATGATGAGCTACTATCGCTCGCATTATGTACCTCGAGTCCAGCTATGCAGTCTAAGATCTGGGTAAATGCATCTTTTTTCATGAGATGTAGGAATCCATTCATGCCAGATGACTATAATATTTGTCCACAGTATTTTTCTAATGTTATCATTTGCTGAGCAGAAATATATCCTATGCAGCACTATGTCATCTACAAGCCTTTCACACTCGCCACATTTTAGCGGATATTTTCCAGAGAATAACTTACATTGGATGTAAACTGCTGCATAACATGTATTTCGGCTCATATAGTTTCCCCTTAACATTAACCAAAACATACAGGGCATAAAACAGTCTATTAAAGTATGTAAGTGTTAGCTTTTGTGGTTTATTTGCCTTACGTTGTGCAAGCTCCTTTTCCCAAATTTTGATCGTACAATTGACTTCCAAGTTCCTGTTGATGGAAAAATAGCTGTCTTGAGAAATGTTACGAGAGAATCATACAGTTCGTATTCATGTAAAATCCTGCATATATCGGGGATAAACCCATATTTCTGTTTTGTTATCCCGGAGTCAAATCGGACAATTCTATGCACAAACATTTGCTTGGACAGATATTTCGACGGGAGTCGAACCAACTGCCCAAGAAATCCCAGCTTCCTATAATTTATTTCTCCACGTAATGACAACACTCCAGCAGCATTTAGCACGATTGAGTTGTTGGCAGTCAATGGCTTTCAGACAGAACATTTGTGCTCTTTGAAGCTGTGCACTGTTTGTAGCAGATAATGTATCCCAGAGCTCACACCCATACAGACATGTTGGCAAAACAATAGATTTATACAAGGATAATAGTATTGTGCTTCGGAACTTATTGCACGCTTGTTGTACGCTGTCATTGATATTAAAGTATTTGTTCAGTATAATACCGAGATGGGTGTAGTTTGTACACTCCATAATTAAATTATTACCCATTTTCTATTTTGTTTCGAGTAGTCGTTTTTACTCTCATTAAACACTATGACAGCACATTTAGAGGCGTTGTATTCAAAACGCCATTTACATGAGTAACTATTACATATTTGTAACATCTGATCAAGTCCGTGTTTTGATAGACTGACTAAAACCATATCATCAGCGACCGTAGGACTACTAAATGATCTGTCAAAGATACAGAATCCAAGATTTGATTGCTCTAGCTCTTGTATCAGTCCATTTATGAAGAGAAGGTACAATATAGGGGAACTTTTACCGCCCTGTCTGGTACCCTGTTGTAGTTTTATAGTGTTAGATAAGACCGACCCATTACTTGCTCGGCTTTTGATCTATACATATGTTTTAATTAACTGATAACTTATACCGATTTCAATGAGCTTAACGAATAGTCCGTTATGCCAAACACGATCGAACGCCTGTTTAGCATCTAGAAAGCAAACATATGCCTACTATGGTTTTCTTCGGCAAACAGAATGCATTCCTTTAAGGAAAAAGACGTCATCATGCACCCTAAGTGTGACTGAAAGCCGCCTTGTTGTATATTAAGTTTATCTAAGATGACGCTATGTGAACGACGCAGCATAATCCCTTCTAACACTTTCAGTATATATATATAGAAGAGTTATGGCCCGGTAGTTAGCGGGATCATCTTTACGTTTTCTGCCACCTCTATTCAGCTTTGGTGGTACGTAATTGAAGGTGAAAATTGCAGAAAATAATCTTGCTAATGTTTTAAACAATACTTGTCCGCCATTCTTTAAATATTCGTAATAGACATTGTCTTCACCGCACATTTTACCTAGTTTACAGGTTTTCAACAACTTCGGAAGCGGTAACGGGCGGCTGCTCCGATTCTGAAAGTTATTGACAGACATATCAACATATTGTTTTCAGCCACTATCATATCTCGAATTTTCGGACGCCTTATACAGTTCAGTGTAATAACGTTACCATTGATCATTGATAACCGTGGCGTCTCGGTAAACAATATTATCGAATTTATTTCTGCGCCTGCGCAAGGACTATTCGCATTGCGGCGGTGTCGTAAAAGGGTCCATAATAAATTTCTGTCTATTTCGGCAGCGCTGTCAATAATGTTATCCTGCTTTTGCATATAATCCGAGACTTTATGTCTATGGAGACGTCTGAAATTGCATTCTGAATGTTTATACTCATTATATATATATAGGATGAGGATTTCTTGGATTGCCAGCAGCTTTCCAATTTGCTCTTTTTATCCTCATTGTGGAATGAAATGTTTTGAGTTCATCATCCCAGTAAGGTTTTAGAAAGGTTCTGAACTTTCTGTCTAAAGGAAATATTTGAGACATGATTGATAGCACTAACTAAGCTGTCATGCATTAAATTGATATCCTCTACTGTTTGTAAGGGTTGGTACAGGGCACTTAATAGATCATTAGACTGTTCTAAACTGTGCAGAAAACATTCTTTTTCCGTATTACTAACGTTTGACCAATTAATATGCCGATTACTTACTTGGCTCTGCAGCCAGAATAATAGGAATATCAAAACAGCAAACAATAGGTCTATGCCTTGAGACGTTTAAACAATCATCATCGAGTATCATACTATCTGATACACAGTCTGCTTTCTCTACTGGAAAGATGATGTGATCTATAAGGCTTTCAGAAGAATTGTCATAGGAGACAAATGACGATGCCGCTCCTGACCGTTCAGGTAAGACACTTAAAGAAAAACTATTATTTTCTAGAATAAATCGGCGAAATATGCCTTCTCTGCTTCTAGTGCGGCCTATATTTTCATTCACTAAATTAGTGTTAAAGAGCTGTCTGAGGACAGCGCGCTCGACTATTTCACCGCTTATTTAAGTTACTGAGATAACATTATCAACAATTTCTTAAAGGGTGATAATTTGCATTATATGCAGGATAGTCATTTAACTTGATTATTTTCATAGGTGTGATGGTTAGTATCAAGTAGTTACTAAGATATGGACTCTTAATATAGTTGCACGCAAACCTTTAACTATACTTTCTAAGTAAAAAAAAAAAGGCAACAATTTGCACCACATGCAGGATAGAGTTATCTTAATTGGTTGTGTTTATAGTTGTGAAATTGGGAAACGTTGTATAAAGTTTCAATACGACTTTTCAAGTTGTTACTGAGATTACACTCTAAATGTAGTTGCAAAACTTAAACCAGAATTTCTAAGTCCTAAAAGGTCCATAACTTGCATAAAATGCTGGATAGAGTAATCGTACTTGATTGTTTACATAGGTGTGATGGTTGGAAAGGGCTGTATAAAGTTTCAATGCAATGCATCAAGTTAATACGGAGATATGGACTCTTAATTTAGTTGCACGCAACACTTTAACCAAGATTTCTAAGTAAAAGGTTTAACCAGATAGGGTTGTAGAACGTTTCTATTCAATACATGTAGTATTTAAGAACTTGCATGCAAAACCTTAACCAAAGTGTGACGTGACGCCGACGCCAGGGTGAGTAGTATAGCTCTCATATTCTTCGAATAGTCGAGCTAAAAATGACTACCAAATTCTGAGTAGGATTGCCATAAGTCGTTCAGGGTATCGATATATTCTCTGTACGACTTTATTGAATGCCTTGAATGGTGTGTGCATGGTAGATAAACTTGGAAAACCACGGAGGGGTTTAACGCCCTTTTCAACAATATTACAGTTATAACACGGCGGAGTTTAACACCCTTTTCAACAATATTACAGTTATACCACGGCGGAGTTCAAATTATCTTTGAACAACAAATGAACAGTATCAACTTAACTTGGATAAAATGGCAAAAAGTGAGACTGAGCATTCTAAAATAGCATAACCGAACATTCTTCTTTTATTCTTTTTCTGCAATGGTTTCACTCATAAATTACATTACTATTTTCAATGAATTTATGAATGTTCTTCAATAGGAGATTGACAGAAATTGACATTCCATACATAAACTACATTTACAAATGATTGCGGACGTTTTTTAACATCTATGCAGTGGACAACTTTTGAAAACACTTGTAGCAGAAAAAAGGGGGGGGGGGGGGGGGATTTATAAGAATAATGCTATCTGTGTTCTCTTTGGAGAGTGTTCCATATCAAAGAAATCGAAATTAAATAAATAGTCATTGTATGGATAGCATGGAACTGTTTACGCACTTGTTGACAATGCTGCATGAAGTTTACCGTTACACCTGGTGTCACAAGTTTGTATACATTCAACATACAATGACATTTATTCAAAGACTGCTGTTCAAGAAGTAAGGAAATGACAAGCTCTACATACATATGGGAAAGAGGGGTTAAATTATCATTTATCGTAACATAACAAGAATTAATCATAACATGACATTTAAGAACAGTCAACATATTTATTAATATCATTAGAAACAGATACAATATACATAAAACATTAAACTAAATAAATAGTCATTGTATGGATAGCATGGAACGGTTTACGCACTTGTTAACAATTGAATGAAGTTTACCGTTACACCCGGTGTCACAAGTTTGTATATAGATACAATATACATTAGACATAACAATAATTAAACATAACATGACATTTAAGAACAGTCAACATATTTATTTATATCATTAGAAACAGATAAAATATACATAAAACATTAAACTAAATAAATAGTCAATGTATGGATAGCATGGAACGGTTTACGCACTTGTTAAAATGTTGAATGAAGTTACACCCGGTGTCGCAAGTTTGTATATAGATACAATATACATAACACATAGCAAGAATTAAACATAACATTACATTTAAGAACAGTCAACATAACTACATTTACAAATGATTGCAGACGTATTTGACACCTAAGCTGTGGACAACTTTTGATAGAATGCCATATGTGTTCTCTTTGGAGAGTGTTTCATATCACACAATAAAGAAATCGAAATTTAATAAATAGTCAATGTATGGATAGCATGGAACTGTTTACGCACTTGTTAACAATGCTGAATGAAGTTTACCGTTACATCCGGTGTCACAAGTTTGTATACATTCAACATACAATGACATTTATTCAAAGACTGCTGTTCTAGCAATAAGAAAATGACAAGCTCTACATATGGGAAAGAGGGGTTAAATTATCATAACATAACACGAATTAAACATAAAATGACATTTAAGAACCGTCAACATATTTATTAAAATGAATGAGTGTATAGTGTTTTATGGCGCATCGACAGGTAAGGTATATTTATTAAAATCGATACAATACACCTAAGCAGTGGACAACTTTTGAAAACACTTGTAGCAGGAAAAACGGATGAGCAATTTATAAGAAGAATGCTATACGTGTCCTTTTTTAGCGAGTGTTTCATATCACACACAAAGAAATCGAAATTAAATAAATAGTCATTGTATGGTTAGCATGGAATTGTTTACGCACTTGGTAACAATGCTGAATGAAGTTTACCGTTACACCCGGTGTCACAAGTTTGTATACATTCAACATACAATGACATTTATTTAAATTCTGCTGTTTTAGAAATAAGAAAATGACAAGATCTGCAAATGGGAAAGAGGGGTTAAATTATCATTTATCGTAACATAACAATAATTAATCATTACAATGTCATTAGAAACATACAATATACATAAAACATTAAACTAAATAAATAGTCATTGTATGGATAGCATGGAACGGTTTACGCACTTGTTAACACTGTTGAATGAAGTTTACCGTTACACCCGGTGGCACAAGTGTGTATACATTCAACGACATTTATTAAAATCATTAGAAATATGTATATTAGATACAATATACATAAGACATTTACAAATGATTGCAGACGTATTGACACCATGCAGTGACAACTTTTGAAAACACTAGTAGCACGAAAAATGGATGAGCAATTTATAAGAAGAATACTATATGCGTTCTCTTTGGCGAGTTTCATATTACAGAAATCGCTTTCATCTTGATATGTTTTAACATGATATCTGCTCTCAATAGGAGACGCAGAAATTGACAACGTATACATAAACTACATTTACAAATGATTGCGGATGTTTTTTGACACCGATGCAGTGGACGACTTTTTGAAAACACTGGTAGCAGGAAAAATTGATGAGCAGTAAGAAAGATTAATATATGTGTTCTCTTTGGCGAGTGTTTCATATGACACAAATAAAGAAATCGAAATTAAATAAATGGTCATTGTATGGATAGCATGGAACTGTTTACGCACTTATTAACAATGCTAAATGGAGTTTACCGTTACACCCGGTGTCACAAGTTTGTATACATTCAACATACAATGGCATTTATCCAAAGACTGCTGTTCAATAAATAAGCAAATGACAACCTCTACATATAGGAAAGTGGGGTCAAATTATTATTTATCGTAACATAAGAATTAATCATAACATGACATTTAAGAACCGTCAACATATTTATTAAAATCATTAGAAACAGATACAATATACATAAAACATTAAACTAAATAAATAGTCATTGTATGGATAGCATGGAACGGTTTACGCACTTGTTAACACTGCTGAATGAAGTTTACCGTTACACCCGGTGTCACAAGTTTGTATACATTCAACGACATGTATTAAAAATCATTAGAAATAGATACAATATACATAATACATTTACAAATGATTGCAGACGTATGAACCCCTATGCAGTGACACACTTTTGAAAAAACTAGTAGCACGAACAATGGATGAGCAATTTATAAGAAGAATACTATATGCGTTCTCTTTGGCGAGTTTCATATTACAGGAATCGCTTTCATCTTGATATCTGCTCTCAATAGGAGACGCAGAAATTGACAATGTATACATAAACTACTACATTAACAAATGATTGTGGACATATTTTGACACCGATGCAGTGGACGACTTTTTGAAAACACTGTGGTAGCAAGGAAAAATGGATGAGCAGTACGAAGTAAGAAGATTAATAATAAGAAATCGAAATTAAATAAATGGTCATTGTATGGATAGCATGGAACTGTTTACGCACGTGTTAACAATGCTAAATGAAGTTTACCGTTACACCCGGTGTCACAAGTTTGTATACATTCAACATATAATGGCATTTATTCAAAGAATGCTGTTCAATCAATAAGAAAATGACAAGCTCTACATATGGGAAAGAGGGGTTAAATTATCATTTATCGTAACATAACAATAATTAATCATTACAATGTCATTAGAAACATACAATATACATAAAACATTAAACTAAATAAATAGTCATTGTATGGATAGCATGGAACGGTTTACGCACTTGTTAACACTGCTGAATGACGTTGACCGTTACACCCGGTGTCAGAAGTTAGTATACATTCAACGACATTTATTAAAATCATTAGAAATGTATATTGTAATATACATAAGACATTTACAAATGATTGCAGACGTATTGACACCTATGCAGTGACAACTTTTGAAAACACCAGTAGCACGAAAAATGGATGAGCAATTTATAAGAAGAATACTATATGCGTTCTCTTTGGCGAGTTTCATATTCCAGACATCGCTTTCGTCTTGATATTTTTTATTATGATATCTGCTCTCAATAGGAGACGCAGAAATTGACAATGTATACATAAACTACATTTACAAATGATTGCGGACGTTTTTTGACACCGATGCAGTGGACGGCTTTATGAAAACACTGGTAGCAGGAAAAATGGATGAGCAGTACGAAGTAAGAAGATTAATATATGTGTTCTCTTTGGCGAGTGTTTCATATCACACAAATAAAGAAATCGAAATTAAATAAATGGTCATTGTATGGATAGCATGGAACTGTTTACGCACTTGTTAACAATGCTAAATGAAGTTTACCGTTACACCCGGTGTCACAAGTTTGTATACATTCAACATACAATGGCATTTATCAAAAGAGTGCTGTTCAATAAGAAAATGACAAGCTCTACATATGGGCAAGAGGGGTTAAATTATCATTTATCGTAACATAACAAGAATTAATCATAACATGACATTTAAGAACCGTCAACATATTTATTAAAATCATTAGAAACAGATACAATATACATAAAACATTAAACTACATTTACAAATGATTGCAGACGTAGTTCGACACCTATGCAGTAGACAACTTTTGTAAACACTGTGGTAGCAGGTAATATGGATGAGCAATTTATAAGAAGAATGCTATATGTGTTCTCTTTGGAGAGTGTTTCATATCACACACATAAAGAAATCGAAATTAAATAAATAGTTAGTGTATGGTTAGCATGGAACTGTTTACGCACTTGTTAACAGTACTGAATGAATTTTACCGTTACACCCGGTGTCACAAGTTTGTATACATTCAACATACAATAACATTTATTTAAAGACTGCTGAAAATAAGAAAATGACAAACTCTGCATATATGAAAGAGGGGTAAAATTATCATATTTTCTCCATATAATGAAGATCAATAATTTACAAAAGTATAAAGACAATGTGAAAAACAAAAACAGGGAAAGAATGCATATAAATACGAATATAATACAATTGTACATGTATGTCGCTATGTAAATACCACTGTCCCCTCAAGCTGTCAGATTAACATACCTTGTTTTTTTCTGTGATCATACGATAAACAAACCCATATATGCTTTGCGCATGCAACCTGTTCAAACCGAAGGGGAATTGTGGATTATAATTTGCCAATGACTATGAGACCCCTAATAGAATACTTCACCGACACGAGATGTGTTCAATAAAGGACAGACATATATTAAGTAATTATAAAATTACAAATGCATCAGGTAATTGATAAAACATGATACGATATTGAGTCGTCTGAACTGTGACCTAGTTATCCTTTTCTCCCAATGATATCAAGAGTTTGTTTACCGTAAGTGGTTTACTGTTATTGCGGTCAATAATCACACAGAATCAGTCATCTGTATAATCTGGCATTGTTATCTTTATTGCATGTCACTTTGTTATAGAAAACGTCGTAGTCATCATGTAAAACGTGACATAAATTAGTATTTAAACCAAACAGAGACCTCATATATTCCTGACCGTTCAATACGTAACATGTTACATAGAATCAAAATGTCTTACGACAATTCGTTCAAACGAGTCCCTGCAGGTCTGAACAGTTGATCAAAATATGTTCTGTTAAGTTAGTGCATATGCGATAAGTCGATTCTGTAAAAGACATATATGCAATCAACTGTGCCACGGAGAAACGAGCACGCAGCATACCAGGATTGTCTTGCAAAATACCAAACAGGACTATTAGAGAATGTATTTTGTATTTGCCTATACAGTACAAATTGTTCAGAGGCAGTTCTCGTTCCATAAGTAACAGTCTTGCAAAACACAATACAGATCATATTTGTGTAACAGGGTCGATACATCCGATATAAATCCTGTTTTAATAAACGTTTTTTGTTGAATAGTCCCTCTCTAACCTGCACAGCTGACCCAGGAACATAAGCTTGTTCTTTTCTATCTCCGCTTCAATTGGAAGAGACCCAATTAGACCAAGAACAATGTATGTTCTTTATATAATCTGTAGTCACTGAATTTGTTTAAGGCAAAGTCTGTGTAACCTTTCCAGGGTCGGACGATCCCAGTCAGAAAGATCCTGTAACAGATCACAGTCAAAAAGGGCACTGGGGAAAACTACAGCGTTATATTTTTTTAGACTAGTCATAAGATTTAAACCATTTCTATGTAATCCCTCTTTAATCATACCGAATTTCGATCAACATGTTTAATTATCGAGGTTGAACTGCTGTATTTGTTACAAAGAATGGCCTAAGTGGACGAACTCGTCTTTCTCTTGAATTTCTTCGTTACCAACAAACCAGGACGGTGACAATGGAGCACTTAGTTGGATTATATTGGAATATCCACACACAAGAATACTGATGGCACATGTTGATCATACTTGTAAGGATTTACTAGACAACGATAAAAGTGACATATCATCTGCAAAGGACGGGGCACAAAATATAGACCCTTCTATGGCTTTCATATTGATATTTTTTAACATTATATCTGCTCTCAGATCCCATAATCTGATAAATCATAGTGTCAATTCTATATTATCATTAGATACACTAGTACCCACATCCTCGATTTTCCGATTTTTTTCCAGATGGATAATGTTGCTGACTAATGTTATTAATCTCGTTATTTCTTCTTGTTTTTAATTGTCCTGGGAATCTATCGGTTTATCATGTAGGTTACTGTACTTCGAACGTTTGATCTTCGTTGAATTGGTACAAACAAAGCAGATAACACAAGGTTTGGGCGTTTAATCATCCAAGCCAAACTGAAAGTACAAACTGAAACAATATTACTTAAAGATAAAAAGGTACATGCTTCTCTATACGTCCACATGACTCGATTGCAACGACATTTGAAACGTTAAGGGCTTCCACTAGCTTTTGAAATTAAGTTATTTTGAAACAAATGGTCACAACGTTAACCCTTTCCCTCATATAAAAGCTTTCTGCCGCCTCTGCAGCAGACGGCTTTTTGAAAACAGTGACAAAATAAGAAATTGCTCAAAACGAGCAATGTCTTGTTTTGACACAATGTTTTCCACTTTTAGTCATAGGTTAAAGAGATATTCCGTTGTTTGACAAAATATGTTCAAAGTCGTCTGCTGCAGAATTGTCGTATGAGGGAAAGGGTTAATCATGTCCATGAACCAAATTATGATATTCATTTTACTTTAAAAACTTTTCCCACAATAACAACATATCGTTGGAATACAACCTTAAAACACCTGGGTAAGAATATGGACAGCATCTGAAAATGCCAATTGAATCGAGTTGAAAACATTATTGTAAAAGGAAATTGCTGATGCTGAGCATTTCTCCATTTACCACAATATTTAATAGTCATTTCTATCAGTCACGAAAACCCATGACATTTTGGTGACCAACATTAGCGTACCTATCCTAGTTTACCATGCAGTTGTCCGACGTCTGATCTTAAGATGTAGTATGGATACACACGGTGGATATGTACGTAGATTGACTTGTTGGACTATTGTAGTACATGTATATCTATCCTCTAGATGTTACTAAAAATAAGGAAGAAAATGAATATGGCTCTAAATATGTTCATCTGATTCGATGAAAACGATATTGGACATACGTATTGTATGAGAACCATTAGTCAGAGTTTATTACAGAGTTATTGCTCTTTATTACTTTTTCTCCTCCTCAGTGCAACTGCTCAATTACCCAATGGGTTTTAAGAAAAGAAAATTGATTGCCATCAAAAACAATTAAAAAAGCTCTATTTTCTAGTTTTAAACAAGACAATCCAAACAAGAGCACCGCGTACGGCACAGACGCTCGACTGATTGAGCTAAACAAAAAACCTTAACCGGACGACCACGCCACCGCCGCCGCCGCCGCCGACGACGACGCCGGAGTCATGACAATAGCTCTCGTTTTTTTCAAAAGTCGAGCTAATAAAAAACCTTAACCGGATGACAACACCTTCAGTGTAGATTTTCTAAGTCCAAAAGGGGGGATTATTTGGTCAATATTAAGTTCAGGGTTATGGAACTTGTTGTATCAAGTTATGTTAAGACATTGAATAAGTTATGGAAGTTTCAAAGCTATAGGTTAAATTGTGTTTCAGTTATCACCATTTTTCTCCCTTCAAAGTAGATTTTCTAAATCGAAATGGGGAAATAATTTTGTCAATACTATTTACAGAGTTATGAAACTTGTTATATAAGGTCAACTTAAGACACTCAGCAAGTTTGTGAAGTTTCAAGCAAAAAAAAAGAAAAGTTTTTAAGATATGAAAAATCATGAGTAAAAAATTGTCAAAAACCTGAGCTAAACAAAAAACCTTAACCTTACGTTTTGAAGTTTTAAGTGAAACAAATAAAGATTTCCAGCTATATACTTTTATTATTTAACATATTATGATTATGTTTATGAAGTTTAGTGACTTTAACAGTAGTAATTTGTTAGTAAACAGAAAAAAAGCTGAGCTGAACAAAAAACCTTAACCGGACGACCACGCCGCCGACGCCGCCGCCGACACCGCCGCCAGGGTCATGACAATAGCTCTCGTTTTTTTTCAAAAGTCGAGCTAAAAATGAATAAAACAAGAATAAACCCGATCCATAACATTGTCATTTATTTATATGTAGTTGCCATTTCTGAATGACACCTAAATATGGCAAACTATTACCATTTCCGATCAGGGCGGCTTTCGGGGTATTAATCACATTCAGTGATAGTTCTAGTTTATTATTGTAATGTACCTACCTACTAGATCTTTTTTACATCTGTAAATTGACAGTTTTTCTATCAAGTAGATTCACTGTAGAACAAAGGCAGCAGACGACTTTGAAACCAAAAGTATTGGGGAATATCATTTACCAGTATTATTGGTCCATTTAACACCTCACAACCCTGAATGTCAAAGAAGGTTTGCCATTACCAACTTGTAAGATATTTGGCATGACCTGAGCGGTGATTGAACCTGCAATCTCCTGCACCACAGACTGTCACTCGTTGTTGTTTGCGATTATATGGTCGATTTAAATCTTTAAGTTATCGGCTAATCATTTAAAATCACTTTGAATGTCACTATGGTCAATGTTATGGAGGGTGCCCTATGAATGTTAGCTAGCATACTCTCATCCCTATTCAATAAATATGTTTTAAAGGGTAAATATTAATGTATTTGAAAGGGATTAACCCTATCCATCATGCAGACGACTTTTGAAAGTAATGCTTATCCCAAAACCATAAATACCAATTAGGGAATACCATTTTTAAGGATTGTAGTGACCAGGCATAGAGATCAGACCCCGTTGTTTGGTGTTTCTCGCTGCTTACTCGCCGAGATATGTGCGATAACAAATACAAAGTTATGATTATTCATTTCACATTGATAAAGAGACATTTTAAGCTAACTTTCTAATGTACTTCATTTAAACCGGTGTAACTGACAAACAGAAAATTAACTTTATGTCACTGTAGATATGCATTCATGTAACATATAAAAAGGATCACTTCGCAAATGAATCGCACAATATCTTCAAGCTAAGACCATAAGAATCTGTTATTTCACAGCGCTTCCTGGGTAATTTACCATAATTACTACTGTTACTACTCCTTACGATCCATGTTATGATGTCAAGCTGTCAATGTTATTTATGTTTAACACCAAATTTAAACAGTATTTCGCTTTTATCTGGGCATAATTAATGCTTATTCATGATAAATGCAGGGGCAAATATTAGTACTAGTCTAGGAAAAGAGATTAATATTTAGTGGCGGCATTCAAAGCCTTCTTTGCATAATTAACTATATCCCACATGTAGATCTCGAGGCTTTCTGAAGCCTCTGCAAGCAATCGACTTTTCACATTGTGGCAAAAGGAAAAATCGCATAATACCTTCAAGCCAATAACCTATGAATTTCAGCTATCATACTCTCAACCCTATTCAATAATTATGTTTTAAATGGCAAATACTAATAATGTATTTGAAAGGGATTTAACCCTATCCATCAAGCAGACGACTTTTGAAAGTAATGCTTACCCCAAAACCATAAACACCAAGGAGGGAATACCATTTTTGGGATAGGGGCGATTCGCCACTATTCCATTATTAACCTGCTTTCGAAAAGTCGGATTAAGGCTGCAACCAGTACACAATTGAAATTCCTACGCCAAAATCGAGTTTTGATTGGTTATAATCTGCCTTTTCAATTGATTTCATTGGTTCGACCGAATCACGAAAAAAACTCCGCTTGCATTAATTAATGAGACAAAATAGTTCCAACGCGTGAAACACACTCTGAACTATGATTTGACCTCAATGTCAGTGGTGTTAGGTAGTAACGTCGACCGTGCTGGGACCCAGTAGACTTATAAAGAGAAATGTGCAAATCACTGTAAATAAAATTATTGAAAGGAGATGAAACCATTGTGGCAAAAGTAGAAATTGCCTACGATAAGCAATTTCTCCTTTTGTCACAATGTTTTCGATTGTCGTCTGCTGCACATGCGTCTGTAAGCGGAAAATGGTTACATTCTCCATGGAAGTGAAACCCTTTCCATGATACTATAAGAGTTTGAATATTGAAAATATTGTTGAAAATGGAGCTATTGCTGGTAATGAGCAGTTCCTCCTTTTCACACAATGCTTTCAAACACTTTTCAAATTAATTATTTTCATATTTGAATGTTTTACTATAGACATTCTTTTACGCGACACATTTTGAATAACATGCTAGAGATGAATGATAACGAGCAATTTTGCCTTACATCAAGGGGAAAAATCTATAGTAAAGAGGAATAAAGAGGAAATGGGTCACGATAAACAATTCTGCAGCCGTCTGCTGCACATGCGTCAACAAGCGACTGTAAGCGGGAAAGGGTTGAACCGTTTCCGTCCGTTATAGCTACTTAGTTACATACGAATGTTGAAAGTGTATTTGCAAACGAAGCAATTGCTGACAATGAGCAATTCCTCCTTTCCAAACGATGCTTTGAAACATGAATCAATTTTTTTTTATAACCTAGATAACGAAAAGATTTGTCTACAGTTATTATTTTAACCTTTGCCATTTTAGATGCATTTGACTCACCTTAACAGATGACAGATAATCAGCAAGTTTGTCTTTTTCCACAATGTTTTCCTCACTATTCAAAATAGGAAATAGAATTAGAGATAAGTTAATATCAACATTGATTGATTGGCGTTAACGCCGTTTTTAACATTTCTTCAGTAATACCACGGCGGCCAGTTCACCTACAAATGTATTGTTCTGGTTTTCCCACACCAGTACTCCACACAACAATCTTCCCAAGCAACTGGCTGCTTTTCCACATAGACTTAGCCCATTTGGTAGAAGACGAATGACACATGTCGGTCGCATTGACTTTTGTCAAACGTCGGAAAGAAATTTGGCCGAAAATGTAAACATACACGAGTTATAACCGCAAGGTCATTATTTATTGTATAATTGAGGCGCTTTTACCGATTTTGGGACACAATTTAAAATGTATATGCATTTGCGTTAATTGAAGACTCAACGTCCTTCAACGTGTAATCTAGTCCTAGATGTATCTGTTGACAAATAATCTAAAAATGTAGTCTAAATAGGTATTGTAAATTAACCTTGTATGGTCCCGTTTCGGAGACGCATCGAACCAGTCTTCTGTAATCAATATTTTATGAGTTGTCTTCGTCTGTAAAGCTTGGAGGTATAATCCAGCGTCCGGCCGGCTGTCTGCCTGAATGTGCATTCGTCTGTCCGTCATGGATTGCATGTATTGGTCAACACATTGTAACTGTATGGCATATTTATTTCAAAGTGGTCAAACTTATACCGTGTGATCAGGAGAACAGCAAAGTACTAGGTACATAACTCTGGTCTGTTTATTTTAGTTATCTCCATTTGTCCTTATTTAGTTCAGCGTTTGTCTCATTTAATTTCCAATGTATCTATTTCAAACTTGGTTTGTAGGTAACTTATGACCTACATATTTGCAGTGCAACATTACCATAACGTTAGCATGCTGCGTTTGGAGTGTGTATATTTTTGTCTTTCCACGTTCTAACTTATTATATGACTTTCGCATGCAACACATGCGTTCCGTGAAATGCCCTTGTTCGTTAGTGAGTGTTTCCACAAGCTGTGAACTTTGTCCGGAGCGACTGACTGTATGTCCGTCTTTCTGTTCATCCATCCGTTCGTCTGTCCGTTACGGTTTGCATTAACGGATCAAAACTGTTTCGCGGATCCATTTCAAAGTAGTCACACGTATACATTGTGATTCGGAGATTGATACAATATTTTGAACACAAATCTGATCTGGTGTTTTAGGTGTAAATACATTTTTTCATTTCTTCGGTTATTGTCTCAATAGATGTCCAATGTATCAATTTAAGACTGTGTATAAGGAACTCCGAGCTACAGATGTGCAGTGCAAAAAGAAACATAATTATAGCATGCTTTCGATTGTTTTTCATTTATCAGCATGATTACAATATACATTGTAGATCTTTAGTGATTTCTGAACTGGAAATATTTTAATTAAGGGTCACTGCTCGTTTTTTTGTCAATCTTTTGTCCTTCCAGATTTAATTTGTTTATACAAGAAAAGGGTCAAACTTAGATAAATAAGTTATATGTTATTGGCAGGCAGTATGTGTTGCTTCACACATTTTTGGTTTGGTTTGGTTAAATGTCATTGTTTATTGTTTCAACAATGTGTGTCCATAGTATCTATGCCATATAATTTCAACTTACATATGCCCCTATACCATTAGCGCTTTCAGCGCTTTGATTAAGAACTGTTAGTGACCAGGCATACAGGTCAGGCATACAGGTCAGACTATGTTTGGAGATATGTGCGATAACAATCAAAGTTATCTGCTAATTATTAATTTCACTTTGAATTTACATTTATAAAGAGACATTTAAAGCTAACTTTCTATTGTACTTCATTTAAAGCAGTGTAACTGACAAATAGAAAATTAACTTTATGTCACCGTAGAAATGCACGCATGTAACATTTAAAGGATCACTTCGCAAATGAATCGCACAATATCTTCAAGCAAGACCTTAGGAATTTCAGTTATTTCACAGCGCTTCCTGGGTAATTTACCAGAATTACTACTTTTATCCATGTTATGATGTCACTCTGGTCAATGTTATGTTTAACACCAAATTTAAACAGTATTTCGCTTTTATCTAGGCATAATTAATGCTTATCCCACATGTAGATCTCGAGGCTTTCTGAAGCCTCTGCAGCAATCGACTTTTGATGTGGCAATTCGAAAAATCACACAATATCGTCAAGCTAATGAATTTCAGCTATCATACTCTCATCCCTATTCAATAATTATGTTTTAAAGGGCAAATATTAATGTATTTGAAAGGGATTAACCCTATCCATCATGCAGACGACTTTTGAGAGTAATGCTTACCCCAAAACCATAAACACCAAGGAGGGAATACCATGTTTAAGGACTGTAGTGACCGGCATAAAGATCAGACCCTGTTGTTTGGTGTTTTTCGCTGCTTACTCGCCAAGCTATGTGCGATAACAATCATAGTTATCTGCTGATTATTAATTTCACTTTGAATTTACATTTATAAAGAGACATTTAAAGCTAACTTTCTATTGTACTTCATTTAAAGCAGTGTAACTGACAAATAGAAAATTAACTTTATGTCACCGTAGAAATGCATGCATGTAACATTTAAAGGATCACTTTGCAAATGAAACGCACAATATCTTCAAGCAAGACCGTAGGAATTCCAGTTATTTCACAGCGCTTCCTGGGTAATTTACCAGAAGTACTACTGTTACTACTCCTTATGATCCAGGTTATGATGTCACTCTGGTCAATGTTATGTTTAACAGCAAATTTAAACAGTATTTCGTTTGTATGTGGGCATGATTAATGCTTATTCATGATAACTGCAGGGGTAACTAACAGTTCAAAGCTAGGGAAACAGATTAATATTTAGTGGCATTCAAAGCCTTCCTTGCATAATTAACTTTATCCCACATGTAGACCTCGAGGCTTTCTGAAGCCTCTGCAGCAATCGACTTTTGACATTGTAGCAAAAGGAATCAAAGCGCTGTAAGCGCTGATGGTATAGGGGCATATCTAAGTTGAAAATATATGGCATAGATAATATGGACAAACATTTTTGAAACAATAAACAATGACCTTTAAAACAAACCAAACCAAACATGTGTGAAGCAACACATACTGCCTGCCAATTTCCAGTTCAGAAATCACTAAAATCCACAATGTATATTATAATAATGATGATAAATGAAAGACAATCAAAAGCATGCAAGAGTTATGTTTCCTCTTGCAATGCACATCTGTAGCTCCGAGTTCCCTATACACCAAGTCTTAAATTGATACATTAGACATCTATTGAGACAATAACCGAAGAAATGAAAAAAATGAGTTTACACCTAAAAAAACAGATCAGATTTGTGTTCAAAATATTGTATCGATCTCCTAATCCCAATGTATACGTGTGACTTTGAAATGGATCTGCGAAACAGAAACAAAGTTTTGACCCATTAATGCAAACCGTAACGGACAGACGGATGGATGAACACAAAGGCGGACAGACAGTCAGTCGCTCCGGACAAAGTTCACAGCTTGGGGAAGCACCCACTAACGAACAAGGGCATTTCACGGAACGCATGTGTTGCATGCGAAAGTCATATAATAAGTGAAAATATGGGAAGACAAAAATATACACACTCCAAACGCAGCATGCTTAAGTTATGGTAATGGTGCACTGCAAAAATATAGGTCATAAGTTACCTACAAACCAAGTTTGAAATGGATACAATGGAAATTAATTAAGACAATCGCTGAACTAAATAAGGAAAAATGGAGATAACTAAAATAAACAGACCAGAGTTATGTAATCTAGTACTTTGCCGTTCTCCTGAGCACACGGTATAAGTGACCACTTTGAAATAAATCTGCCATACAGTTACAACGTGTTGACCAATACATGCAATCCATGACGGACGGACGAATGCACATTCAGGCAGACAGCCGGCCGGACGCCGGATTATACCTCCAAGCTTTACAGACTGAAACAACTCATAAAGTATTAATTACAGAAGACTGGTTCGATGAGTCTCCGAAACGGGACCGTACAAGGTTAATTGACAAAAACCTATTTAGACTACATTTCTAGATTATTTGTCAATAGATACATCTAGGACTATACTACACGTTGATGCATATACATTATAAATTGTGTCCCAAAGTCGCTAGAAGCGCCTCAATTATAAAATAAATAATGACCTTGCGGTTATAACTTGTGTGTATGTTGACATTTTCGGCCAAATTTCTTTCCGACATTTGACAAAAGACAAAAATGCGACATGCGTCATTCGTCTTTCACCAATGGGCTAAGTCTATGTAGAAAAGCAGCCAGTTGCTTGGGACGATTGTTGTGTGGAGTACTGGTGTGGGAAAACACGGAAATACATTTGTAGGTGAACTGGCCGCCGTGGTATTACTGAGGAAATGTTAAAAACGGCGTTAACCCCAATCAATCAATGTTGAAATTAACTTATCTCTAATTTGTAGATTAAATTTCTATTTCCTGTTTTGAATAGTGATGAAAACATTGTTGAAAAAGACAAACTTGCTGTTAATTATTTATCTGTTAAGGTGAGTCAAATGTGTCTAAAAGAGGCAAAGGTTAAAATAATAACTGTAGACAAATCTTTTCATTATCTAGGTTATAGAAAAAATATTGATTCATGTTTCAAAGCATTGTTTGGAAAGGAGGAATTGCTCATTGTCAGCAGTTGCTTCGTTTGCAAATACACTTTCAACATTCGTATGTAACTAAGTAGCTATAACGGAAACGGCTTAACCCTTTCCCGCTTACAGTCGCTTGTTGACGCATGTGCAGCAGACCGCTGCAGAATTGTTTATCGTGACCCATTTCCTCTTTTCCACAAAGGTTTCAACTATATATTTTTCCCCTTGATGTAAGGCAAAATTGCTCGTTATCATTCATCTCTAGCATGTTATTCAAAATGGGTCGCGTAAAAGAATGTCTATAGTAAAACGTTCAAATATGAAAAGAATTAATTTGAAACATGTTTGAAAGCATTGTGTGAAAAGGAGGATTTGCTCATTGTCAGCAATATCTCCATTTTCAACAATATGTTCAATATTCGAACTGTTATAGTATCACGGAAAGGGTTCCGCTTCCATGGGGAGGATGTAACCATTTTCCGCTTACAGACGCTTACAGACGCATGTACAGCAGACGACAATCGAAAAAGATTGTGACAAAAGGAGAAATTGCTTATCATAAGCAATTTCTACTTTTGCCAAAATGGTTTCAACTACTTTCAATAATTGTATTTACAGTGATTTGCACATTTCTCTATATAAGTCGTCTGGGTCCCAGCACGGTCAACGTTACCTAACACCACTGACATTGAGGTAAATCATAGTTCAGAGTGTGTTTCACCCGGAACTATTTTGTCTCATTAATGAATGCAAACGTAGGATTTTTCGTGACTCTGTCGAACCAATAAAATCGTTGAAAAGGCAGATTATAACCAATCAAAACTCGATTTTGGCGTAGGAATTCAATTGTGGACTGTGGTTGCAGCCTTAATCCGACTTTTCGAAAGCAGGCTAATAATGGAATAGTGGCAAAACGCCCCTATCCCAAAAATCGCACAATATCTTCAAGCCAATACCCTATGAATTTCAGCTATCATACTCTCAATCCTATTCAATAGCAAGACCGTAGGAATTTCAGTTATTTCACAGCGCTTCCTGGGCAATTTACCAGAAGTACTACTGTTATCCATGTTATGATGTCACTCTGGTTAATTTTAATTTTATGTTTAACACCAAATTTAAAGGTCCGTGAAGTTAAGTTGACGAGTGACGAATTGACGAGTGACGAACTGTGACATTTTTTTAGGTCCGTGAAGTTAGGTTGACGAGTGACGAATTGACAAGTGACGAACTGTGACATTTTTTCTAAAAACTTTATTTCTTTCTTTAAGATAATGTATCTGGATGTATTAAATGCAAATTAGGCCCCATTTCATGTTTCATGGCCATCAGTCAATCAGAAGAGCTTCGTCAAGTTCGTCAACTCGTCAATTTAGTTGACGAAATTGACGAACAAAATATTTTTCTAAAAACTTTATTTCTTTCCTTTAGATAATGTATCTGGACGTATTGGATGCAATTTAGGCCCTTTTTCATGTTTCATGGCCATCAGTCATTCAGAAGAGCTTCGTCAAGTTCGTCAATAAAGTTGACGAAATTGACGAAAAAAACATTTTTCTAAAAACTTTATTTCTTTCCTTTAGATAAGTATCTGGACGTATTGAATGCAAATTAGGCCCTATTTCATGTTTCTTGGCGATCAGTCAATCAGAAGAGCTTCTTCAAGTTCGTCAATTCGTCAACTTGTCAAAAAAGTTGACGAAATTGACGAAAAAAACATTTTTCTAAAAACTTTATTTGTTTCCTTTAGATAAGTATCTGGACGTATTGAATGCAAATTAGGCCCTATTTCATGTTTCATGGCGATCAGTCAATCAGAAGAGCTTCTTCAAGTTCGTCAATTCGTCAACTTGTCAATAAAGTTGACGAAATTGACGAAAAAAACATTTTTCTAAAAACTTTATTTCTTTCCTTTAGATAAGTATCTGGAAGTATTGAATGCAAAATAGGCCATATTTTATGTTTCATGGCGATCAGTCAATTAGAAGAGCTTCAAGTTCGTCAATTCGTCAACTTTTCAAAAAAGTTGACGAAATTGACGAAAAAAATATTTTTCTAAAAACTTTATTTCTTTCCTTTAGATAAGTATCTGGACGTATTGAATGCAAATTAGGACCTATTTAATGTTTCATGGCGATCAGTCAATCAGAAGAGCTTCTTCATGTTCGTCAATTCGTCAACTTGTCAATAAAGTTGACGAAATTGACGGAAAAAATATTTTTCTAAAAACTTTATTTCTGTCTTTAAGATAATGTTTCTGGACGTATTGAATGCAAATTAAGCACTTTTTTAACTTGCATGACCATCAGTCATTCAGAAGGGCTACGTAAAGTTCGTCAATTCGTCAACACGTCAATTTTGTTGACGAATTGACGAACAAAATATTTTTCTAAAAACTTTATTTCTGTCTTTAAGATAATGTTTCTGGACGTATTGAATGCAAATTAAGCCCTTTTTTTAACTTGCATGGCCATCAGTCATTCAGAAGGGCTACGTAAAGTTCGTCAATTCGTCAACACGTCAATTTTGTTGACGAATTGACGAACAAAATATTTTTCTAAAAACTTTATTTCTGTCTTTAAGATAATGTATCTGGACGTATTGAATGCAAATTAAGCCCTTTTTTAACTTTCATGGCCATCAGTCATTCAGAAGGGCTACGTAAAGTTTGTCAATTCGTCAACACGTCAATTTTGTTGACGAATTGACGAACAAAATATTTTTCTAAAAAATTTATTTCTGTCTTTCAGATACTGAATCTGAACGTATTGAATGCAAATTAGACCCTATTTTAATTATCCTGGCCATCACTCATTCAGAAGAGCTAAATCAAGTTCGTCAATTCGTCAACACGTCAATTTTGTTGACGAATTGACGAAAGAAATATTTTTCTAAATATTTTATTTCTGTTTTTTAGCAACGTATAAAACGCACCAAAATAAATGTTGACAAATATCACAGCACATTCTTTGTTCAGTTGAAAAGATAAATACATGTACCTAGGTTTTAGTTGAGATGGCTTTCTGTAAGAGGTAAATGTATTCTTGGGCTAGTCCACGCATGAAATTATCATATATATACACTCATACTGGTGAACGGAAGATAACTGAATATATTATATGAAAATCGGACCTGCTTTTGGACTTCGACATATCGAGGGCTTGGCGTGAAACGGTTGTAACTAAAATTGCTATATTTTTACCAAGGTTAATCACCTCGCCATGAAGTCTATATAAACGTTAAACCATTTTTTTTGGTAAACAATGGAAATTTAGGTGCCATTGCTCGTTCTGAGCAATGGCACCTAAATTTGCATTGTTTACAAAGGGGTCAAAATTGCCCCTAAACCAGGGTTTTCAAAATACGTTTTTAGTTACAACTGTTTCACGCCAAGCCCTCGATATACAGGTTCTTGTTGATGACATTCTGCACTGGAAAACATATTTTAAGGCGCACTCACGTATGGAATTATCACATACACACGAACTGGTGAACACACCCGTAAAGCAAACCATGCATGAAAATGAGCCCTGATGTTTTTCAAGAAATAATACGTTGACAAACATCACAGCATATTCTTCTTCAGTTGAATCTCTTCATACACAGGTTCTAACTAATAGCTTTCTGCATAGTGTGTCGATTAGAAAGGGACTGCACAGCAAAACGTTTGTTTTTATTACGTCTTTGTTTGTTTAAGAATGGGTCTTCCGATTTCGCGATTTTCCTAGTAGATATTTTTGGAAACATTGTATTAATACAAAGGTTCGTAACTACTATATAGAAGAATGGACTGTTAGAACGTCTTCGGGACAGTTTGTCTTATACAGAAAACTAGAGTATCAGTTCTCTGCTAATCCAGTGTGGGACTACGCTAAACGTAATCCGAATATGCTACGTGCTTGTCTTTCTATCGCCAAAATAATTGCATACACGGCATGCACTGATTTCTCCCATTGCTCACGGTGTGGAAATAGTGATATCAAAACAAGTTTGACTGAGCTTATTCTGATTAACTGTTTTTATGTATTCCTTTCAACAAATAACTTATGTCAAATTTGGTAATAGTACTTTCAATATGCTAGATTCTTTGAATGGTAAGGAGTATGTTGAAGCTCTATTCGGTTTGAATCCGAACTTGAACAGCGTACTGCTTAACATTTATGATATGTTTTACAAACATGTGGTACGTGTTTTGCACCCCCTTCCCTATGAACGCTTCTCTCTTCGTTTCGGTCAAGCGTTTCTTTGGTGGGAAGCTATTATCAACAAATACATTTAGTTAAGTTCAGCTACGGTGCATCTCATATACTGATATTATTATTTATTTTTTTGTATTTTCTTTCACTCTGTCTCTCCCTGTCTCTCTCTCTCCCTGTCTCTCTCTCTCCCTGTCTCTCTCTCTCCCTGTCTCTCTCTCTCCCTGTCTCTCTCTGTCTCTCTCTCCCTGTCTCTCTCTGTCTCTCTCTCTCTCCCTGTCTCTCTCTGTCTCTCTCTCTCCCTGTCTGTCCGTCCGTCCGTCCGTCCGTCCGTCCGTCCGTCCGTCCGTCCGTCCGTCCCTCCCTCCCTCCCTCCTTCCCTCCCAGTTTCTACTAGATTCTTCATCACAAGAGTTAGTTTTAACCATAGGACTCAGAAAACACAATCATATTTTGTTTCATCAATTCGTCAACAAAATTGACGAGTTGACGAATTGACGAATCTCTTCTGAATGACTGATGGCCATGAAATTTGAAATAGAGTCTAATTTGCATTCAATACGTCCAGAAACATTATCTAAAAGACAGAAATAAAGTTTTTAGACAAATATTTTGTTCGTCAATTTCGTCAACTTTTTTGAAAAGTTGACGAATTGACGAACTTGAAGAAGCTCTTCTGATTGACTGATCGCCATGAAACATGAAATAGGGCCTAATTTATTTTCAGTACGTCCAGATACTTATTTAAAGGAAAGAAATAAAGTTTTTAGAAAAATATTTTTTTCGTCAATTTCGTCAACTTTTTTGAAAAGTTGACGAATTGACGAACTTGAAGAAGCTCTTCTGATTGACTGATCGCCATGAAACATGAAATAGGGCCTAGTTTGCATTAAATACTTCCAGATACTTATCTAAAGGAAAAAAATAAAGTTTTTAGAAAAATATATTTTTCGTCAATTTCGTCAACTTTTTTGAAAAGTTGACGAATTGACGAACTTGAAGAAGCTCTTCTGATTGACTGATCTCCATGAAACATGACATAGGGCCTATTTTGCATTCAATACTTCCAGATACTTATCTAAAGGAAAGAAATAAAGTTTTTAGAAAAATATTTTTTTCGTCAATTTCGTCAACTTTTTTGACAAGTTGACGGATTGACGAACTTGAAGAAGCTCTACTGATTGACTGATCGCCATAAAACATGAAATAGGGCTTAATTTGCATTCAATACGTCCAGATACATTATCTAAAAGAAAGAAATAAAGTTTCTAGAAAAAATGTCACATTTCGTCACTCGTCAATTCGTCACTCGTCAACCTAACTTCACGGACCTAACAAAATGTCACAGTTCGTCACTCGTCAATTCGTCACTCGTCAACCTAACTTCACGGACCTCAAATTTAAACAGTATTTCGCTTTTATCTGGGCATAATTAATGCTTATTCATGATAACTGCAGGGGTAACTAACAGTACTATGCTAGAGAAACATATTAATTTTGAGTGGCATTCAAAGCCTGCCTTGCATAATTAACTATATCCCACATGTAGAACTCGAGGCTTCAGAAAGCCTCTGCAGCAATAGACTTTTGATATTGAGGCAAAAGGAAAAAATCGCACAAATTAATATCTTCAAGCCAATAACCTTGGTATATATATATATGATTGTGTTTTCTGGGTCCTATGCTTAAAACTAACTCTTGTGATGAATTTTAGCTATCCTACTCTCAACCCTATTCAATAATTATGTTTTAAATGGCAAATATTAATGTATTTGAAAAGGATTAACCTTATCCATTATGCCTACGACTTTTGAAAGTAATGCTTACCCCAAAACCATAAACACCATGGAGGGAATACCATTTTTGGGATAGGGGCGTTTCGCGCCTATCCCATACTTATGCTGCTTTCGAAAAGTCGGATTAAAGCTGCAACCACAGTCCACATGTGTATACCTACACCAGAATCGAGTTTTGATTGGTTATAATCTGCCTTTTCAACGATTTCATTGGTTCGACCGAATCACGAAAAACCATCCGCTTTCATTAATTAAATAGACAAAATAGTTCAAACGAGTGAAACACACTCTGAACTATGATTGACCTTAATGTCAGTGGTGTAAGGTAACGTCGACCGTGCTGTGACCCCATTAGTTTACAACAGTCGACTTACATAGAGGAATGTGCAAATCACTGTAAATAAAATTATTGAAAGGAGTGGAAACCATTGTGGCAAAAGTATAAATTGCCTACGATAAGCAATTTCTCCTTTTGTCACAATGTTTCCGATTGTCGTCTGCTGCACATGCGTCTGTAAGCGAGAAATGGTTACATCCTCCCCATGGAAGCGGAACCCTTTCCGTGATAATATAACAGTTCGAATATTGAAATATTGTTGAAAATGGAGCTATTGCTGACAATGAACAATTTCTCCTTTTCACACAATGCTTTCAAACACGTTTCAAATTAATTCTTTTCATATTTAAACGTTTTACTGTGGACATTCTTTTACTCTATCTCCTTTCCAGACACATTTTGAATAACATGCTAGAGATTAATGATAACGAGCAATTTCGCCTTACATCAAGAGGAAAAATATATAGTTTATACATAGCTTTGTGGAAAAAGAGGAAATGGGTCACGAATAACCATTCTGCAGCCGTCTGCTGCACATGCGTCGAAAAAGCGACTTTAAACGGGAAAGGATTGAACCGTTTCCGTTATAGCTACTTAGTTACATACGAATGTTGAAGGTATATTTGCCTACGGAGCAACTGCTGACAATGAGCAATTCCTCCTTTCCAAACAATGCTTTGAAACATGAATCAATTTTTTTCTATAACCTAGATAACGAAAATATTTGTCTACAGTTATTATTTTAACCTTTGCCCCTTTTAGACACATTTGACTAACCTTCACAGATAAACGATAATCAGCAAGTTTGTCTTTTTCCACAATGTTTTAATTACTATTCAAAATAATACTTTCAGGCTTAGTTAAATGTTGTTTGCTGTATATTTAGTCTACGTGGTCAAGGGTAAGGACTTGTTATTACATAATCCGTCCAAAGAGAGAGGTCCTACTGTGTATACATGCCATGAAAGAATGGTACTAACGGTCTCACCGCTACTGGATAATTGTTGGTAAAACAGGTCGCGTGTTGTGTTGAATATTCTCACGTGTCGCTGTATGTCGACCCAACTAGGATATAGGAATTAAATCTACAAATTAGAGATAAGATTTCAACACTGATTGATTGTGGTTTAACGCCGTTTTTAACATTTTCTACGTTATATCACGGCGGCCAGTTCATCTACAAATGTGTTTCCTTGTTTTCTCACACCAGTACTCCACACAACAATCTTCCCAACCAACTGGGTTCTTTTTCACATAGACTTAGCCCATTTGTGAAAGACGAATGACGCATGTCGCATTGACTTATGTCAAACGTCGGAAAGAAAGTTGGTCGAAAATGTCAACATACACATGAGTCATTATTTATTTTATAATTGAGGCGCTTCTACCAATTTTGGAACTAAAATTATAATGTATAAGCATTTGCGCTAATTGAAGATTCAACGTTCGGCAACGTGTAATCTAGTCCTATACGTATCTGTTGACAAATAAACAAGAAATATAGTCTAAATAGGTTTTTGTAAATTAACCTTGTACGGTCCCATTTCGGAGATACAATTAATTTGCAAATACTTCACAAATACCATAATCTAAGCTTTCCTAAGCACAGACGTGTTTTGACGCATCGAACCAGTCTTCTGTAATCAATACTTTATAAGTTGTCTCTGTCTGTAAAGCTTGGAGGTATAATCCGGTGTCCGGCCGGCTGTCTGCCTGAATGTGCATTCGTCCGTCCGTCATGGATTGCATGTATTGGTCAAAACGTTGTTTCTGTATGGCAGATTTATTTGAAAGTGGTCACACTTATACCGTGTGATCAGGAGAACGGCAACATACTAGGTACATAACTCTGGTCTGCTTATCTTCATTTTTCCTTATTTAGTTCAGCGATTGTCTCAATTAATTTCCATTGTATCCATTTCAAACTTGGTTTGTAGGTAACTTATGACCTACACATTTGCACTGCACCATTACCATGACTTTAGCATGCTGCGTTTGGAGTGTGTATATTTTTGTCTTTCCATGTTCTCACTTATTATATGACTTTCGCATGCAACACATGCGTTCCGTGAAATGGCCTTGTTTAGTTAATGAGTGATTCCCAAGCGTTGTACTTTGTCCAGAGCGACTGACTGTATGTCCGTCTTTGTGTTCATCCATCCGTCCGTCTGTCCGTTACGGTTTGCATTAATGGGTCAAAACTTTGTTTCTGTTTCGCGGATCCATTTCAAAGTCGTCACACGTATACATTGGGATTAAGAGATCGATACAATATTTTGAACACAAATCTGATCTGGTTTTTTTAGGTGTAAAACTCATTTTTCATTTCTTCGGTTATTGTCTCAATAGATGTCCAATGTATCAATCTAAGACGTGTTGTATAGGAAACTCAGAGCTACAGATGTGCAGTGCAAAAGAAACATAACTCTAGCATGCTTTCGATTGTCTTTCATTTATCAGCATGATAACAATATACATTGTGAATTTCTGAACTGGAAATATTTTAATTAAGGGTTGCTGCTCAGTTTTTTGTCAATCTTTTTATTTTGTTTATACAAGAAAAGGGTCAAACTTTGATAAATTAGGTATTTGTATTGTATAGGCAGGCAATATGTGTGCTTCGCACATTTTTGGTTTGGTTTGTTTAAAGGTCATTGTTTCAACAATGTTTGTCTATTGTATCTATGCCATATATTTTCAACTTACATATATGCCCCTATACCATCAGCGCTTTCATCGCTTTGATTAAGGACTGTAGTGACCAGGCATACAGGACTGACCCTGTTGTTTGGCGTTTCTCGCTGCTTACTCACCGAAAAATGTGCGATAACAATCACAAAGTTATCTGCTGTTTATTAATCTCACTTTGAATTTACATTTAAAAAAGAGACATTTTAAGCTAACTTTCTATTGTACTTCATTTAAAGCAGTGTAACTGACAAACAGAAAAAAATAACTTATGTCATCGTAGAAATGCACGCATGTAACATTAAAAGGATCACTTCGCAAATGAATCGCACAATATTTTCAAGCAAGACCGTAGGAATTTCAGTTATTTCACAGCGCTTCCTGGGTAATTTACCAGAATTACTACTGTTACTACCCCTTATGATCCATGTTAGTATGTCACTCTGGTCAATGTTATGTTTAACACCAAATTCAAACAGTATTTCGCTTATATCTGGGCATAATTAATGCTGTTCATGATAAATGCAGGGGTAACTAACAGTACTAGGCTCGGAAAAACAGATTAATATTGAGTGGCATTCAAAGCCTTCCTTGCATAATAAACTCTATCCCACATGTAGATCTCGAGGCTTTCTGAAGTCTCTGCAGCAATCGACTTTTGATTGTGTGGCGAAAGGAAAAATCGCACAATATCTTCAAGCCAATAACCTATGAATTTCAGCTATCATACTCTCATCCCTATTCAATAATTATGTTTTAAAGGGTAAATATTAATGTATTTGAAAGGGATTAACCCTATCCATCATGCATACGACTTTTGAAAGTAATGCTTACCCCAAAACCATAAACACCAAGGAGGGAATACCATGTTTAAGGACTGTAGTGACCAGGCATAAAGATCAGACCCTGTTGTTTGGTGTTTCTCGCTGCTTACTCGCCGAACTATGTGCGATAACAATCACAAAGTTATCTGCTGATTATTATTTCACTTTGAATTTACATTTATAAAGAGACATTTAAGGCTAACTTTCTATTGTACTTCATTTAAAGCAGTGTAACTGACAAACAGAAAATTAACTTTATGTCACCGTAGAAATGCATGCATGTAATATTTAAAGGATCACTTCGCAAATGAATCGCACAATACTTTCAAGTCAAGACCGTAGGAATTTTCAGTTATTTCACAGCGTTTCCTGGGTAATTTACCAGAATTACTACTGTTACTACTCCTTATGATCCATGTTATGATATCACTCTGGTCAATGTTATGTTTAACACCAAATTTAAAAAATTAACTTTATGTCACCGTAGAAATGCATGCATGTAACATTTAAAGGATCACATTGCAAATGAATCGTACAATATCTTCAAGCCAAGACCATAGGAATTTCAGTTATTTCACAGCGCTTCCTGGGTAATTTACCAGAATTACTACTGTTACTACTCCTGTTACCTTGTTATGATGTCATTCTGGTCAATTATATGTTTAACACCAATTTAAACAGTATTTAGTTTTTATCTGGGCATAATTAATGCTTTTTCATGATAACTGCAAGAGTACTAACAGTACTAGGATAGGAAAATAGATTAATAGTAAGTGGCATTCAAAACCTTACGTCAGGCATTACACAGTGTTTCAGAGCTATTGGTCTTGACATGACTGCTACAAGCATGTGCAGGTCTGAAATATAAACAAGAATTACTATGCGACCATGAGCAATTTGTCCTTTTGCCTTTGGGTAGAAGTCTTGCTTGTTGGAGTAGAAACCACTTCTGAAATCATTAGGAACAACGGCTCTTTTTGACACAATGTTTTCACCTCGATTGACTATTGAATAGTTCATTCATAGATATTTTTGTAAGAGGGAAAGTATTAGAGGACAGTTATAAAATTATTTTAGAAGTGTGTCTGAGATGACCAAAATAATGTTCAAACCGACAATGAAACCCAACAAAACAAGCAAAACAATTTCCCAAAACATGAGCAATGTTTTCAACTCTATATTTAACTAGAGATTGCTTTTTTGAAAAAGCGTTTGTCTCCCCATTTGTGTGGTCTTAGGGGAGGAAAAGAAATGATGGAGATGAGTTTTGTAGTTTTGGACTGGAGATGAAGTAACTGTGACTTTGAAGTTTGGCCTATTAACCTGTAAACAATAGTGGACATGTATTGCATAAGATGCACAAGATTAGTGGTTATCTATTGAGCGGAAACCATTTTTCAGGTCAAGGTGTCATGACCATTCTGTATACCAAGTTTGAAGTTCCTGGGCCCAAGCAGTCTTCAGTTATTGAGCGGAAACCATTTTTCAGCCCAATATCATTGTGACCTTGACCTTTGACCTAGTGACCTCAAAATCTATAGGGGTCATTTGCTGATGGTGACCAAGCTGCACACCAAGTATGAAGTTCCTGGGCCCAAGCATTCTTCAGTTATTGAGCAGAAACCATTTTTCAGCTGTGACCTTGACCTTTGCCCTACTGACATCAAAATCAATAGGGGTCATCTACAGGTTAGAACCAACCTGCACACCAGGTATGAAGTTCCTCGCCTTAAGCATTCTTTAGTTATTGAGCGGAAACCATTTTTGAGCTGAAGGTTACCATGACCTTGACCTTTGACCTAGTGACCTCAAAATCAATAGGAGTCATCTGCTAGTGGTGACCAACCTGCACACCAAGTATTAACTTCCATGGCCAAAGCATTCTACAGTTATTAAGCAAAAACAATTTTTCAGCTCATTGTTACCGTGACCTTGACCTTTGACCTTGTGACCTCAAAATCAAACGAAATCAATAAGGGTCATCTACTGGTTATGACCAACATGCACACCAGGTATGAAGTTCCTAGACATAAGCATTCTTTAGTTATTGAGTGGAAACCATTTTTCAGCCGTGACCTTGACCTTTGCCCTACTGACATCAAAATCAATAGGGGTCTTCTACAGGTTAGAATCAACCTGCACACCAGGTATGAAGTTCTTCGCCTTAAGCATTCTTTAGTTATTGAGCGGAAACCATTTTTCAGCTGAAGGTTACCATGACCTTGACCTTGTGACCTCAAAATCAAACAAAATCAAAAAGGGTCATCTACTTGTTAGGACCAACCTGCACACCAGGTATGAAGTTCCTCGACATAAGCATTCTTTAGTTGTTGAGCGGAAACCATTTTTCAGCTGAAGGTTACCATGACCTTGACCTTTGACCTAGTGACCTCAAAATCAATAGGGGTATCTGTTGGTGGTGACCAACCTGCACACCAAGTATTAACTTCAATGGCCAAAGCATTCTACAGTTATTAAGCAAAAACAATGTTTCAGCTCATTGTCACGGACCTATCAGCTGTAGGTCACTGACCTTGACTTTAGACATACTGACCTCCAAGTCAATAGGGGGTCTTCTACTCGGCATGGCCAACCTGCATACGAAGTATGGAGTTCCTCGGCCCAACCGTTCTTCAGTTATTGAGCGGAAACCATTTTTTATCTCACAAGGTCACCATGACCTTGACCTTTGACCTTCTGACATCAAAATCAATAGAGGTCATCTACTGGTCATGACCAACCTGCATACCAAGTATGAAGTTCCTACGCCCAAGCGTTCTTCAGTTATTGAGCGGAAACAAGTGTGACGGACGTGACTTGACCACTGTGACCTTGACCTTTGACCTAGTGACCTTAAAATTAATAGGGGTCATTTGCTGGTGGTGACCAACCTGCACACCAAGTATGAAGTTCCTGGGCCCAAGCAAAAACAATTTTTCAGATCATTGTCACTGTGACCTTTCAGTGCAAGGTCACTTTAACCTTGACTTTAGACGTACTGACCTCAAAATCAATAGGGGTCTTCTACTGGACATGACCAACCTGCATACCAAGTATGCTGTCTCGGTATAGAACCATTTAGGAACCTTACAGCTAGTATAACCAGAGGGAGGAATAATATCCAATACTCGAAAACCCAGCATCGATTTCAACTTTATTTAATACTCGTCCCTGAATATTATCATATCCCATGCGGTAAGAACCTGCAACATACAATGCAGGTTGTAAATAAACTGACATATTATTGCAGCATGAAACAATCTACAAGTTAAATTGTACAATAATTAGGCATGACCTTGAACATTCTACCGTCATTCATCTTAACACTGAAGAATTATGAGATGATAATTAAATCTTTAGACATCCAAATAAACCTCAATTTATCTAAATATTACTAGGGACATAGATATCTATGTCCCCAATATTATTCAGAATAAACCAAATAATTTCCAATATTAAATAGAAGTGGGTGGGGTGTGACAACGTCCAACTTTAAGTCAAATTCTCACATAAACAGGCGCTAAGCTTTAAAGCATGTACATGTATCGGATAAATCATATAAATATGCAACAAACTCGACAAAACTTACATCATGTGGGGCAATATTGGACCTTAATCTTGTGAAACGACGAGCTTGTGGCATGCAAGCCAAACAACGTGATTACGACTTCCGGAAGTAAAAACAACCGGCAAGGAACCTCCGCATATGTCATAACAAACGGCAAGGAAATTCCACCTATGTAATAAATTAGCGAAAAGAGCCGAAAGGCAACGCTACCTAATAAATAGAGCGCGAGAGCGGTGACAGCACACTCCCCGTCTGATATCTATGAAGATATCAGCATACAAACAATAACATAATTTATCCAAACATGTACATCAAACTTAAGCCTTAAGTGAAATTGTTTAGACAATGACATTTTTAAAGCATAAATTTATACTTGAAAATTAAAAAATTTAAAGCTTTCTGAAAACCTTGGATATATAAAAAGGCAATTACAAATGCTCAAAGTTACATACTGCAACCATTATTTCACATGTTAAATGCAATAAGTACAAATAGTAATCCCAGATCTAAGTACAAACAGTTAAGTAACTTTTAGCAGCAAATGAAATGTTACTTCTATTTGAAGCACTCTTAATACTATGTTATCAGTCTATATACATTTACTTTCTGCTTTCACAAGAGAAACAAGTTCATGGACAGGTCTTACATATTTACTCTGTTTCCCATCTTTGAACACAACAATTTCAACTGTACGAAGTTTTTTATCCTTACTTGGAAAAACTCTCGTAACTCTGGCCATAGGCCATGCATTTCTGTTCACTTCTCTGTCTTTAAGCAAAACAATGTCATCTACACACAAAGGTTCTAGTTCATAGTTCCATTTTCTACGATTTTGTAGAGAATTCAAATACTCTCGTCTCCACTTACTCCAAAACTGCCCGGCAAGGTACTGTACCCTTTTCCACTGGGCACCATAAAGGGACTTAACATCTAAATCACTCACACTGGTGAAGTCATGTACAGCCTTAGATGTAAGTAACATAGAAGGACTCAATACCTCGGGATTATCTGGGTCATTTGAAACTGGGACAATGGGTCGAGAATTTATTATGGCAGTAACCTCAGCCATGAGGGTGACTAACACATCATGTGTTAAAGTAGTGACCGTCCTTAACATTGACTCTAAAATTCTTCGAGCTATCCCAATCATCCTCTCCCAAGAACCACCCATGTGTGACGAATGGGGAGGGTTAAAAACCCACTGACAACTATGAGATCGCATGAAATCCTCAATTGGTTTATCCTCAACATTTATTGCCTCAATGCCTAGAAGAGCGGTTGCACCTACAAAATTTGTGCCACGATCTGACCGAAACTGTTTTACCACTCCCCTTAGAGAAACAAACCTTCGGAGGGCATTTATGAAAGATGACGAAGACATTTCATCGATAACCTCTATGTGCACAGCCCTGATAGTAAGGCAAGTGAACAATACTGCCCATCTTTTAGAACTAGCTTGACCACCACATGTCCGTCTAGACACAACTGACCACGGGCCGAATACATCGACACCTACATAAGTAAAAGGGGCAGCTTGTTGGACCCTATCAACAGGAAGATCAGACATCTTTTGCCCTAAGAATTTGCCTCTAAGCTTCTTACAAGTGACACACTGAAAAATCAGGGAGGTGACCAGCCGTTTTCCGCCTGTAACCCAAAAACCTGCATCTCTGACAGCTCCTTCTGTCAGCTGACGTCCTTGATGTTGGACTAGACTGTGAAAGTGACCAACCAAAAGTTTAGCAATATAATGCTTCCCAGGGACTATAACAGGGTGTTTTTGACAATGGGATAGGTCACTGGTACTCAAGCGACCCCCTACACGTAGAAGTCCATGGTCATCTAGGAAGGGATCAAGGGCCAAAATGGGAGAATCCCTGCTAAGATTGTATTGACCTTTCAAACACTGAATCTCGTTGCTAAAGAACTCTTTTTGAACTATCCTAAGAATGAAAGACTCCGTATGTTTGCTTAACTCTGGATCTTTCAAAGACCGACAACTAGAATGCCAACCACTGCAGGGTGAACCCTTACGGTAAGACACGGCAACATGTTTAAGTACAGCAATAGCCAAAACTAAGTTTGACCAAGTGGAAAACTTCTCAAATCTTTTACTACTGAGCATATCTGATTCCTTAATAACGATAGCATTGACAGATACATGGCAGCGTATCTCTTTGTCAGTTTCAGGAGCTACTACAGGGAAGAACTCTGGTACTGATTCAGTCCGCTTGTGCAGAAAATCTGGACCTGAAAACCAACTACTTTGTTCCAAAACAACAGGATTAACACCCCTACTTCCTATATCCGCAGGATTTTGTTCAGAGGGCACGTAATTCCACTGGCTAGGCTCACTAACCCGCCTGATTTTCTGGACACGATTACAAACATACGTGAAAAAACGTCTAGACTGATTGTGAATATAACCCAATACTATTCTACTGTCCGTGTAGTACTTGACTTGGTCAAACTTCAATCCTAATTGATCAGTAATGGACTGAGAAATTTCAGTGGCTAACACAGCTCCACAGAGCTCAAGTCGGGGAATTGTATGACCTTTACTGGGGGCAATCTTAGACTTTCCCATCACAAACCCTACATGAAAGTTAGTGCTACAAGGTGTACGCCCAACCAAGTAACCTACCGCTGATATTGCTTGTTCTGAAGCATCAGAGAACACATGGAGTGACAAATGAGTAACCTCACTAAGACTGACACTGAAATAACTACGAGGAATTTTCAAGCAACAAAGCATGTCAAGACAATGCTTCCACTCCATCCACTTACTATCAACACATTGGGGTACTGGTTGATCCCAATCACATTTTTCTGACACTATGTCCCTAAAAATCAGTTTTCCAATGATTGTAAAAGGTGAAAGAAAGCCAAGCGGATCAAACAAGCTATTAACAGTGGCCAAAATACCACGTCTTGTGACGGGGTGACTAGAGGTTTCTACCTTAAAGGTGAAACAATCGAGCTCCAGATTCCAACAAACACCTAAGCTTCGCTGAAGTGGTAACATGTCACTTTCAAAATCAAGACACTTCATGTCCTTTGCTAAATCTTCAACATTAAAACTAAGCATGACTTGTACACTGCTAGATGCAATTTTGTGAAGACGTAGGCCACAAACACCCAAATCCTTCTGAGTTCTCTTAATGAGATCAACAACTTGACCTGGAGATGACTTGGATGTCAGACCATCATCTACATAAAAATTCTTACGCACAAAATCTTGAACATCGGAATCTGAGTTCTCAACTGTCCTATGTAAACCATATGATGCCACTGCCGGTGACGAACTGTTACCAAAAACGTGTACTGTCATCCGGTACTCTATCATTTCTTGACTAGGGTCATTCTCTATGTACCACAAAAACCTAAGAAAATTTCTATGTTTTTTATCTACTAGGAAGCAATAGAACATTTGCTCAATATCACCTATTGCAGGAACCAACTCTGTTCGAAACCTCATAAGAACACCTACTAAGTTGTTTGTTAGGTCAGGCCCACTTAACAAGACAGAATTCAAGGAAACACCTCGAGATTGTGCGGAAGAATCAAATACTGCTCGTATTTGATTTGGTTTCTTTGGATGAAAGACTCCAAACACTGGCAAATACCAGCATTCCTCATTATCAGTAAGGGGAGGGGCAATTTCTGCATGGCCTTTGTCAAAAATCTTAGCCATAAATTCAACCATTAGATTTCTCTTAACAGGATTTTTCATCAAGCTTGAATGAAGTGACCTAGCTCTGCGTACAGCGTCTGGTCTATTATTAGGAAGACGTGACCTAGAAGACCGAAAGGGTAGGGGGGCACTCCATTTACCATCTGAAGTTTTACGGAACCCTTTATCCATCAAACCTAAGAACTCTATATCATCCATAGATGGACCAGGTTTATCATCATTAGCTGTTTGAACAAACACCGGGTCAAAGGAATTACTGTTTAGCTTGACCTTTTCTGCAACAACAAACCTATTCTTACAAGGTGGGAACAGTGACACTTGACCGTCACACAGTACATGCGTTTTGTTAACATTAACCTGATCAACATAATGTACCTTTCCTAAACACATCTCACCAATTACTACCCAACCAAGTCCTAGCTTTTGGGCAAAAGGGGCACCCGGGGGACCTATGATTTGTTTCTGGATATGATGGGCCTCAACCAGGTCTCGACCTATAAGAAGCAAAATCTGAGCCTCATTGTCTATCTCTGGAATGAAACCTGCTAGGTGGGATAAATGGGGATGAAATCCTACATCATGAGGTGAACATATCTCATTCCTATCATTTGGAATGTCTTGACACTCAATAAGAGTGGGTAATTGATAAGTAACTGAACCATCTACAGACATGACAAAACAACCACTTGCCCGGCGACCCTGTGCAACACGGGTACCAGCACAAGAATTAATTGTGTATTCAAATTCTTGACTATTAATATTCAACATATCAAACAACTCTGGTTTTGCTAATGAAGAATTGCTTTGATCATCTATCATAGCATAACAATTGACAGTTTTATAAGGATTATCAGATCTACCAACACTTATTAGTACAATTTTGGTACATGATTTAGCAAAACTATTTCTACAAATTTGTGTACAACTGTTATTCACTTGGTAGTTTGTCTCCCCGCCATTCTGTTGATCATGTCTTAATGTTATTTGCCCACCTCTGTGTTGTGCTTGTTGTGAATCATCTCTATGTCTAACACTTTCACCTTGTGGCCTATCAATATGCATTGCACCAGGATGATATGTGCTACCACAATCACATCTAACACTAACTCTACAATTATTAGCACGATGTTTGTTTGATTCACAGCACTTGAAACATATGTTTTGATCACTAAGGAATGTTTTCCTTTCTTCAAAGGATTTTGACTTGAAAACGCGACACTTGTTTAAACTATGATTACTTCTGTGTAACAAACAGTATTTTTCTAGGTTTCTGGTATTATCATTCACAACTTCTGTTTTCTTGGTTACGACTGATGACCTTCGGTATCCTGTGTTGCCTTGATTAGACGACTGACTTGGTCCAACTGGAAGAAGACTAGGATCATTGCGGATCCTAGACTGCTCATTGACGAATTTACAAAACACTTCGAAAGGTGGATATAGCACAGAATGATCCTCCTTGTAGTGATACACCTTGGTTGCCCACCTTTCCTGTACATTAGATGGAAGCTTAGCGATAATTTGCATGACACCAACAGAAGAATCAAAACATGCTAAAGCAGTTAAATAATCAGAGTCCTTCTTAAGTGCTTCAATTTCCGACAACACATCGGCTAAATCATACCACTTAGTAGTGTCTGAAAAAGTTAACTTTGAGATTCTGTCAAGTTTATTGAGAATAATTCTGTGAACAGCTTCTGGAGAGCCATATCTCTCATCGAGACGTCGCCATAATTTCTGGATTCCAATCTCTGGTTGTTTAATGTGAACAGATTTCAGTGATATTGCGTGCTTACGTGAATCAGCACCTAACCATTTAATTAATAAGTCAATTTCTTCCGCGGGATTTACTTTCAGTTCTGTAACAACCTGTTTGAAAGTGGATTTCCAACCTAAGAAAGTTTCTGGCGAGTCATTGAAAGTAGTTATTCTGGAAACAACAAGTTCTTTCTTCAACATGTAACTAGTAATGTCTGTCAAAACATCTTGTGAACTTGGTTTTGGAGATACATGAACACTTTTCATTAAGTTCTCAAGTAATTGTTGTTTGGTTATGTGAATTAAGGACAAAAACTCTTCAACTTGATATCTTTGTTCTTCGAAGATGCCTCGAAGTTCATGTTGTAATTCTATACTTTGTTCAGTCTTTGTAGTATCGAGAAATGAACTGTAAGTATGCACAGAGGACTTGTAAACTTCTAGCCCTAACTTCAACTTCTCCTCATATCTATTTAATTTAACAACACTTACATCAGTGGAAACTTCCTCAGATAATATTTCCGAAATGTTTTGAGATTTAATTTTCAATTTTTTCTGGAAGTCTTCTACCTTCTCTTTAAATGCCGCCATGCCTTTTTCAGTCAATGTCCTAATTTGACGAGTCATTCAAACCATCAGTACAGATGATACACTTGACGAGTCCGGTTGATGCGTTGATGATGATGTTCTTACTATGCTGTCTCGGTATAGAACCATTTAGGAACCTTACAGCTAGTATAATCAGAGGGAGGAATAATATCCAATACTCGAAAACCCAGCATCGATTTCAACTTTATTTAATACTCGTCTCTGAATATTATCATATCCCATGCGGTAAGAACCTGCAACATACAATGCAGGTTGTAAATAAACTGACATATTATTGCAGCATGAAACAATCTACAAGTTAAATTGTACAATAATTAGGCATGACCTTGAACATTCTACCGTCATTCATCTTAACACTGAAGAATTATGAGATGATAATTAAATCTTTAGACATCCAAATAAACCTCAATTTATCTAAATATTACTAGGGACATAGATATCTATGTCCCCAATATTATTCAGAATAAACCAAATAATTTCCAATATTAAATAGAAGTGGGTGGGGTGTGACAACGTCCAACTTTAAGTCAAATTCTCACATAAACAGGCGCTAAGCTTTAAAGCATGTACATGTATCGGATAAATCATATAAATATGCAACAAACTCGACAAAACTTACATCATGTGGGGCAATATTGGACCTTAATCTTGTGAAACGACGAGCTTGTGGCATGCAAGCCAAACAACGTGATTACGACTTCCGGAAGTAAAAACAACCGGCAAGGAACCTCCGCATATGTCATAACAAACGGCAAGGAAATTCCACCTATGTAATAAATTAGCGAAAAGAGCCGAAAGGCAACGCTACCTAATAAATAGAGCGCGAGAGCGGTGACAGCACACCAAGTATGGAGTTCCTCGGCCTAAGCGTTCTTCAGTTATTGACCGGAAACCATTTTTTACCTCACATGACCTTGACCTTTGATCTTCTGTTATCAAAATCAATAGGGGTCAGCTACTGGTCATGACCAACCTGCATACCAAGTATGAAGTTTCTACGCCCAAACGTTATTCAGTTATTGAGCGGAAACAAGTGTGACAGACGGAAGGACGGAGGGACGGAAGGACGGACGGAACGGGTAAAAACAATATGTCACCCCCATGTATGGGGGAGACATAATTATATTACATGAAGGTTATTACAGCACTGGAGAAGGGTGTAGACGTGATTTGGACATTAAAAACAGCCTAAAACCCAAACAATTCAAACACAACTTTGGAAAACATGATAAACAATTGCTCGTTTTGAAAAAAATATTTTCAATTCTATTGAATAGTTATTTTAAGAGATTTGAGGATGTGAGAAAAGGATTACATGAAAGTTATTGATTTTAGAATGTGGCCTGCACGGGTGTGAAATACGATGAACAGTTACCCATTTCCATTATGCATATTGTTTTATGCCACTTTCCACAACTATTTAGTCAAAAGATTTAACGACCTTAGCTATTTCTCTGAAAACCATAACTACTTCTGAAAGCATGAGCAATTGCCCCTTTTGCTACAATGCTTTCCACTATTGAATAATGTATTCCTAGATTTCTGTATGTGGGAAAGGGTTAGAGGAAAGCTATAACAGCATTGGAAAAATGTCTAGCTGTGATATGACTGAAACAACTTCTGAAAACAATTGCTCCTTATGCAACAATGTTTTCAACTATATTGAACAGTTTCTTTAGAGATGTGTTTGTGGGAGAGACATACAGGAATATCTTACAGCCTTTGAAAAAGGTCTGGGACATGATAGATATTATGTTCAAAACTTTGAAATCAGACAGTACATCATTGCATCAAACTCTCAACCATTTCTTACATACTGGCGCTTCCTGACGACATTAGATGACAACTTTTAACATTATGCCAAATGAAGAAATTGCTCATTGAATATGTTTTCAACTTATTCAATAATTTGTTAACTCTTTCCTATAAATTGCAAACTATACGATAGATATGTAAACGACCTTGAAAACATTGAACAAATCTGTAGTGGTTGCCTTTGTAAATACCTGGACAAATATGTGGAAAATCAGAGTGAAAGTATAAATATTAAATAATCTGAAGACATCTTTCAAAAGATCGTATCATGAACATTTCTTTTTGCCACATTATTTTCAAATGTACTCTCCTACATATGTTTCAAATGTCCTCTACTACATTCTGAAAATGTATAAATCAAGACAACAAAACGAAATAATTTGAAAATACAGAGGGGAAAACTGTGCCACATTAAGTCTGACAAGAACTTTTCATGCTTTCCTATTTTGAAACATATCTGCTTAGAAAATATAACAAAAGTGCCAAAGAGCGCACGCAATTGCTCGTCTGTTGAAAAGTCGAAAAGAGGGCATTTCTGAATAATCATTAATATATTTTACAGAATTTATTATGAGCAATGTCTTCTTTTGCTACAATGTCTTCAGAGAGATAACTTACCTGTCAACATCAAGTTAAGGAACTGTATTAATTCCTTGTCAATCAAACTTATTTAATCCTGTTTAACTTTAGAGCACGCGTGTCTTTGTCAGCGTGTAGATGTACAATGAACATTTACAGCCTAGTGAGTGAACGCTAACATTCCCGCGAAATTCGTCTTGAGCCAATCAGAAAATTGTTGTTTATGCAAATTATGTGTTTCTTGGTTACCATGCACGTGAAATGTCTTAATCCTTTTCATCATTTAGACAGCGTTTTACGCCTCTGCAGCAGACGATTTCAAAACAGGATAAATTGCTTATGTTTATTATTTTTTCCTTTTACCAAAATGTTCATCTATTCATCGAGTTTGCAGATATATTATGTGATACTATTCAATAACCCTTTCCCATATATGCCAAATATGCAGCAGACAACTTTGAACATATTTAAAGTCTACTGCCGAAAAGAAAAGTTTTAAACCGTTTCCAACAATTTTGTAAAGTAAAGTTTATAAAGTTAAACACACCATTAAGATTACGTAAGTCTGTCCAAGCAATGTGAATAGTAAAGCTCAGAGCAGACTGAATCTGTTCAGTTTGATCAAAGTCTCCACATAATAATTTTAAAATGGTATTTGGGACATAGACAGACAGATAAATATTCTACCATTTCCTACATGTAGACGCATTAATATACATATGCAGCATACAAATTTGTTAAAAATGTTCTCATAATGAGCAATATATTTCTCTTTTTGCCAAACTGTTTAACACATTTCATATATATATATATATATATATATATATTGCATACGTGTTCTCTTATGCATCTGCTTCAGATATATTGTTTACGGGAAAGACCTCTAAATATTGCAGTCTTTAGTCTTAGAGATGCATCAGTATTTTCTTTTGGCCAAACTGATTTCAGCACATTTCAATAGTTTTCTAAGTCGTCCACATCAGATGTGTTGTATGTGAGAAAGGGTTAGCCTCTAAATATGGGAGGATTAGGTCTATACATGGTTAACTTTCCAATATTCAACTCAACTCAATTTTAATTGTTGTAATCCGTGATATGTGTTCGCTCACCAATTAAATCTCCAGTATTTAAATTTAAATAAAACCATACATATGCAACAATTTGTCTTCTACCGATCAGTCAAAAGTCGATAATCAGCTATATAAGAAGGGCAGTGTAACAAATTCGGGCATAACTTTCTTATTTTTTATTATATTTTAAGTTCGCATTCATATTTGGAAAGAACAAAATCTCTCGATTTCAAATACGTAATTTGTTTTAATTAGAAATAAAATTTAAGTGGGGGAATTTATATAAACATTAGGTGACCCTATATTCCTATTGAATTACATATGATTTTTGATAATTACACAGAAATTGCCCTCAAATTTCGTCGTTTAATTAGTTATAACTTTTTAAAGATTCAAAATTCAATACTTTATTGACTGTTTTTCGGCAAAGCATTTTGCCTTTGGCCATTTACAAATTATATTAATATGGCAAACATATATACATAGAAAAACATATAACATTTATACATATAACCAGGGACGTAGATAAGATGGATAAGTAACTAAATTGTATACTAAAATATCACCCGTGCCGACATTTGTAGCAAGGAAAACTCAAAAACTATTCAAGATATGAAAATAAAAAATATATTTTCTGGAAGTTTAAACATTCTTCTAATGCAGTAGATAAAAATATTTTAATATAATACAGGTTTTGATAATATGTTATCCTTATGAAAAATGTCAGTCTATTCATTTTTGGAAAAAAAATAAATAATTCAGAAATCCCAATATCTGTGTCTTTTAAACCAGTCATTGTTCAAAATACATAGACATTCCAGTTGTTCATTGTATCTTTAACTTTAGTTGAAATGTTAATCTTTCAGAATATGTATGTTTTGTTTATGTGCCAAATGTGACTTAAAAGTTTTGTTTGCTACAAAAGGTGAAAATTTGGACAATTTTATTACTATGTGTGATATTTTAACCAGATAACAGGTGTACATGTGGAGTTGCCTATCCCTCTTATCTACGTCCCTGATATAACATATAACATATATACATATAACATAAAATAAAGTGGTTTTTTACAAACATAACATATGTATAGAACAAAGAATACCTACATTCAAACATATTGTATATATCATGTACATTAGTTTTGCATAACAGACACTTCTTCATTTCTTAGGCTCATTGCGTTCTTTAAGTATTTCATTAGATTAATTAGTTTCCCTTTATTCTTTGTTTTCATAATATAATTAAATTTTTCTAAACTGGGCCATGCTTGATATGGATTAAACCTTTTACGTAAAACAGTATATTTGGGACAGCATGATATGAAGTGATATTCGCTTTCTACAGCTTTAGAGTTACATAATTTGGACAATCTTTCTTCTCTAATAATACCATTATGTCTCCCCTTTTCGATTTCCAGATGATGAGAGGATAGCCTAAATCTTGATAATTGCTTTTGTAGACATTCGTTTATTGTAATAAGTAGGTAGTTTTCTAGTTGGAATTCAGTTTTAAACATTCTACGGAATTCAGTTTTAAACATTCTATAATAAAATAATTTATTCGATTCATTTAGTTTTGCATGCCATACTTGTATATAATTGTCTCGTATGCGTTGTTTTAACATGCTTTTGTAATTAAATTGTGTATTGTAGTTTTGTAAAAGATAGTTGTAACCTAAGTTATTAAGTGTTATTTTTAATTTAGAGCTCCAGCTCTTATTAAAGTTATACTCTACTTGTTTAGAAAAAGCTTTATGAATTAAGGAATCCTGTTTTTTCATAATCTTAAGCCAGTACATAATTGATATTTCTTTACTTAATATAGATAAAGGGTAACGTCCAAGCTCGCCATACACGGCCGCGTTTGGTGTTTGCTTAGATACTCCGAGCAATTGCTTATAAAACTTAATTTGTAGCTTATCTACCTCTTTGTATTCATATATTCCCCCAAACCTCGGCCCCGTACAGCAAGATTGGAGTCACCATTGTTTCGAAAATAGTTAGTTTTGTTTTAATATCAAGATGTAATCTTTCAAAAAGTGAAAGGATATTGTGATATGCTTTGTTGGCTCTCTCGATTAGGTTCTTAACTGAAAATAACATATTACCAGTATAATTAAAAGTTATACCAAGATAGCAAAATGCCGGTACTATTTCAATCTGCTGGTTATCAATTGTCCAATTAAATTCATGCTTTGATTTCCTGTTCTAAAAAATGCATATTTTTGTTTTATTGATATTTATTTTCATAGACGAGATTTTTGAGTATTCGTTGATATTGTTGTAAACTTTCTGGGCTAGTAGTAAAAAGTGCTATATCGTCTGCAAAAAATAACATAATAAGACAGTCCAGGTTAGGCACTGTTGAGTTATCACTCAGACAAGCTAAAAAAAGGTTTTTGTGTTCAAGGTCACTGTGACCTTGACCTTTGATCAAATGACCTCAAAATAAATAGGGTGCATCTACTGGTCAAGCCCAACCTCCAAGTCAACTTTGAGGACCAGAGGTCCAGGCATTATTGAGTTATCACTCGGACAAGCTTAAAAAAGGGTTTTTGTGTTCAAGGTCACTGTGACCTTGACCTTAGACCCAATGACCTCAAAATAAATAGGATTCATCTACTGGTCAGGCCCAACGTCCAAGTCAACTTTGAGGACCATAGGTCCAGGCATTGTTGAGTTATCACTTGGACAAGCTTAAAAAAGGTTTTTGTGTACAAGGTCACTGTGACCTTGACCTTTGACACAATTACCTCAAAATAAATAGGGTTCGTCTAGTAGTCAGGCCCAAACTCGAAGTCAAGTTTGAGGACCATAGGTCTAGGCATTGTTGAGTTATCACTCGGACAAGCTTAAAAAGGGTTTTTGTGTTCAAGGTCACTGTGACCTTGACCTTTGACCCAATGACCTCAAAATAAATAGGGTTCATCTTCTGGTCAGGCCCAACCTCCAAGTCAAGTTTGAGGACCAGAGGTCCAGGCATTGTTGAGTTATCACTTGGACAAGCTTAAAAAAGGTTTTTGTGTTCAAGGTCACTGTGACCTTGACCTTTGACACAATGACCTCAAAATAGATAGGGTTCATCTACTGGTCAGGCCCAACCTCCAAGTCAAGTTTGAGGACCAGAGGTCCAGGCATTGTTGAGTTATCACTTGGACAAGCTTAAAATAGTTTTTTGTGTTCAATGTCACTGTTACCTTGACCTTTGACCCAATGACCTAAAAATAAATAGGGTTCGTCTACTAGTCAGGCCCAACCTCCAAATCAAGTTTGAGGACCATAGGTCTAGGCATTGTTGAGTTATCACTCGGACAAGCTTAAAAAGGGTTTTTGTGTTCAAGGTCACTGTGACCTCGACCTTTGACCAAATGACCTAAAAATAAATAGGGTTCGTCTACTAGTCAGGCCCAACCTCCAAGTCAAGTTTGAGGACCATAGGTCTAGGCATTGTTGAGTTATCACTCGGACAAGCTTAAAAAGGGTTTTTGTGTTCAAGGTCACTGTGACCTTGACCTTTGACCCAATGACCTCAAAATAAATAGGGTTCATCTACTGGTCAGGCCCAACCTTCAAGTCAAGTTTGAGGACCATAGGTCCAGGCAATGTTGAGTTATCACTCGGACAAGCTTAAAAAGGTTTTTGTGTTCAAGGTCACTGTGACCTTGACCTTTGACCCAATGACCTCAAAATATTTAGGGTTCATCTCCTGGTCAGGCCTAACCCCCCAAGTCAAGTTTGAGGACCATAGGTCTAGGCATTGTTGAGTTATCACTCGGACCGACGGACCGACCGACCGACCGACAGACATGTGCAAAGCAATATACCCCTCTTCTTCGAAGGGGGCATAATTACATTACTAATGTCTACGAAGTTGTGAATGTTCTTTAATTATTCAGAATAGACCACATTGAGCCTTCCGTTTAGGTGATTATAAAGATAACCCCACCATGAAGCACGTGAACACATAGTGGACAGTGTATATGCAAAGAAAGTGTAATAAAAACATTGTGAATAATGGAGAAATTGCTAATCAAGAGTCACTTTCTTCTTTAGCCTCAATGTTTGCTACACTCATCTGCTGCAGGAATGTCTACATCTGGGAAAAGGGGGTTAAATTGTTATTTATCGTAATATTACAAGACTATTAAACATAAACTAACATTTAATCAAAGTACTGAAAGTACTTATGGAAGGTGATTTTAGAGTGATTTCAGGTGCAGATGGGATAATGAATTGTATGCAAGGTATGAACAGATCATGGCTAGGATATATGGATAGGAACAAACGAGAGCAAATATGTTGGAAAATAAATGAATGAAAGAATTTAAGTCTTTAAAACTTCTTTATTTTGCTGCAGTTTCGGAATAGGTAAAATTGTATAAAAAAAAGATCAAACAAATATAATAAAAAACACAAACACTTGTTGTTTAGTTTATACGGTTATACTACATAATTTCGGAAGAACGCCTTCATCAGTAGAATACAATAATAAAGAAAGAATACAAACTTCAAAATTGTTGACAGCTGGACATTATATTATATTCACAATAGTTAGCAAACACTGTCAAGAAGTGAGGAGTATTGCATACATACAATTCATTTAGAAATTGCATTGACACAAAATATATTTTTGGTAAAAAATATAGAGAGAAATATTTGTAAAAAATATAGAAAGCATTTTTTCATATTTAGACAGAAATGTACAGGAAAGAATAACATTCAGTCATATCCGTCAATAGCTAATGCTTCTTTCTAGGACAAAGATATATAGATAGATATTCTTTATTTCTTCCAAATTCGAAGAGCAAGTACATTTCATATTAAACATTACAAAAGTGAGAACATAAATATATAGTTAAAACATTGTAACAATAGGAGAACTTGCTCGTCATAAAAAAAATCTATGATAGCCACTGTCTTTCAAATTTGCTTTTCACAAGTGAACAAATGCTATGAATGAACGTATACAAGTGCTATGAATGAAAATATGAAAACATGAATTAATTTTACATTTGCAACAATGTTCGATAAACTGTGTCTGAATGAGGATACAACGTAGAACGTAATGTTTTCTCCTTGCATGAAAGCTTAATTAAGTATAGGTGTGCCCTCAATTTAAATCAATTCTCACATAACAAGAACATTAAGAAAGTGTTGTAAAATCTAAATAATATCATGACATCTCACGACGATCAGATTTTTATAGAAATAATTTTATTTGATGTGTATTACGCGTCAAGCGTGGATTCAAACACTTCCAAATATTTTACAATTTAAAACAATTAGATATTCGGATAAAATCTGATTGAATGAAACGAATTGTTAAAAAAAAACACCCAATGCATATTAAAACCAAAGCCTTCTTTTCCCACAACATTTTGTTTCAAGAGCTACAATATCTAAAGAGGCAACATGTTAGAGTGCTTATCCAGTATGCATGAGTTCGATTTTACCATACCAATTCAGGAAAAGTGATTTCCACATCTTTCAACTTTCCCCCGGTAAATCAGTCGGTAGCGACGCGGGCTGTCAATCCAGCAGTTGTAAGTTCGAATCGAAGCTCGGCCATAATTCTTTCTGTCATTGTGAAAAGCGTCATTCATCTTTCACCAATGGGCTAACAGTCTATTTGGAAAAGAAGCCAGTTGCTTGGAAAGAATGTTGTGTGGATTACTTGTGTGAGAAAGCCAGACAACACATGAATAGGTGAACTGGCCGCCGTGATATGACTAAACCATTGTTGAAAACGGCGTTAAAGCCTAATCAATCAATCCTTTTTATATATTCATTCTGTAATTTACCATTTAGAATGCCCCCCTAATCCCCTTATACATATTTAGTCGATTAGTCGTTCGGGAGAACACACCATTCGTGAATTACCAGCTAACTAACACTTCTCCCTAGCACACAACTATTGACAACATTGTGACAAAACATAAGAAATTTATCCCAGGACTCCAAATGCAGCAGACGATTTTGAAAATATCTGAGAGGGATTTTTTCATTTTTTCCCACAACGTTTCAATTAGTAAATATATATATACATATAATATATATATAACTTATGTAAAAACCTATAAATGAATATACTAGAGGAAATATAAAGAATATAACTGAAAGTCGTAATTAAGGATAGATTAGCATATTTTGGGGAAACTACCTTACGACACGGTATGTCCTCGAATTGACCTAGTTCGTGTAATGTATATCTGATCTGTTCACAATAGCGTGGCGCGTAAGAATATACAGGTAACAATGTTTACCACAGAAAGATGTGTATTTGGAAAATCAAAATCAATTTTAATTTTCAAAACCACAAAAACACAAAAACATGAATTATTTGAAAATTTAATTGTCCTAACCAGTTTCTACATCAAATTGATTGTACATGAAAACACTTTAAGTATGAATTTACATTGATTTTTGCGAACTATATTGACTAGCGTATGTATGAAGAGATCATATAGTTTATAGAGAGGATTTGTGTTATATGGCATATTCCATTTAGGTCAGTGTTCAATCCCATAGGAAGAAGATTATTACATAATAATCACCTTCCAACACATGTATTAATCAAAGTACTGAAAGTGCTGACGGCCTAGGGGCTGCAGGAAGGTTGAAGAAGTAGGGAAAATGTGTTTATGTATTTATTGTTAAGAAGTTGAAAAAACAAATAAAAAATAGTAAATATTATGAAACTGGCAATTGGTAAACAGGAGGAGCTTGTTGGCCCTATATCGCTCAGAAGTATACACATTTAAGACATGAAGAATCAAAGGAAAGTTTGACAGCAGGTTTAGGCACAACATTTTTGAAGTTTCTGCCTTATTATATTGAGAAATATGTCAATGTTAAATCAACTTCCACCAAGTAGTTTCTGTGTGTTTTACAAATTGCACCCACTCGAGCAAACCTGGTGGAGGTTCAGAGAGGTTCAGTCATTGAACATTCAGAGAAATTATTTTGAAATCCGGCTGGGCCAGTAGTTTCTGACAAGAAGAATTTAATAGTTTTTCTTTTTTGTCGCCATGGCAACAAGTTGTGCACTGAATGGAATTATAAACTCCTACACATTGAAAGCATTAATTCATCATATATTAGTTATGGATTGATTGGGTCCACTTTTACGGACAGAGTGGAAAATAGTGGAGTAAGCGTTCAGAAAGATAAGAGCATTCCGAACCCTTAGTAGACCGTTTTTGGACGGTACCCCTAAGGGTACTGTCTATAGTCATGTGTATTTTGAGAAATCGTACAACAATTGGCTCCCCGACTATAAACAGAACGACAGTGTAAAGCTGGGAGCCGAAAAAGAGGGATTTTTTTAACCGTCAACAAAAAAGTAGTGTCAATTATCAGGCAATAAAACTGCATTTTCGAAAACCTTGGGGAATCAAGATATCTGAATATTGAAAAAAGACTGTAAAAAGGAAGCATTAGTGGTTGAAAGTTGAAGTAGAACGTTTACAATATTGAGTTGAAGTTTGAATAAATATATTCATAATTAATGTATGAATATATACCAATTTCACGTGACATGTTGCGGTATAGCTAGATAGCGAAAACAACTTGTTTTCAAAACAACATGGATGTTACGAAAACAACTTTATATATGACTTTAAAGTCCATATAACCATACTTTTTCAAATTTATTAACATAATAGCACATTCAAGAACATATTACAATACATTTTAACAGTTTGTAATAGTGTTTTTGTACTTATTATCGCGAAATAGTACAATTGCAGAGAGGCCTAGGCTAAAACGCATATAAATAAATCGAATCGGCTCACGAAAACAACTTGGCTGTCACGAAAACAACTTTATACATGACTATTAAACCAATATAACCATATTTATTTCATATTTATTAACCTAATAGCACTTTTACGATCATATTACAATACATTTTAACAGTTTGTAAAAGTTGTTTGTACTTATTATCGTGAAATAGAAAAGTTACTGAGTGGCATAGGCTAAAACGCACATAAATAAATAGAACCGGCTCACGAAAACAACTTGGCTGCTACGAAAACAACTTTTTATATGACTATAAAACCCATATAACCCTAATTTTTCATAAGTATTAACTTTTAAAATAGTATAACAATACATTTTAACAGTTTGTAATAGTGTTTTTGTATTTATCATCGCAAAATAGAAAAATTACAGAGTGGCATAGGCTAACGCATATAAATAAATAGAATCGGCTCACGAAAACAACTGGCTGTCACGAGTGGTTTCGTGGATGTTTGGTAGTATTAACAATAATGCCTAACACCCCTAACTCTAAACGCTTCGATGAAAAACTATCTCCCAACTAATTATCTAGCCAATCGATTCATTTTACTGAAAGAAGATGGTAAGGAACGACAACTCTGCGAAGGAAAACTTGCAACTTCCGTTCAAAATGAAAGTAGAAATCTGACAAGCTGCGCTGACGATAGATTGTTATTGTTTTTGTGGAGGAAAGACACATGAAGTTTTATATTGAGGAAGACTGACAGGAAAGAAATGTATGCACGCCTAAAATGTTCATTTAGTCATCAATACGTAAAACGTTCGAGGTAGGTCTGTCAATTAAACTGTAATTTGGAGTGGAAAACTTTTTTATTTTTTTATTTTCGCCCTGTGCTGTATCGTAACCGGATATGAAAATAAGCTCACATGTATTTCATGTACACGTATGTCTGAAAATAGCCCAATTCCTGTAGACATTCGCTTGTCCGTTTTATCATCTGACATCTGTTAATTATTTAAAAAGGGGGGCATATGAAGGAAAATAAAAAATAAAACATGAAGGACTTCGGAGACTTCGTACATATATTCAGAGACATATATATACATTATATTAATTTATATATTTCTATTTAGGTCTCTGATATATTGTACAAGTGTATAATCGTTCTTGTATGTATACACTATTTAGGCTCATTTAAGGACTTAGGAGACGAAAGTGGTTAAGTGATGTGAAAACTGCTTTCAAACTTAAGTGTGTACAATTATTTGTATTGAATGATGATATTATGTACGGTGTCACTAAACAGAGTCTGGTAGAGTCTGGTAGAGTCCGGTAGAGTCTGGTCGTCAAATATCCCATTATATTACTGTTTTGTTGTGTTTTTGTATTGAAATGAATGAATTAACGTGTTATTGTATCATATAAATAAAAATAAAAATGTATTTGCCTATTTCAGTTCATTTTCGAGTGAATATAGAAATATAATATGCGTGAACACGGACACTGGTAGAGTCTGGTCATTATTAAGCAATAAATACAAAGTTTTATACGATTTTTAAGTTATAAAAAGTTTAATTTGATTTACATGTGTCATATTATATATTTATTTCTTATATTATTTCAGCTGATAATCGGGAAAATAGTGAAAGATTGAGGATTCTTAACGATAACATTGTGTTTCGTAAATCAAAATGGCTGACGTGAAATTTCTGTTTATAATGCGGCAATATCGCACGTCCTGAACGAGTAATACACTAAATTCTCTCTATATTATGCGTCAACTAATTGATTAGGTGTGATCAACAGATTAGTGTTATAATTATATTATAACAATTATATTATAACAATACCAAGATATTAAATGTATGAAAACTACTAGATTGGAATAATTGTATGTTTGATATGTCATTAACGTTAATTAAACCAAAAACTTAGAGAGCTATATATACTTACTTAAATGTAATTCATATGCAATTAAGAGTGTGTGTAGTTACTACATTCCGCAAAAAATAGAATCAAACTAAACCATTTTGCATTTTCTTTTTAAAAATATGCAAAAATATTTTAACTTGAAAAATAAATATATATCCTGATATAGTTCATAAAATGCAGCGAAATATTGTATCCAGGCCACACCACGTGGAGGAACTCTCTCATGGCCTAAAATTTAATGTTTGGATCTATATTATATCATTTTGGGAATTTATTCTATGTTTTCCATTTTAGGTTACCAAAATAGAGCCGTAAAAGACCCTACACAGAGCTCCATTTTTTGGGATTTTTTATTCTATGATTTTAGTTCTATGTACATTCATTTGATAGAGATTCATTAAGCGTGCTAGCTTAGGGTGTTCGCAGCGCTTGTTTAACATGCAGACATTGCCGACATGTGAACCCCGGGCCAACATTACCCGCGAAACCTGTAAGTCAATATAGAGCCCTTCCCCTACCAGCTCGCTATTAAATCGAGTGATACGCAAAGGACAAACCAGGAATTCTCCCTTAACACATTTGTCTCAACCCGAATCTCTAACAGATGTATGCCGGTTTATTTTGTATCCTCAAGATTTAGGTGTGTTTGATTCAATTCGTTTCTAATTGGTGACGTGATCTCATTTTAGGTTAACAAAAAAGACCCTACACAGAGCTACATTTTTTGGAATTTTTATTCATTGTTTTTGGTTTATATTTTCCGCTTCTTTATGTCTGCTTCCTTGTGACATAACCAGTACTCAAATTTAAACCTTGTTCTAGTGTTAACATTTTAGACAGATATAGAGGAATTATTGTTAAAAATGTCGAATGTACAACTGACATACAGGTATAAGCGAAAGATTGATAAAAAATATATTGTTGTTGGTTTGCAACTAAAATATGCAGTCCTTTTTACATAAATTTGTTTCAATATAATGTGGTTTTTTTTATTTTCAATTGTGTATGTTTTGCAATTTTTCAGGCGTTTGCGCGTGCCGAGTTTTCGTACAATTGTCGTCATGGATGGTAATGTTAGTTGCTTATCTTTTGATGTGATGTTTGAAATGTGATGCGACTTAAAGTTCAATAATTTCACAAATCGCCTTGTTCTCTGGTCAGGACTTAACTGTGTCCATGTAGCATGAGAAACATGTAGCACCGACGCTTGTGTCGCCAAACAATATTTACCCAATTCGTGCAATGCGCCTCTCACATCTAGAGTTTGACACAGTTCAAATTATTGTAACTTTTCTATCATGTCGGGCAATTTCTGGACTACCCAGTTTGTCGTCCTTTTGATAACATGGTTGTACGACTCATTTGCATTATTAAGCCATTGTTGTGGTAGCCAGGGGTGTTTGAGTTTGGGGAGAAACATATGCTTCTCCAAATTGGTAAGTATCCGTTCTAAATATGTCAAATTTGGATGTGTATTGGATACTTCTTGGTTCATTTCTGTGAATGAGGTTGCAGTTTCAGCACTTAAGATACCATTAGGACCGAAGAGTTTACAAAAAATGCAGTTAACCTCAGGTTGAGGAAGACACTTACTGAGTTTATTTACCGCATTATCCTTCAAATGTTTCGCGCAAAGAACTCTTGTGGCTTGTGGGATGCATATGTCATTGGCTTTACAAGTCGAAAACTCTTCGTCGGAACAAAAAATTAATTTACTCTGGTCGATGTAACTTAATTTATACTGCAATTTCATATGAATTACTTTTAAGTAAGTATATATATAGTTCTCTAAGCATTTTGTTTAATTAATGTTAATGACATATAAAACATAAAATTATTCCAATCAAGTAGTTTTCATACATTTAAAATATTGGTAATTATAACGCTAATCTGTTGATCACACCTAATCAATTAGTTGGCCCATAATAGAGAGAGATATTAGTGTATTACTCGATCAAGATGTACGATAGGGCCGCATTATAAACAGAAATTTCACGTCAGCCATTTTGATTTACGAAACACAATGTTATCGTTAAATATCCTCAATCTTCCACTATTTTCCCGATTATCAGCTGAAATAATATATGAAATAAATATATAATATGACACATATAAATCAAATTAAACTTTTTATAACTTAAACATCGTATAAAACTTTGTATTTATTGCTTAATAATGACCAGACTCTACCAGTGTCCGTGTCCACGCATATAATATTTCTATATTCATTCGCAAATGAACTAAAATAGGCAAATACCTTTTTTACTTTTATTTATATGATACAATAGCACTTTATTTTATTCATTTCAATACAAAAACACAACAAAACAGTGATATAATGGGATATTTGACGACCAGACTCTACCAGACTCTACCGGACTCTACCAGACTCTGTTTAGTGATACCCTATTATGTATACAGGTTTTATTATTGAAAAAAAATGAAGAAATACAATATATATTTATAAATGAATTTTCCAGATTTTGTCTATACTTAGATGGAGCATATGCATGATGCTTTGCCAAAAATGTTATTCAATTAACGCACAAAAACACATGTATATTTGTATCAAGTTTGTGTACGCTATGTTATAATTTGTCTAGTGAATCCATGTCTAACTGACACTGTGCCTTGGCGTCATTTATAATGTTATATTGACATAAAAGTAGTGAGGCTACACTGTTTCTAGGTCTAAATTACATGTATACATGGTCAGTTAAGACTGGTGAGACTGCATAATATGATACATAGGCTCCTCTGAGTCTTCACTGGATACAGATGCATTATAACCCCAAATAACTTAATGCAGATCAATAATTGTAAAGTATCTAGATTATAAACAGACTATTTTATTTTTCAAATCATAGCATACGTATATATTGATGAAAAATGGTTTTGCACAGACATGTATACAACTATACACATCTTGATTTTATTTTTATTGTGCAATCAGTAACTGTATGTATATTTGTTTCGTTTCAGATCATGGAAATGTTAACAGGTTATATAATGCACAATACGCAACATTATTGTGAAGAAGATTCATAATGTCAGTGTATGGGACATTTTTACAACCAACCTTTATGTATTGGAAAAGTTGGGGTATATTAACTGTTATTTCCGGTTTGGTTTTTAGTTGAATCAGAGAAATAAAAGACAAATGGCAAGTCATGGTCGCAACAAGACGGGTAGAAAACAAAAACAAAACGACGTTAATGACATTCTTCAAAGCTGGTAAAAGCAGCGAGTCGTTGTGACAAGTATTCTGGATGAAAGTGTTTATTCTGTAAAGGTAACTCAGAAAACAAAAACGGAATGAAAGAACAAATATCTAGGCTAGATGTAAACGACACAAATACGAATCAAGGATGCACAATGTGATCTGTTTTTGTTTACTATAATACAGGAAGATAACTGTGTAATTAACTAATTACTATGAACAAGACATTCAAGTAAATCATTTTGAGCTATAATACAGAGATGACACTTCTACATGATAACTAACATTAAGTAGATCATTTTGAACTACATATTGTGTCACACAGGGGGATCATTTGTTTTGTTAAATGACCAAAGATGTAAAATTTAAAAGTTAAACTGTAAGTTAACTAGCATTTGTCAATAGTAAGAGGCATGAGTAAAAAGCATTGTGACAAAAGGAGAAATTGCTTGTATGGAGCAATTTCTTTCTCTGCTTCCATGTTTTCAAAAAGCCGTCTGCTGCAGAGGCGTCAGAAAGTGTCTATTTGAGGGAAAGGGTGATTGAAATATTATAATTAGCTCCACTGGCTGAAAGCCAGTCGAGCTTATGTCATGACGAATTGTCCGTCGTGCATGCATTAACTTTTTGCTTCAAACAACTTCTTCTCCCTAACCACTTGGCCAATTGAAATGAAACTTCCTAGGAAGCGTCCTCTCAATGTCCTCTCCTAAATTCCTTCATATTTTTTAGATCCATGCAATATTCTGGTTTCCATGGCAACCGAAAGTAAAAAATAGTGAAAACTTAAAAAAATCTTCTCCGAGGAAAGTGTCAGGTCGATTTTCTAATATTTTGTTAGAAATGTTCCTTGGGTGACCCTCTATCGGATTCCTTCAAGCCAAGTTGATTGGACGAAAAACATAGTCGCCAGGGGGGCGGGGCTATTTTGCTGTATATGGCTATAATGAAAACTTAAAATATCTTTACCTCAATAAGTGTTTGGCAAATTTTCAAATAATTTTGTAGAAATGTTCCTTGAGAGACCCTCTATCAGATTCCTTCAAGCCATGTTGATTAGTCGAAAAACATGGCCGTCAGAGGGTGGGGCTATTTTGCCTTATATGGCTATAGTGAAAACTTAAAGAATCTTCTCCTCCGAAAGTGTCAGGCTGATTTTCAAATAATTTTGTAGAAATGTTCCTAGGATGGCCATCAGGGGGCGGGGCTGTTTGGAGATTTAATTTTTTCCTAATGGCCGTGGAGCAATACTGGCCCTCTTGGGCCTCTTGTTTTTTAAATCTGATCAAAGCTTTCTCTGTCTAGATTCCAGAGAGTACTGGTACATGTACATAAGAAGAATTAATTTCACAATGAAATTATTGATCACAAAAGGAAAAAGCACATTATGAGATTTAACTTATGACATAAAGTTTAAAGATTTTCTGTTGCATCATTATTGTCTACAGCCTATATACATTCAAAGGTCAGTTTACTATATTTTTCTATGTATATTCAAGTTGATATGTACTCATCATGCAACAGAATTTTCATTGACAAAATATGTCCCCAATTTTTCAATTGTTGAACATAGTAATGGGAAGAAAAGTTTTTGAATATTTTAACAAAACTGTACATTTTGACCTGTTGATTGTTTTTGCAAACTTCAAGGATTTGAAGAAATAATTGAACGGAAACAATATCACAGGCTCTTTTTAAAAAAACTTTACCCAAATTTAAACCAATCTACAGCAGACAACTTTGAAAATATCTTTTCAAGCCCACTTTGGTACAGCATGTTTCCTATTTTATTACTCAGTTTACCGTAGCTCAGTCAGTAGAGACACAGGCTGTTAATCCAGGGGTTGTGAGTTCGAACCTCAGCTTGGCCTACATTCCTTTTGACATTTGACGTGACTACCACCAATGGGCTTTCAGACTATGTGGAAAAGCAGCCAGTTGCTTGGAAAGAATGTTGTGTGAAGTACTGGTATGAGAAAGCCAAGAAACATATGAGTAGTTGAACTGGCTGCCGTGATATGACTGAAAGATTGATGAAAATGGTGTTAAACCCCAATTAATCAATCAAACTATTTTATTACCTAATACTTTGAGACTTGGAAAACTTCCTCATCTAATACCCTTCTTCTCATTGTATACTAAATATGCTGAGTGTAGCCTATTTTTTGGGGTAAAAATTATAAATTTTGATGTATTTTGGTTGTATAAGAGAATTGGACATTGTTGGTTAAGTTACAGGTCAATTTGACAGAAAATCCACAGGTAAAATGTGTCTATCCTTGTAAGCCTGTGTGGCATTCTTAGGCTGATCCGGATCAATACTTTACGCAGAGTCCACAATGTTGGTTTGCTCACAGGACTGCTCAAATTAAAGGAAAATCTAGTTAACCCTTTCCCTCATACGACAATTCTGCAGCAGATGACTTTGAACATATTTTGTCAACATATAGAAAATCTCTATAATTGAATGGATAACCTATGACTAAAAGTGGAAAACATTGTGGCAAAAGGAGAAATTGCTCGTTTTGAGCAATTTATTCTTTTGTCACTATGTTTTCAAAAAGCCGACTGCTGTAGAGGCGTCAGAAGGCGTCTATATGAGGGAAAGGGTAAACACTCTGGAAGCGGCATGTTTTACTTGAGCATGTTGAAACTTCCTCAGAATATTTGCTTGTATGATATCTAGCCTAAGTTCGAATATGTGTCAGATCCAGTAAAGAACTAGGTCACTTAGCCAAACACTGTAGAAATGTTAGAAATCTTGTTAACACTATAGACACTGCATTTTTGTATTGAGCAGTTTGAAACCTTGTCAGAAAGTTTGTCTTTATGATAGGCCAATTTCAAATATTGGTTATTTTGGATAAAACATTAGGACACTAAGCCAAGTAGGAGGAAAATCTTGTTAAGACTCTGAAAGCTGCACTTTTAGCTTGAGCATGCTGAAACTTTGTCAGAATGATTGTTTTTATTAAATTTAGTTTGAATATGGTTAATGTTTGTTAAAAAATTAGGTCACTATGCCAAGTTGTAGGACAATCTTGATTTAACACTTAAGAGACCACAATTTTGGCTTGAAACTTTGTCAGACAGTTTTTCTTGGCGATATACAGGCCAATTTAGACATTGGTCATGTTGAGTAAAAAATTAGGTCCCTTGATCAAATTTAAGAAACAATTTGTTAATGCTCTGGAAGCCATGTTTTTAACTCTAGCATGATGAAACTTTACCAGAATGTTTATCTTGATGATATATAGGCTAAGTTCGAATATGGTCTGGTTAAAAACTAGGTCACTAGGCCAATATTGAGAAATATCTTGTAAACACTCTGGTCACCACATTTCTCTCAAATGTTCCTTGGGTGACTCTTTACTAAGAGTGTTAAAATTAAGTTGATTCTTTAGATACTATAGATAATAAATAGCTTTGTCGAAATTTCTCATACCATCCATCTGTTGAAGATTAGACAACATGTCTGTAGTGTAGAAAGGGTATTATCACAATGTTTTCCTCACACATCAATACTTTTAGTTTCATCAATACAGATTTACCAATATCTTTAGTTAAACATTTTCAAATCATCTGCTGTAGAGTTTATCCATGTGATAAATTACCTATCACAAATGTGTTTGTTTATCTAACTGTATCTACCGTCTACAGTTCAAGAGTTTAATTAGAGATCTCTGGAAATAAGGTTAACCCTGTCTTAAATAAATATTTGAACTGTATGCATTTCTTCTTTTTTGTTTACATTTTTTGAAATTATGTGACTTGTTTTGCAACTTTCCAAAAATGGAACAGTTGACCATCTTTTTTTCCCTCATACAATGGGTACCGTCCCACAGCACTTGCAGTGCTTTGATTATTAGCGTGCTGGTAAGGGATTGGGAAAATCTGTTTTTATGGAGCACAGGGTTATGTAGCATTTGTGTGAAAATGCACCGTGGTCAACAAGTCCACATGAACCATTATAATGCTTTGACAAATTACCTAGTTTAAGCATATTGGACTGTTTTGAACAAGGCCCAAAGTACATGAGAAACACATAGTATGACAAAGTTTCATGCTGATTTAATAGAAAACTAAAATTCTGCACCAATGCAATAAACTGAAAAAAAAGTTTGAAAGAAAATAATTCTCGCAACCATGGATCGACTAGACTGGGAGAAAGTGTTTGATCATGGCTACACTGAACATAAAAAAGAAGTAAACTATTGATAACAATTAACAGCACATAGTGAACGAATTCATACAAGAGAAGTACATGAGATCACATAAGCATATACTTGCAAAGAAACCTAAAAACTAATTTAAATAAGACAGAAGGAACCATACTTGGACCCCCTGCCAATGGCAACTACTAAACATACCCGACTGGGGGTCAAACCAAGTAACATTTGTGCCAAATTATATTGAAAGTAGTTACTGTTTTCAGACAAGGATATTTTTTGTATAGCACTACAGCACTATCGTACTGGAAGGAAACCAGGCCCAACTCCACAGTTGTGTTTTTTGAGGATTAGTACCAGCTTGAGCAAACTTTTTAGATGAACAAAGAAGGACCAAATTATATATATAATTACGGCGAAATTTACAATGCACCAGTAGTTTCCGAAAAGACACTTTGTATTTCCTTTTTTTGCAATATTTGCCATAGCAACAAGGTTACGCATGAAATACAATCCTACTCTTGGCATACATTTGAAAGAGGACCATCCAAGGAACAATAGCGATATATGGAAACAGCGCTGATAGCCATGTTTAAATGAATCCCAAAAGATTAAGAAAACTGTAAAAAATGTTTCAGAACTGGGCCAGTAGTTTCTGACAAGAAAAGTTTCAACGTTGTTCCCTGTTTGTTACCATGGCAGGCCTGTGGTGAATGGACATATTTTGGAAAACTTATTTGAGGAACATGCAAGGAACATCATTATTGTTTGAAGCCATAAGTTAACATTTGACAATGACAGATTGTGTTCCCAATATATCACATTGAGCCGTCATGCACAGATGTTATTAAAAGGTGCATACATCAAATATATACAAGCAGCAATGCACCATGGGTACCGTATATACTAGATTCATGGAAATACCATGCAACTGTGACCACAAAAGAGAAGGAAAAAAAATGTTTTAAATTCCTTTTTGTTTTGTCATTATCTAAACATAAAGCAATATCCCTGCGTAATTATTAATGAGATCAAAAATCAATATATCACAGAACATCTGCACATATCCCTCAGACTACATCATCCCAAAAAAATTTTTTTTTGGCTAATGAAACAAAATAGACACTTTCATTTACAACTTTTTAGGCCTACAGCACAAGGTGAATGGATGAATATTAAAAGATGCATTACTACGAGAAAGTGGTATTAACCCTTTGTTCCATACTACTGCATTTCTCTGCAGCCAATGTAGAGCAGGCATTTGAAAACAGTGTCAGAAGAGTTTAGATTGCTCGTAATGAGCAATCTGAAATTTGCGTAATTCACATTACTTATAAGTGGGGAATAAATACTTTCAATTTGGAAGAGACCAAGAAAATGCTTATGGAGCAAAGAGTTAAAACATTTTGCTCTACAAGCATTTCCCTACCCCTGCACATACAAAGAATTGAGTGACATTAATCACTTATCAGTTATGGGTGAATTGGGCCACCATTTACAGTGTGGAAAACAGTGCATGGAGAGAACATATGGTTCATTATGGACTCTGAACTCTGCCTTTTCCGAGTTTTAATGACTTTCTGTTTTGGGTGCATGAAATGTGTATTTCTGAAACAAAGTGTTCACTATTAGACATGCGGAGCAGCGGACAATGCACTATATGGCTTTATGCAATATATTACTGACAGAAGACCAGATCTACCGTTACTATGCTTTGTACAAGTGACCTTGTTTTGACACATATGACAAATATTTAACCCTTTGCTCCAATAAGCATTTTCTTTGACTCATGCAAATTGACAGCAGTAATTCACCCATTATCAGTACCGCGCAAGAATTAAGGCAAAACAGCCCCGACCTCTGGCTATCATGTTTTTAGACTTATTAATATAGGTTAATGGAATATGATAGAGGGTTACCTATGGATCATTTCTACACAAAATTATTTGAAAATCGGCCAACCGGTTTGGGAAAATCCTTTTATTTAGGTTTTTCTTTTCGTTGCCATGGAAACCAGAAATCTGCATGGATCCAGAAAAGTTTAATAATTTTAGGTGAAGATATTGCAAGGATGCTATCTGTGCAGTTTTATCCCAAAACGGCCACTGGTTACAGAGCCTCAGGAGAAGATGGTGACGGACAACGCACGCCAGACAATCACAATAAATGACACATTGCGCACTTCGTGCTCAGGTGAGCGAACAAAACCGAATAGGCTAGAATCAAGTAGATGTGCCACTCGGCTGTTTACGGAAAAAGAAGGAACACTTACAAATTCGGTCGAAGTTTATCGATTGCAACCGAATGAGCCCAGGGGTCAGGTCAGGAGGTCAGGAAGCGGGAACAGCATGTTTGATGGATTTAAATGGACCATTAATACAAGTAACGCATATTTAAATAATCAACTAAATTTGAAAGTATATACTACGTATGTATATATTTGAGATTAAAGAAAAAAATGAGGTAAAATGCCAGTCATAAGTTTGCAATTTGAAAAACTACGAATCTAAACTAACTTTACGGTACGTAATACTCACTTTTTACGACTTTGCACAACGGTTACGATGTGAATATATACCCGTCATTATCATCCGGGGCATTTCAATAGGAGTATAAATGTAGTTATTATTAAAATAATGTAGATTACAACATATGTGATAGACCGTTTTCTCTGTGATCATACTGTATTCTCTGAAATCTACTGATAAAACTATCATAATTATTCTGTCTTTTTGTTTACTGAATAAAAAAGGGAATTCGTGAGAATGGCAAATTGTGAAAGTGAAAGCTCTGGTGGAAATGCATTTTCCGAGATACCACGACGGACAAATATTTAAGATCGTGGATGATCACCGCAATTAAATATGCTGTGATCACTGCGACTCCATCGATGGATTAATTGATCACCATGTTTGAAATTCCAGTGATAATGAACATTTATCCATCATGACATCCCCGCAACGGTCATCCCCTCGATATCTTTGCGAGATTGATACTAGCATCAGTAAACATTTATTAATTTTTATCAAACACATTTTTTATTTTTTATTTCCAGTATATTGACGAATCACATTTATTGCATTTAGAGCAATATTACCTCTTCAAAAATTGTCCAAACATAAGAAAACTTGGATAATTTAAGAATGTAAAGAATGGCCTAAAATATTGTCAAACACAGGTACTCTTCGGCCATACAGGCAAATTAGTTTATAGCGATTGCTGCCGAACAGTTGCATAAATCATCCAGGAAATTGTCCCATAAATCATCCAGGAAATTGTCCGCTTGACCTCGCCATGAATTGAAAGGGTAAACAATCAACTTTTACAAACCGGTACAAAGTCATTTTTTTTTTACATCTTTTCTATGCTTCTACTTGATATTAGTCACAAAAAACGAAGGTTTATTATGAAATATACTCAATGTGAGTTTGGAAAGTACAAATGAATATTCCTTTCCTACGGAGAGCAATTACCACCATAACTTTTATATTAAATTCAATTTCATCAGATAATTTGAAAAACAGTGAAGAATCCCTTTTTTTCTACTTTTCAAACTTATTATCCCCTCGTCAAACAGAGTTTGAGAGGGGATATAGTAACAGGGCTGTCCGTTTGTTTGTTTGTTTGTGCGTCTGTCCGTAACAACCTTGTGACCAATCTACACTGAACATCCTTTGACCGATCTTAACCAAACTTGGTATACAGTTAGTATATGGCAAGGTCTAGAAGCCTATTTATTTTCAAGGTCAAAATTAGACTGACTATTTTCTGACTATTTTCCCATATAACAACCTTGTGACCACTCGACACTGAACATCCTTTGACTGATCTTGACCAAACTTGATATACAGTTAGTATATGGCAATGTCTAGAAGCCTATTTATTTTCAAGGTCATAGGTTAAAGGTCAAGGTCAAAATTGGACTTTGAATTCTGATGGGATGCATCCGCTTTGCGGTGCCCTTGTTAAACTTTGGAATTACAATTCCCAAACCTTTTTTGTAAAATCCAGAATTAAATTATCCAATGTCAAAGAAAATGCGTGTCTCAACCTTTTTTACAAACATAGCAGACGATTTTGACAACATCGAATCTTGCTATTCTTGGCAAACTACAACATCCTCAAAATTCAAATAAAAGTGTAATGATAAATAGAGCTGAAAACGTAATGAAATGAGAAGTTCTAGCAATTTCTCCTTTTATAACCTTTCTGACGGGGGTATTTTGTGGCTTTGGTACTCTTGTTGGACTTAGAATTTTGGTCAAACCTTCGCGTGCAAGGCCTTTTCTCAGACACTGTATGCTGTTGCTTTCAAACTTCACACACTTATTCAGGGTCATAAGATGACCTTGTAGGTCAAGTCCCATAACTCTGGAATGGATTTTGACTGAATTGTGTCTCTTTTTGGACTTAGACACTGTAAGCTGTTGCTTTGAAACTTCACACACTTATTCAGGGTCATTATATGACCCTGTATGTCAAGTCTTGTAACTCTGGAATGGATTTTCACTGAATTGTGCACCTTTTTGGTCTTAGATATTTGGTCAAACCTTTGCGTACAAGGCCTTTTCTCAGACACTGTCTGACTGTGTATGCTGTTGCTTTGAAACTCCACACACTTATTCAGGTTATTTGGTTTATTATCTTGCAATAGGTGATACTGTGTGACTACCTAATGCTATAACTGTTCTGAAGTAGGCCCTGATAGACGATGGCCCTGATAGGCGATCTATCTCCGACAACTCTTGTTGTTTCTACTCTGTTTACCCTTTACCACCTGCAGACGCATTTTGTTGCAATAGCAGCAGACGACTTCATTTGACAATTAAGCTATCTTTTATGGAGATTTTCAGGTTTTTGTCACTATGTTTTCAAAGTCGTCTACTGCAGATTTGCTGTATGTTGGAAAGTGTTAAAATTACTCACATATTTATCCTGTCTTTTGATACTCCTCCACAATCATGACAATGCGAACATAATTTAGTAATTTGGATTGATCCAAAAACAAATGTTAAGGAAGTTCAGTTTTCGCCCCAGGTGTCAATGAATAATGATTGCATAAGAACAGGTGCCATGTCATTTTGGGAACTTAAGTCGTCGGCCATTTTCCAGTTGAAAGTGAATTACCAACCAATAAGTAGGTCGTGAATTACCAGCCAATAAGTAGGTCATTCATGGAATTTTGCAGCAGACGACTTTGAACATATTTTGACAAAAAATAGAAAATCTCTATAATTGAATGGATAACCTATGACTAAAAGTGGAAAACATTGTGGCAAAAGGAGAAATTGCATGTTTTGTGCAATTTATTCTTTTGTCACTATGTTTTCAAAAAGCCGTCTGCTGCAGAGGCGTCAGAAAGCGTCTATATGAGGGAAAGGGTTAACAGTCAGGGTTTGTCGGTTTGTAATTATTGTTGCGCAGTTTTTGCAGAATATATTGTGTTTCAGGGAATTGCATTGACGAATTTGAATGAATTGTTACGCAAATACACTGCTTTATCTTCTGCACTGAAATTTCATTATTGTTGTACCCTTCAACAATATTTTTTCATACTGTAATGAAATAGAAATCAAAGATTTGGTAAAAGATCTCCAAACAATACGGCGAGAAAAAGTTTATCGAGTCGAAGGAATGTCACTGCAAATCCGCGATGGTTCCATCGCAAATCCGTGATTATCAGTTTTATTAAGACCTGTGGCTGTCTTGTTGCGTCACCAATGGCAAAGAAAATCAAAATCGCGGTGATGGGTTGGTGTCTACTTGTCATGAACTTGACATTATGGACAAAAAAAAAAGATCCGCGTTGAAAATTGTCTCGCGGACGATGCGTTTTCCGTGCGGGCTGTACTGTAGAAACATTCTCATACATTATCTAAGTTATTTCAAACCTTGAATAATCATTGCATCCAAGCAAAAAAACAAGCAAACCATCTGGACTTAGTGAACTGTGAAAACCAATATGAGGCTGTATTCACTGATTTGAGCGATCATAATTAGATCTAGGTCATTCTGATTCAAGATTTGCATTCCTATATTTTTTACGGAGATTTTGAACATAATGACAATTAAAATTAATTTACTAATTGAATAATTGGTCTTCTGCTGTTTACATCATAACCCTTTTACTCTTGCAGACGCATTTTGAAGCATCTGCAGCAGTCAACTTTTGATAACATCATCATCTCTAGTAGTTGCCTCACTTTTGAAATAGTATATATATAATAAAACTCATAATGCCGTTTAAACTAGTAACACATCAAGTAGACACTTAATAGTTTAAACTAGGAACACATCAAGTAGACACTTAATAGTTTAAACTAGGAACACATCAAGTAGACACTTAATAGTTTTAACTAGAAACACATCAAGTAGACACTTAATAGTTTAAACTAGGAACACATCAAGTAGACGTTTAATAGTTTAAACACTTTCCAACATACAATGAATCTTCAGCAGATAATTTTCAACTAGGCAAAAATTTAGTAAATCTCTATGGATGAAAGCCAATTTATTGAATAAGAGTTGAAGACATGGCAAAAGGAGAAATTGATCATTATGAGTAATTTCTACATTTACTACAATGTTTTAAAAAATCATCTGCTGCACAGGCGTTGGGTAAAGAGTCAATTAATATAAGAATTTGATATACGCCTCTTAAATGTAGCTATAAGAGGGATTGGCTTTATACAGATTAAAACCAAAAACTGTTCTTATATTTTAGGATTTTTCATAAGTAAGCGAGAAAATCAACCATGACAAGGAAACTGGTTCTTCAAAATGTACAGGTATTTCATTTTTAACTAATTTCATTTTTAACTATTTGCCTGATATAGTGGACTTTTGTGTTGCCTAAGAAGCTTATATTTTTTTAAACATTAAATATAATTACAAGCTTTGTGAATGGTATTTTTATAACTCTGTTTATACCCCTGCAAATAAAGTTTGGGGTACCCTGGAATAATGGTTGTTCCGTAAGTATGACATATATGAAATCTATGGAATGACTTCTTTAAATTTGTATTGAAGTGTGGTACATGTACACAGGATATTAAAGCATGAATTAAAGATGTCATATTCGTTTTCATTCCATATTAACCTCCCCTTGAGCCGAGCCCCGGTAGCTCAGTTGGTAGCGACGCGGGCTGTCAGTCAAGGGGTTGTGAGTTCGAATCCCGGCTCGGCCAACTTTCTTTCCGACGATTGACAAAAGTCAATGCGACATGCGTCATTCGTCTTCCACCAATGGGCTAAGTCTATGTGGAAAAGCAGCGCGTTGCTTGGGAAGATTGTTGTGTGAAGTACTGGTGTGAGAAAACCAGGAAATGCATGAGTAGGTGAACTGGCCGCCGTGATATAACTGAGAAATTGTTAAAAACGGCGTTAAACCCCAATCAATTAAACCTCCCCTTGAAGCCATTGTTTGTATCAGTTATGTGGTGTTTTTAGATCACCTGTGCACAAACTGCTATTGGTGAGTTAAATTGTGATTTCTCTTTGTCCAGCGACCATCAGGATTGGGATGGAACATCACACCAAGTATCCTCTCAATGTCCTGACCAAAATCCCTTGCTAAATTCTGTTTTCTATGACAACCAATTTTTTTTTTTTAAATTCTTCTCCTAGTTATTGGCAAAAATGGCTAAATTTAAACATTTACCTGAGGAAAGTATAATACATGTATATCTGGCCGATTTCCAAAATGTATTTTTAGAAATGTTTTTTGGTGACCACAAAGAGTTTCCATGAAATGTCGATAATTGGTCAATGCCACTTGGGCCAGCACTGTTTGCCTCATATAATGGCTATTGTGAAAACTTTTAAAATCTTCACCTGAAAGTATCAGACCGATTTTCTAATAATTTTGTAGGTTGACCCTCTACCTGATACTTTCAAACCATGATAATTGGTTAAAAGACATGGCCACCAGGTGCTGGGACTGTTTTATCCTTTATGCCCGGAGTGTAAGATTTAGAAAATTATCTTGTAAGAAAATAAATGTCTGATTTTGAAATACTAATTGGAACATTTTTCTGGTGACCTATCAGTTTCCTTCAGTCATTATAATTTTGCAAAATAAATATAACATGGGGTTGTGTTATGTTCCCCTTGTTGCTGGGTAGCTATTCTTGGCTTCTTGAGACTCTTGTATTAGCTTTTCTGACCGCAAAATGAGTTATTATACCCCCAAAAAACAAAGTTTTGGGGGGGGTATAGGAGTCACTGTGTCGGTCGGTCGGAAGCCATATTTTGTCCGGACCATATCTTAACAATGCAACATAGGATTTGAACGAAACTTCATAGGATGATACAACACATTGAGAGGAAGTGCGGTGTACAAGAACCATAACTCTATTTTATCTAAATACAGAGTTATTGCCCTTTGTTACTTTTTCTTGTCCGGAGAATTACTTAATAACTAACAGATGGAATCTAATAAAACTACATACAATGGTAGAACATAATGAGAGGAAGTGCAGTGTACAATAACCATAACTCTAATTTACATAATTACAGAGTTATTGCCCTTTGTTACTTTTTCTTGTTCGTAGAGTCTTGTCCGGAGCATAACTTTAAAACTAATTCTTGGAATTTATTAAAACTTCATAGGATGATACAACACATTGAGAGGAAGTGCGGTGTACAAGAACCATAACTCTATTTTATCTAAATACAGAGTTATTGCCCTTTGTTACTTTTTCTTGTCCGGAGAATTACTTAATAACTAACAGATGGAATCTAATAAAACTGCATACAATGGTAGAGCATAATGAGAGGAAGTGCAGTGTACAAGAACCATAACTCTAATTTACATAATTACAGAGTTATTGCCCTTTGTTACTTTTTCTTATTCGTAGAGTCTTGTCCGGAGCATAACTTTAAAACTAATTGTTGGAATTTAATAAAACTTCATAGGATGATACAACACATTGAGAGGAAGTGCAGTGTACAGGAACCATAACTCTATTTAATCTAAATACAGAGTTATTGCCCTTTGTTACTTTTTCTTGTCCGGAGAATTACTTAATAACTAACAGATGGAATCTAATAAAACTGCATACAATGGTAGAGCATAATCAGAGGAAGTGCAGTGTACAAGAACCATAACTCTAATTTACATAATTACATAGTTATTGCCCTTTGTTACTTTTTCTTATTCGTAGAGTCTTGTCCAGAGCATAACTTTAAAACAAATTGTTGGAATTTAATAAAACTTCATAGGATGATACTTGTAACACATTGAGAGGAAGTGCGGTGTACAGGAACCATAACTCTATTTTATCTAAATACAGAGTTATTGCCCTTTGTTACTTTTTCTTGTCCGTAGAATTACTTAATAACTAATAGATGGAATCTAATAAAACTACATATAATGGTAGAGCATAATCAGAGGAAGTGCAGTGTACAAGAAACATAACTCTAATTTACATAATTACAGAGTTATTGCCCTTTGTTACTTTTTCTTATTCGTAGAGTCTTGTCCGGAGCATAACTTTAAAACTAATTGTTGGAATTTAATAAAACTTCATAGGATGATACAACACATTGACAGGAAGTGCAGTGTACAGAAACCATAACTCTATTTAATCTAAATACAGAGTTATTGCCCTTTGTTACTTTTTCTTATCCAGAGGAAGTTCAGTGTACAAGAACCATAACTCTAATTTACATAATTACAGAGTTATTGCCCTGTGTTACTTTTTCTTGTCCGGAGAATTATTTAATAACTAACAGATGGAATCTAATAAAACTGCATAGCATAATCAGAGGAAGTGCAGTGTACAAGAACCATAACTCTAATTTACATAATTACAGAGTTATTGCCCTTTGTTACTTTTTCTTATTCGTAGAGTCTTGTCCAGAGCATAACTTTAAAACAAATTGTTGGAATTTAATAAAACTTCATAGGATGATACAACACATTGAGAGGAAGTGCGGTGTATTTTGTTGGTCGGTCGGAAGCCATATTTTGAGTCAAGGTGCTGTTTTGGGGGTATTTATCATCTTCAGTGATAGTTCTAGTTGTGACTGCTGTTGGCATGATAAATCGCATTGTATAACTAAGGTGAGCAATCCAGGGCCCTCATAACTGAGCTATTATACTGTGAACTGTTCTTTCTGTTACAGGTGGGCTCCCATGGTCAGTTGTCTGCCATTGTAATAGACAAGGAGGGTGTGGAGGCTAGGGAGTTTGCTTCTATGCATGAATCCATGAATAGCCATTTTAACAATGATCAGATGGCAACTGTAGTTCCTTATCATCCACATGCAGTTAGTATAGCATTATCAAAACTTTTCAATATGGTTTTTAGCTTGACTGTTCGAAGAATATGAGAGCTATACTCCTCACCCTGGCGTCGGCGTCCACGTCACACCTAGGTTAAGGTTTTGCATGCTAGTACTTAAATACTACATGTATTGCATTGAAACTGTGTACAACCCTACCAAACTATCACACCTATGTAGAGTATCAAGTTAGATAACTGTATTCTGCATTTTATGCAAGTTATGGCCCTTTAGTTACTTAGAAATTCTGGTTAAAGTTTTGGGTGCAACTAAATTAAGTGTCCATATCTCAGTATTTACTTGATGCATTGCATTGAAACTTTGTACAACACTACCCAACTATCACACTTATGTAGATTATCAAGTAAGATAACTCTATCCTGCATTTTATGCAAGTTATGGCCTTTTTTGTGTCGCCCTGCGTAGCATGGTAGGCACTTAGAACTTTTTTTTTGTCCGGCGTCTGTCTGTCCGTCACACTTTTTTGTCACACTTGTTCTTCACACTTTCAATGAGCAGGTGCAGGTGACACACGTGCTCCGCGGAGCACTCCATTCTAGTTTCATTTAGAAAGTCTGTTTAAAGTTTTGCATGCAACTACATTAAGAGACTATCTCTTAGTAACTACTTGATGCATTGCATTGAAACTTCATACAACCCTTCCCAACCATCACACCTATGTAAACAATCAAGTACGATAACTCTATCCAGTATATTTTGCAATTTATGGCCCTTTTTTTAACTAGAAATTTGGTTAAAGTTTTGCATGCAACTACATACAGAGTAGATATCCCAAGTATTTACTTAATGCATTGCTTTGAAACTTTATTCAACCTTTCCCAACTATCACACCTATGTTGATTCTCAAGTTAAATAATTCTATCCTGCCTTTTATGCAAGTTATGGCCCTTTTTTGACTTAAAAATTCTGGTTAAAGTTTTGCATGCAACTACATTAAGAGACCATATCTTAGTAACTACTTGATGCATTGCATTGAAGGTTTATATAGCCCTTTCCAACCATCACACCTATGTAAACAATCAAGTACTATAACTCTATCCAGCATTTTTGCAAGTTATGGCCCTTTTTGGACTTAGAAATTCTGGTTAAAGTTTTGCAACTACATTTAGAGTGGGAATCCGCTGTGGTCGAGTGGTTAGCGTTGGGGATTTCGAAACCGGGTGTCCCGGGTTCAATCCCTAGTCGCGGCACTACGGTCATGGTGGAGTGCCCATGGGCAAGGCACATTTTCTAGCCTAGTACTGGTATGTTTACCCAGGGATCATGAATAAGCGAACTGTCGCCGTAATATAACTGAAATTTTGTTGAAAGCTGCGTAAAACCCCAATAAATAAATAATAAATAAACATTTAGAGTGTAATCTTAGTAACAACTTAAAGCATTGTATTGAAACTTTATACAACCTTGCAGGATCCATGCAGAATTCTGGTTTCCATGGCAACGATACGTAAAATGTTTAGAATTCTTCTTCTCCCAAACTGGTTGGCAGATTTTCAAATAATTTTGTAGAAATGTTTCTTGGATGACCCTCTATCAGATTCCTTCAAGCCATGTTAATTTGTCGAAAAACATGGCCGCCAGGTGCAGGGCTGTTTTGCCATATATGGCTAAAGTGAAAACTTAAACAAATCTTTTCCTCTGAAAGTGCCGATTTTCAAATAATTCTGTAGAAATGTTCTTAATTGACCCACTATCAGATTCCTTGAGGCCAAGTGGATTGATCGAAAAACATGGCCGCCAGGGGGGTGGGGCTATTTTGCGTAATATGGCTAAAGTGAAAACTTAAAAAATCTTCTGCTCCATAAGTGTTTGGCCGATTTTCAAATAATTTTGCAGAAATGTTCTTTTAGTGATCCACTATCAGATTCCTTCAAGCCATGTTGATTTGTCGAAAAACACGGCCACAACAGGCCAGGGTTATTTTGCCTTATATAGCTATAGTGAAAACTTAAAAACATTTCTCCGAAAGTGTCTTGCCGATTTTCAAATAATTTTGTAGAAATGTTCCTAGGGTGACCCTTTATCAGATTCCTTCAAGCTATGTTGATTGGTCGAAAACTATGGCTGCCAGGGGGCGGGGCTTATATGGCTAAAGTTAAAATAAATAAATCAGGTGAGCAATTCCAGGGCCATCATGGCCCTCTTGTTAACCTATACCTTTTCAAAGTCGTCTGCTGTAGATTTGTTTTATGAGGGAAAGGGTTAACAGTTTCTAATCCAGGATTTGAAAACGAAGGGGGAATTTTATCTGACTTTAGCATGACCATGATTGGTCTTTTGAAAGTGTTTAATATAGGCTTGCAAAATGAGGGGGAAATTTTATCTGACTTTTTTTGGCCATGATTGGTCCGGTCCTTTAACAGTGTCTTATCTAGGATTCGAAATTTTATCTGACTTTTGCATGATGGCCTTGATTGGTCCTTTAACAGTGTATAATGTAGAATTCTTAAATGAGGAAGGACTTTTGTCATGGCCATGATTTGTCCTTTAACCCTTTACTGGATAGCCCAACTGCCCATTTACCTATATTATCTCCATATATAGGCATCTATCTGATAAACCAATAGTCAATAAACTACTGATAAATGCCTCTACACTATCTCCATACAGGGTATTGTGAAAATCATAAGAATTTGACACCTGTCCTAATTAAACCCAACTATCTGTATAAAGTATTGTAACTACCTTTTATATGTCAGCATAAACATTGTGGGAAATTAAATTATCTTTACAGTGGTGTAAAATACACTATTTCAGCATGAAGAGAACTGAAGCAAAACGGGAGACGAAAGCAGGGCAATTTTATTTTTTCATGATTCAAAGTCGATTCCACCAGAATAAATGTAAAAACATCCCATATAAATATTTTGAATGTCTAATGTCCTTACGTTTTCATTTCTAAGCATTTCCTTTTTAAAGAAATAGATCGGCAATAGAAAATTGTCAACCCAAAAAAAGTCGAATGTAAACACATGTTTGCGTATTTTTCCGTATTCTCAAGGACGATTTAGTTCTTTGTTTACTTGCCCTTGGTTGTTGAAACTCATTATTCCAAGCTCCTACAGAGAAAACATCGTTGTCGGAAGAAGAACAATCATCGGAAACAACTTCGAGATCAGAAATATCTGATGAATGTCAGACGGGGTGAAGCAAAAAAAATAAATAAATGGCTTCAGTTTTGCGCTTCAGTTTTGCGGAAGTGTCATAACTGCACCCGTAAATGACCCATTTTATTGCCCTTCTGATTTACTAGATCAATCTATCAAAGACCCGCCGGTATTGTGTAGATGAAAACAATAACCACTTATGTCAGCTGTTAATCCCTTTCCCCATTACAACAAATCACAGCAAACGATTGTGAAAATGTCGAGACAAAAAAAAAGAAAATCTATAAAAAATGAAAGTATAATTACTGAATTAATTCAAATCATTGTGGCAAAAGTTATCTATTAAATTTAATGCATTTAGGCTTTCTCATTTTGCTGCAATGTTTACTCGTCAGCTTTAGTTGCGTCAAAATGAATCTACATCTGTGAAAGAGGTATTTCCCAGTAGCTTACTTGATTGTCAAAACTGGTATACACCGGAAATGTGATCGGTCAAACAAAGAACCGACTTTGCACGTGTGCGTAAACCCTTTCCTCTTTCAACAAATATGCCGACGAAATTAAAAACATCTTGACAAAAAATTCAAACTATTTAACCCTTTCTCACGTATAGACAATTTCTACAGCAGAAGAATAAATTCATACAGGGTTGCTTCATTGTGTTTGCATGGGATCTTAACATTGTGAGCAATTTTTTCTCGTTTAAAATGTCGTCTGCTCCAGATTTTTTAATATGAAGAAAGCGAGAAATGAACTTCAAGGCACTGTTGTCAAGGTCATGTTTACTGCATGCATCAGTAATTTTCCATTTGATCTGGATTGCACGTGGTTTACACATAATAATACCGTGTCAAATGAAAACCCGCCGTCCGATAATTGGGAATATTCAGATCAATATGCTCATCTGTTAAGACTGATCAGGATCATCACTGTTCGTAAATCGTCACACAACATTTATCGAAGTCTTTGAAGAACAGTTATGACTAAAATCCAGAATTGCAATTACCGGTATGTAAATTGATACCAACTGTCTTAAGTTTTGGAACAAAACTGATTGTCTATTTTTATGTGTCGCGACTCAATCTTTATATGGTGCATAGTGGATGTAATGTTAGCAAACCTTGTGAAATAATTACAAATGGAAACGGATATTATCATACGGATATTTTTCATAGGAATAAGGTATTTTCAAGCTTATCATTTCCCGACGCATTTCATTCAACCTGGGTACTGAATTTTTTAACACTACACATGTTTGGACGCTTTTTACTTACAAACTTTATATAGTAACACTATGATTTAAAGTCTGAGATCCTTTTGTAAATAAACAAATTGTATGGTGATACACTTTTGAAGGACCTATTCACACGATAAATATACTTTTGAAGCATTCAAAATCCAAAGGCGTCGAAAAGCGTTTACATTGAAATCGATTAGGGTCGTCGAAAAGCGTTTATATTGAAATCGATTAGGGTCGTCGAAAATCGTTTATATTGAGATCGTGTAGGGGCGTCAGATAGCGTTTATATCCGGTAAAGGGTTAACAGTATTTAATCTAGGATTCGAAAACGAGGGGGGAATTTTATCGGAAAATTCATTTTATGAATAATTTGAGGCATTTTCCTTCTTTTGTCTATGTAAAAAAAAAATCCCTTTCCGTACAAATTTAGGGTGGAATATTCAAGACAGTGCAAGCATATTTTTGTTATCTAAATAATATCCTAGATGATAGATATATCTTTGAAAGAAGCCCCAAGTTTGTTATTCAAATTAAACAATGCTATTAACGTTTACCGCATACAATAAATCTGCAGCAAATCACTTATTATATTGAAACTATAAATGAAAGAACAATTATTGCATCAAGTTGAAGACATTATTGCGGGTATGGTATGTTCAAGATATTTTGGGTCGAAATAGAAAAGTGTCTGCTACAGAGATGTCAGCAAGCTTCTGTTTTAGGGAATGGGTTAAAACGGCCTTGTTTTTTCAGGTTGGGGATATAGGACTGTTATTGACTTCTTGTTGTTCCAATGTAACGTTCTTATCCATTTTTAGGGTCAAATATGCGTGGGTCAGGTTGGGACAGTCTGGCACAGGGTCAGAGTTGAGGCAACAATGAGCCTCAAGTGTGGATTACATGCAAGGTTAGTCAAGTTTATCTGGCATATATAGGGAATAATATGTGTCAGTAGTAATACCTGACTTTGTATTGTACTACGATGCATGTGGAAAACTGTATATCTAGCTAGACCTAAGTAGACAATTCAAAGCCAGGTATTGTTACTGCAACAGACTTTTCCTTTTTAGCTTGTCTGTTTTTAGCTCACCTGAGCATAAAGTCCTCAAGGTGAGTTATTGTGATCGCCTTTTGTCCGGCGTGCGTTGTGATTCGTGTGTCGTGCATCCGTCAACATCTTCTCCTCAGTAACAAGTGGGTCAATTTGGATGAAACTTCACAGAAAGCGTCATCTCAATGATTTCACCAGAATGTCTTCAAATATTTGGGATCCATGCAGAATTCAAATCATTTTGTAGAAATGTTCCTTGGATGACCCTCTATCAGATTCCTTCAAGCCATGTGGATTGGTCGAAAAGCATAGCCGCCAGGGGACGAGGCTATTTTGAAAACGTCAAAAATCTTCTCCAGAAGTGTCAGGCTGATTTTCAAATAATTTTGCAGAAACTTTCCTTAAGTGACCCACTAATAGATTCCTTAAAGCCATGTTGATTGGTCGAAAAACATTGCGGCCACAGGGTGGGGCATTTTGACGTTGTATGGCTTTAGTGAAAACTTAAAAAATATTCTCCTGAAAGTGTCAGACAGATTTTCAAATAGTTTTGTAGAAATGTTCCTCAGGTGTCCTCCAAGCCATGTTGATTAGTCGTAAACTAAGGCCGCCAGGGGGCGGGGCTTATATGGCTAAAGTGAGAATAAAATCAAATCAGGTGAGCGATCCAGGGCCATCATGGCCCTCTTGTTTAACCTAACCTCAAAAAATGTTCAACATTTTCAAATGCAACTTGATACACATGTTCCTAGGAACAATACGCATGTCTATAATAAGTTGCATAACTCTATTCAATAATGCCCTTTTTCAACTTTATAGAAAAAACAGACGAGCGTTGGTGTTCGCTTGCAGCACTATTGTTTTACACCTAGTATATAATTTTCATAGAATACAATAAAGAAAAAAATTGTACATTTTCAATTCAAAATAGTGACTCACGCCCCACTACCACATTTTGAATGACATTGAAATATAAGGTACGAGATTTGTCTTGGTCGGGTTGTATTTGTGGTGACAAACTGCATGACAATGTGCAGATATATTATAAAGTACAGTCTCTCCTGGACAGCATCTTACGGAGGCAGTAAAATGTGACTGATAGGGTTGTTAACATGAAGAGAATTATTTATAATTACCCTTTCCCACATACAACAAAGCTGCAGCAGACAACTTTGTAAACATGTTAGGGCAAACATATTGAAAACCTCAGAAAACTTATGTATATTTATTGAATAGACTTGAAACATTGTGGCAAAAAGGAGAAATTGCGCAGTATTAGCAATTTCTTCTTTTGCCACACTGTTTGCAACAATCTTCTGCTGAAGATACGTCAAAATGTGTTCTGCAGGTTGGAATTGAGAATACACTGCAAACTATTTATTTTGAGTGAACCCTATTTTCAATGGTATTTCCGTAAACCCTTTCCCTCATATAGACGCTTTCTGACGCCTCTGCAGCAGACGGCTTTTTGAAAACATAGTGTCAAAAGTAGCAATTGCTCAAAACGAGCAATTTCTCCTTTCGGAATAATGTTTTCCACTTTTAGTCATAGTTTATCCATTTAATTATAGAGATTTTTGATTTTTTGACAAAATATGTTCAATGTCGTCTGCTGCAGAATTGTTGTATGAGGGAAAGGGTTAATATCATGGTAATCAGTTCACCTAACATGTCTTTCCTGGCTTCCTGGCACCAATACTCCACACAATATTCTTCCAAGGAGACTTGTCACATAAACTATTTAGCCCTTTGGTGGAAAACAAATGAAGCTTGTTTAAAAGACTTGTCAAATATCAGAGAGAATGAATGGCAGAATTGGGTTCAAACTCGCAACCCCTGAATTTATAGCCCACATCTTCTAATTGAGCTATCAGGGCTCTTCTTTGTGGATATTGATATAGTCGCCTGTCTTTATATTTACATAAAAAGATTAACTAGTAAGTTTAACTCATTGTGCCATATTAAAGGTGAAATTGCTCATATTAACAGACGGCTTTTTGCAAACATAGTGGCAAAAGAAGAAATTTCTCCTTTTGCCACAATGTTTTCCACTTTTCATCATAGTTTATCCATTTAATTATAGAGACTTTCTGTTTTTTGGCAAAATATGTTCAAAGTCGTCTGAGGCAAAGGGTTAATACTTGCATTTATAGAGATTTTTTCATATATTCGCTTGTATGTTTTCAAAGTTATCTACTGCAGATTTGAGAGAAAGAGTTAACTTCTGTTCTTTTGTTCTTTTTAGTTGTTCATTGATTGATGAAGGGAAGAATCACCAAATCCCAATTCCCTGGTATGTATTAGATTTTGCTGAAAGTAATAAAAAAGTAATTTCATGTGGGAAGAAGGGACTTTAACCCTTGCCCTTTTAAAGATACCTTCAATAAGTTCATATTTTAAAAATATTGGAGGAGGGGTGGGGGGAATTAAGACACAAGAATTTCCAAAACAATCACCCTGCAGTTTTTAGCTCAACTATTCGAAGAATATGAGAGCTATTCTATTCACTCTGGGGTCGGCGTCACACCTTGGTTAAGGTTTTGCATGCAAGTACATATATAACACCATATCTCTGTAACTACTTGACGTATTGCATTGAAACTTTCTTCAAGGCTTCCCATCCATCACAGCTATGTGATTAATCAAGTTAGATAACTCGTTAATGTTTTGTGTGCAACTCCATTTAGAGTCCATATCTAAGTAATTACTTGATGCATCCCATTGAAACTTTATACAGCATTTCCCAACCATCACACCTATGTAAATAATCTTTCGTGCATATATTGCAAATTATCACCTTTTATTATTTGACATAGAAATTCTGGTTAATTTTGTGCATGCAACTACATTTTTGATTTAGAGTGCATATCTCAGTCACTTATAAGCTGTGGAATAGTAGAGTAAGACAGCTTTTGTTATCCCTTGACGTAGGCTGATTGGATAGTGGTTTTGCATTGTCCGTCCGACCATTCATCTATCTGTCTGGAGCTATATCTATGGCATGATGGTTAAATGGATTTTATTAAAACTATGTGGAAATTTAAACACCATAGGGAAATGTCAGACAGCATGATTAAGATTGCCTCAAAACAATCCACTTGTTGTGTCTACTCGGACTTGTATTGTATACTGTTCTGTTTATTTTAGGATGCTGGCACAATAAAATGACAAACCTATGAAAGTTAAATTAAGCTAATCTTCAGTATGTACAAAAGAATCTACCACTACCATACATATTATGATAACTTTTTGAATATATTTTCTAGTTTACGTCAGATACCTTCAAGATTCGCTGAATTACCTCACCAGATAAAAAAGCTGGAATTACATGGAATCAAGCCGCTGTCCCTGAGAATTTCACCCGAAGATTTGATGGTGTATGAAAGGTATATTTGAATTCAAAGTCACCTATCATTCTATATCTCTTCCCAACATACAACAGATATTCAGAAGACGACTTTGTCAGCACTTGATAAAATATATGGAAACTTTCTTTAAATGAAAGAACAATTATTGAATAATGTTGAAAACAAATGTGCCAAAGGGAGAAATTGCTCATTATGTGCCATTTCTGCTGTTGCCTCCATGTTTTCAAAAGTAGCCTGCTGCAGAGGCGGCAGAAAGTCGGGGCTCGTGCTGCCGTTCCCCACCTGAGTTTTGGCGATGAATGAAAAAATTGGCTCAAGCTGTTGCTCGTAGAAAAAAAATCAACCTCATAAAATCCAAATAGGTGCTCAGAGTTGAAACAAATCAATACTCGTCTGCATAGCTGACTGGTTCTTGGATGTAGACTATATATTGTGTATCGCTATTGGGTAAAATATCGTGTTAAATAACTGAAACCAGTCTGCGGGTGTATTGTGTTCGTGTATAATGTTAAACTGTTAAAATAGCGTGACACTAATGGGAGTCCGGTGGTCAGAGACTCCTTAAATTCAGTCTGGACTCTCAGATTTTGCATCAAGGAAGTCAGGCGGACTCCTCTTTTTATACGCCCGTTTTGAAAAAATGGATCGTATTATAGTTTTACCTGCGTCGTACGGGCGGCGTCCAGTATGTTGTCAGCTCAATAACTTTAGAAGCCTTTGTCCAATCATCACCAAATTTAGTCAGAATGTGTATTGGGATAATATCTCGGACAAGTTCGATAACTAGCCATATCGCTTTAGTCAATCAAGAGTTATCGCCCTTTAATTATAGAAATTACCCAAAATTGGTCTTGTCAGCTCAATAACTTAAGAAGCCTTGGTCAAATGATCATTACATTTTGTCAGAATGTGTATTGGGCTAATATCTCGAACAAGTTTGATAACTAGCCATATCGCTTTAGTCAATCAAGAGTTATTGCCCTTTTATTATAGAAATTACCCAAAATTGGTCTTGTCAGCTCAATAACTTAAGAAGCCTTTTTCCAATCATCACTAAATTTAGTCAGAATATGTATTGGGATAATATCTCGGACAAGTTTGATAACTAGCCATATCGCTTAAGTCAATCAAGAGTTATCACCCTTTAATTATAGAAATTACCAAAAATTGATCTTGTCAGCTCAATAACTTTAGAAGCCTTTGCCCCAATCATCACTAAATTTGGTCAGAATGTGTATTGGCATAATATCTCGGACAAGTTCGATAACTAGCCATATCGCTTTAGTCAATAGAGAGTTACTGCCCTTTAATTATAGAAATTACCTAAAATTGATCTTGTCAGCTCAATAAAATTAGGAGCCTTTGTCCAATCATCACCAAATTTGGTCAGAATGTGTATTGGCATAATAACTCGGACAAGTTCGATAACTAACCATATCGCTTAAGTCAATTGAGAGTTATCGCCCTTTAATTATAGAAATTACCTAAAATTGGTCTTGTCAGCTCAATAACTTTAGAAGCCTTTATCCAATCATCACCAAATTTGGTCAGAATGTGTATTGGCGTTATATCTTGGACAAGTTCGATAACTAGCCATATTGCTCTAGTCGATAGAGAGTTATTGCCCTTTAATTATAGAAATTACCTAAAATTGGTCTTGTCAGCTAAATAACTTGTAAAGCCTTTATCCGATCATCACCAAATTTAGACAATATGTTTATGGGCAGAATATCTTGGTCACGTTTGATAACTTACAACGTTATCTTAGTCACTACACAATTATGTCCCTCGATATGGCCAAAACTGTACTAACAGTGTCCGCTCTCTAAGTTTGGCTGACGTACAACCAATTACTACTATACTTGGTCTCAAAAAAACAGGACGGGCGTATTTTGTGACATTTGGCGCTCTTGTTCAAAGATCATATCGTATCCGAAGCATCATTTATCCGAGACGTAGCGATAAAGTATTTTTCTGACAGAATGGGCTAGCCAGATTGCAGTGAGATATTTTACAAAAATTGTGAAAAATATGTATTTCCCACATGTATAAAGATGCATTTATTTGCAGAAGATAAATTTTGAAAACACTGTTGGATAGGGAGAGATATTTCATACTTTTGTCTACTTTGATAATCTTAGTTTGCACATTCATTGTCTGCTTTTCCATAAATGTTTCATCCAGTCTTTCAAAGTAGTCGGCTGCAGGTCCCTTCAATGTGGGAAAGGTTAATGAAAAAGACCATGGCCCAGATGACTCAAAGATGGCTCAAGTTTTTGTAAATTGGCTCAAGCCATGGCTCAAAGATTTTTTCTGCCAGGGCCGGCCCTGGAAAGTGTCCATATGTGAGAAAGAGATATAACACATGCACAGGCATCAGAAAGTGCTTTATGTGGTAAAGGGATATGAGATATGCACAGGAATCTAAATAACAGAGGGTTTTCACATTTATGCCTTAATGTCTTCAATTCATCTCATGTAGATTTCTGCATGTGTAAATGAATTGAAGGACATAGAATGTTTGCTCATGGGATATGTCTCTTTTGCCCATCTTGTGTTTTAGTTTATTGTGAATAAATACTCCCATTGGTGCAAATTTTCCATTCCTTTCCTCAAATGTTTTCAGTTTTTAACCATTTTTCTAATGTAGATGACTTCTGATACCTTCGTTTTTAACTAAATAAAAAGGATTCTTTTAATATTTCCGATTTTGCATGTTTTGCCTCATACACTTTCAAAGCAGATGACAATGAGTTAACAGTAGGTTGGTTGAACAGATTACCCTACCATATTAATCGTTTTCAATACATGTATTTGCCATTTATATACCAAGGTCTGTGATAAAATGGGACTCATCCGCAGTGAAGTTTATGAGTGATTACATCAAAGGTATGTTCTTCAGTATGTTATATTGCTATGAAATAAACAATGGAGTTTTCATAAGTTTTATGTTTCCCTTTCTTCTGATTTTTTTTAACAATAAATTGAAATAAGCTTTCAGTTTTCTAGCTGTTATGTTTTTTCTCCTTATATGTTATGAAGCTATGCATCTTGAATGGGTACATGTAATTACTGACAGGTTCATGAAAAAAAGTGCATGAATGTGTGCTACTTACCAGGGCTCCGCAAAAGCGATAAATTTATAAGCGTTTAAACCGATTTTGAACTCGGCGGACCGATTTCAATCTTGAAACTAGTAACTAAATCGGTCCAGGAATTTTTATAAATTAAAACTAATATAAAATCGGTCCAGGAATTCGTATAAAGCTAACTATATAACACCTTCGCTACAGGTCAATTTGTAAACAGAGTCGTCTGTTCACCTTCAAGATAGTCACTTACCGTGACGTAAACAGGGTTATCGATCCAATTAAGTTTGACAATCGTGTTAACTGATAGATAATGCCAATCGGAATACCTCGGTGATGAATAGATGACGGGATTACCCGAGAAAATCCCATTGAATGCATGCGGTAATTATTTCATGCATCTGATTGGCTGTTGGGAATATTAGGTCGAGTGACCTTTGTAACCCCCTTTCAAGATGGCATGGAAAAAGAGATATTTACGAAACGTTTCGTAAAAATAAATTTTGTCACTGTATATTTTATAATGCAGAATTTTAACTTCATTTCATTTATTTTGTCCTTCGATACATTAGTGAAAGGGCTCAACGAAATTTGCTTGCAATGTTCAAAAAGTCAAATGACGGGCTTGGCGACGCAACTCATGTTGACAAAGAGAACCGGGTCAAACGGGTTCATAATTACTCATCTGGGTAAATGTACTTGCCTAAAAACTGGCTTTCTCTAATTATTTCAGTCATGGTAATTCCAAAACAACAAAGACCTTTTTTGTAGTAAATTTTTTATTTTTATGTAGACAAAACAAAGTTAACCGTACAAATAAGAGAAATGTATCTTCTGTGCGAAACCAATAATTTTTCTAGTACGTACGGGTCGAACAATCTTAAGGATGAACGAGCAATGTAAACACACATGCGCGCTTATGTTCGTCTGCAAATTTTGGTAAAATTGTGATTTGGAAAGTACTTCTACAATGACATTAACGAGCGTTAACACTGTTATGCAACCATCTATGCAAGGTAACCTGCAATAAATATGAAATTTGTGTATATTTGTTTTTAAAAGAGTTTCAATGTAAAAAAAAATAACGGCGGGGTTGAAAAATATTCTGGACTGATTGAGATTTCAAAATTTCCGGAGCCCTGCTACTTACCATATACAATAAGTATCTAAATTAAACTGCATTAATCCCTTCATTCATCCTTGCCCACATACAACACAATGTGTGCTACTTACCATTTACAATAGGTATCTAAATTAAACTGCATTAATCCCTTCATTCATCCTTACCCACATATAACACATTGGCAGCAAATCTAGGCAAAATCATGGGCATGCTATAGTCATCAATTAATCTAAAATTATTGAATAGATTTGAATATGGTGAGTCAAAAGAATAAATGACTCCTCAGAATTTTCTCCTTTTGCCACAATGTTTTCAAAAGTTGCTGCAGATGCACTATAATGTGTCTGCATGGGGTAACAATGATGACTGAAATTAAACTGCAAGAAAATTGCACAGTGTACTTGTCGGCTCAATACACTGGCACTCCTCTATAAAGCTCTCCATTTTAAAGCTGTTCTCGGTATAACACTGGTCTTGCTTGGCTCCCGAATATTATTGCATGAAATACGTGGGAATAGAATTTTAAATTTTCAAAAACCTAACATTTGAAACACCAAATACGATCCGAGTATTAGATCTCCACTCGACTATCACGTTAATCTACATGTTCGATATCGTTATCGAGTGGCTGTTTGCACAACGCTTTCAATATTAAAACAGTAGACAGATAAAAATTTGATATCGCTATTAAGCGGCTGTTTGTATAACGCTTTCAATATTACAACAATAGACAGATAAAAAATCGATATGGGACGTAACTATTGTTTGTGCATTACGTTTATTGTGTTCAGTCACCTTGCAAACTGATACAACTTTAATCGACCGCGGCTGTCATGGTGTGACAAACGAACAAGCTCAATTATAACGCTTTCAATATTACAGCAATAGACAGATAAAAAATTGATATCGGACGTAACTATTGTTTGTGCATTACGCTTATTGTGTTCAATCACCTTGCAAACTGATACAACTTTAATCAACCTTTAATCGACCGCGGCTGTCATGGTGTGACAAACGAACAAGCTCAATTTCAAACTTCATAATGTAACAAACAACCGCAAAATTTTGTCTGGATGTCATTCATTTCTTTCCCATTTCTTCGATACAACTTGGGAAACCCCAAAATATACACGTGACTATTCCAGCCAATCGTATTTGCGATATTTTATCTGGATGTCATCTATTTCTTTCCCATTTCTTCGATCTCCGTAGTGAATACAACTTGGGAAACCCAAAATATACACGTGAATATTCCAGCCAATCGTATTTGCGATATGTAAATTAAAACTATTTAGCTCAAATGTATGCAGTAAACGTCATCAATATTGGGGCCGTTGAATAGGCATGCGCACGAGACATGTATCGATTGTAAACTTCCGCAAATATTGCAAAGCTGAAAGTATACTCCCAGCCACTCGGTAAATCTCGAAAGTTCACTGCAATTACCACAAATTGTCAAAGAAATAACCCTGTAAAAGATCAACGATTAGAAATACGTATTATTCGATCCAAAAATTTCTCTCGCAATAATCTGCTGGTGCCTGAAATCTCACCATGCAAATTGGAATTTGCGAGTATGCGTGCGACCTTAAATTCGAGCCCTAATACATCTATCAAATGTCAAAGAAACCGGTAAATATATCTTACAAGCTTGTTTTAGCCCAAAACACTCTCTCTTTACAGTTGAATTAGTGAATGCATTATCTGTAATGATTTTTGGAACAGCCTTATCAATTTACTGCTCCCAAGTACAGTGTTATAAAGGAGTGCCAGTGTATTTCCAATGTTTAAAAAAGCAACCTTTTTTTTCTGCTTATACACGTAGTTCAATCTTTCAGCTGCTGTGACTGTCAAAGTGAAGATTGTTTCCCGTCATACAGATGGTGTCTTCTCTGTTATTATGTATCTGTACACGAGAAATGGGAACTGTGTGTGTTTGAATGATGCTCTGGTGGATCAACGATATGCTGTCACACACGACAATGACGGTAGGCGTCCAGTTTGTTATCAAATACTTTGACCCTTTACCTCATGTAGATACATTTTGACACATTTCCAGGAAATGACTTTTGAAAACACCGAATAAAGGTGAAATTGCCTATAATAAGCAAAATTCTCCTTTTGCTACAATGTGTTCCATTCTGTTCAATAGTTAAACTTTCAATAATAGAGATTTTTCACATTTTTGCCTAGATGTTTTCAAAGTTGTCTACTGCAGATTTGTTGTGTTGGAACAGTGTTAACATTTGATCTTTTTGTCTCGCCCATGAATGTGGAGTGAGACAAAGTAAACACTTTTTCGGCAACTGCGTCTACCTCTTTTTCAATTCTCTATTACTCAACAACCCCTGGTCGAATTTTTGTCACCATTAAATCTCAGTCTTGTTCTAATCTGGGTCATTGGGGTCATAAATTAGATCACTAGGTCAAATTTAAGAAATACTTTCTGAAAACTCCAGAGGCCACATTTTTCATCCAATTTTAATAAAAAAAAAAAAAAGAATCTTTGTGTCCATTTAATCAGTGAAGTTCGAAACTTGGTCATGCTGTCAAAAACTAGGTCACTAGGTCAATTTGATAATATCTTTATTATGCCCCCTTCGAAGAAGAGGGGTATATTGCTTTGCACATGTCTGTCGGTCCGTCTGTAGACCAAAGCTTGTCCGAGTGATAACTCAACAATGCCTGGACCTATGGTCCTCAAACTTTACTTGGGGGTTGGGCCTGACCAGTAGATGAACCCTATTTATTTTGAGGTCATTGGGTCAAAGGTCAAGGTCACTGTGACCTTGAACACAAAAACCCTTTTTAAGCTTGTCCGAGTGATAACTCAATGATGCCTGGACCTATGGTCCTCAGACTTGACTTGAAGGTTGGACCTGACCAGTAGATAAACCCTATTTATTTGTAGGTCATTGGGTCAAAGGTCAAGGTCACAGTGACTTTGAACACAAAAACCCTTTTTAAGCTTGTCCGAGTGATAACTCAACAATGCCTGGACCTATGGTTCTCAAACTTGAATTGGGGGTTGGGCCTGACCAGTAAATGAACCCTATTTATTTTGAAGTCATTGGGTCAAAGGTCAAGGTCACAGTGTCCTTAAACACAAGAACCCTTTTAAGCTTGTCCGAGTGATAACTCAACAATGCCTGGACCTATGGTCCTCAAACTTGACTTGGAGGTTGGGCCTGACAAGTAGATGAACCCTATTTATTTTGAGGTCATTGGGTCAAAGGTCAAGGTCACAGTGACCTTTAACACAAAAACCCTTTTTAAGCTTGTCCGAGTGATAACTCAACAATGCCTGGACCTATGGTCCTCAAACTTGACTTGGAGGTTGGGCCTGACCAGTAGATGAACCCTATTTATTTTGAGGTAATTGGGTCAAAGGTCAAGGTCACAGTGACCTTTAACACAAACACCCTTTTTAAGCTTGTCTGAGTGATAACTCAATAATGCCTGGACCTATGGTTCTCAAACTTGACTTGGAGGTTGGGCCTGACCAGTAGATAAATCCTATTTATTTTGAGGTCATTGGGTCAAAGGTCAAGGTCACTGACCTTGAACACAAAAACCTTTTTTAAGCTTGTCTGAGTGATGACTCTTCAATGCCTGGACCTGGAGGATACATAAAATCTGCAAATATCAGTCATCATCACAATGGGATTAAGAACTGTACCTACCATCCTCAAATGAATGAACATTGTTCATAATCTTAAAACTGACTCATAGACATCCAATGTTAAATGACAAATCAACTTGCATTTCGGTCCATGCAAATTTTACTCAATTGTCCTAATATTCCTGACAACATGGCGCTCAGGGGGGCATAATGTTTGACAAACATCTCTTGTTAACACTGTAGAGGCCACTTTGTTCTTTCAATCTTTCTTGAAAAGTTATCAGGTATTTATGTTTCATAGACTTTAGTTTTTTCTGTATATTGATACCATTTATTGTGTTGTTTTCCAAGAAGGGCGAGACAACCTCAGCCTGAGGTCTCATTAGGTATATTTTAGGATTGTCTGAAAACATATAAGTACAAAAATAAACATCTAGAAAAAGATTGTTTCATTTTGGTACAGATTTGAAAATATTGTAGGTAAAGGAGAAAGTACTCATTTTGACTTTATATTGACATGAAACTCAAGTTCATTTTGTGATAAATATTTCCTCCATATACTAATCTACAACACGTCTTTTTGAAAACATTGTGGCAAAGGGAGAGTTTGCTCATCACGAGCAGTTTCTCTTTTTTCCAAAATGTTTTCAAAAGTCATCCACAGCAAGTGAATCAAAATTAGTCTTAGGTGGGAAAGGGTTAAAGCATGATGAAATATGGAGATTCTTTATACAAGTGTCTTGTCTTCTTTAACTGTAAACTGTATTCTTGGAAGCTCTTTGGCCATTTGTGCAGACTGATCTATCTGTGAACTATTCATAAGTTAGTCATGGAACCTTCCAAAAGCTTTAACCCTTTCCCACATACAACAATCCTGCAGCAGATGACTTTAAAAAACATTTTGACAACAATCTGAAAAATCTCTGTAAATGAGAGGGAGTTCAAATATTACAACATAGAGTTGAAAACTTGTGGCAAAAGGAGAATTTGCTAGTTTTGATCAATTTCTCCTTTTGTCACGATGTTTTCAAAAGTTGTCTGCTGCAGAAGCATCAAAATGCGTCAAAAGGTGGGAAAAGGTTAAACAAACAGTGGATACTTTTAGCAGTGATCATTTTATGCATTTATATACACTTGTCATAAATATGATTGTTCCTGTGTCAAGGTTAAGAAGCGATGGTGAAGTTTGTAATAATTAGTTCTTGCTCCGAATTGGCCATTTAAAAGTCGGGTGTAGTGTCATGTAGCACCAATCAAGAATCTGTGTGAAGGTTGCAATTTACATTGAAAGAATGTTTTGGTGAAGAACTGGTTCCACACATGCAGTGATATAATTGTAAAACTGTTGATAAAGGCATTCAACTGCAATAATGCATGAATTGATCGTGGAGCTTGACTCATTTGTGTTCTGTTACAGATACACCTACCTTACCAGTGCAGAAGCACAAGCCCTCAACTCATGATAGCCTAGATTCTCTCAAAATGTCTAACATTCAATACCGTGCTAAAGGTACTTTGGACTTTGATGACCAAGCTAAATCAGACATAGAACAGAAGGGCATCAAGCGCCCCATATTTGAAAGGGGCTGTATTACAGACACGGAGGCCGTGTCAGCTATATCACACAGGTTTCTCCCGAGAATGGCTAGCAAATCAGAACAACAGGTGACTCACAATGGTCATGCTAGAATGGCGGATGACCAATCATATTTATCTAGAAGTACATCTGACACAAAACACAGAGTTCCTATGGCAATGAAAAGTCAACATTCAAGTTTGACACAGTTAATGGACTCTTCATCATTTCCTTCAAACCATGGATCAGAGATAACTGTTAGTTTATGTAAGGATAGTTTGCAATATTCGACATCATCTTACTCTTCTCATGACGCGTCTCATCGGCAAATACGAAAAGACACATCACCCCATGGATATGAGAGCTCTTGTGATTTTGAAAAACAGTCACTTAAAGCAGGAAACACCTCCCAAAATCCCACAAGTGCCATACCAAATACAAGCCCATTACACTCCATTGGCAGAGGTAGTGTCAGTGCAAGTCAAGAGCTTTCCTTTGGCCGAAGATTAGCTATGTCCAAAACATGTGATACAGTTTGTTCAGGTCAGATTTTAACCAGATGCTTACCAAGTAACAGTCCTGCACAGTCACTAGGTCGAGGAACTTTTTCATCTAGCATCCAATTAACTCCTATTCATTCTATTGGCAGAGGCTCCCCTGTGATAGGAAGGGGTTCCTTATTAAATTCACTTTCACCAAGTGGCAGTGCACAAATGTCACCTTCTGGTTTAAGCCTTCATGGAGATAATAGTAATACAAATCATAATGATAATAACACAGTTACATGCACACCTGTGAATATGAAAGGCAATCTACTTCATCATCCGTCTAGCTCACACTCTCATATACACGAAGATAGTACTGTTTCATCAGATGAGGATAGAAATAGATTGAGACATGTTCAAAATGATATTGAGTCGGGGAGCAAATCACCAGCATCTTGCATGGGTGCAATGGTGGCATCTGTGACTGGACAGATGCGCACATTTACAAAGTCAAAGCCACCCAGACAAATTGATGGTCAGAATACTGTTTCGGGAACCTATGGTAATTCGTAAGTATATACTATTATATATATATCCTTTACATTCAATTGTCTTTTCCATCATCCTTTTACTTACTGACATATTGCAGGCATTTGTTATAATTCCAGAGCTCTAAAAATGTGAGGTCTTTTTCTCATATTATAAATGCCATTTACCTTTCCCGCTTGCAGACTCATTTTGCATATTTTCAGCAGATGACTTTTGAAAACATTGTGGCGAAAGGAGAAATTTCTCTTAATTTCACTGACTTTTCATTTAGATATTTTGTATGTTTACTTACCGTAAAAGCTTGACTGTAAGGAGCTCTCGACAATAAGACGCCCCGACTTTGAGGTTTCAAATCTAGGGTTTTATGCTTGACTCTCTAATAAGAAACAGTCAGATTTCTGAGGTTTAAAGCCAGTTGAGCTTATGTCATGGCGAATTGTCTGTCGTGTGTCAACTTCTTGCTTCAAACAGCTCCTCCCTAACAACTTGGCCAATTGGGATCAAACTTCATAGGAACAATCCTCTCAATGTCCTCTCCTTTATTACTTCAATTTTTTTGCCTTATATGGCTATCGTGAAAACTTAAAAAATCCTCTTCGACGGAAGTATCTGGCCGTTTTCAAATAATTGTGTAGAAATGTTCCTTGGGTGTCTCTCTATTAGATTCCACCAAGCCATCTTCATTAGTCTTAAAAAATGGCTGCCAGGGGGGCAGGGCTGTTAGCCTTATATTGGCTTTAGTGAAAAATTTAAAACTCTTCTCCTCCCAAATTATTTGGCCGATTTTCAAATAATTTTGCAGAAATGTTCCTTGGGTGACACTCTACAAGCCATGGTGCTTGGTCAAAAAACAAGGCCATCAGGGGTGAAGCTGTTTGGAGATTCAATTCTTACCTAATGGCAGTGGAGCGATACTGGCCCTTTTGCGCCTCTTGTTTTATTTAAGCCACAAACCCATGATAAACAGCGAAATTTAACATGAAGTAGTGAAATTTTTTATGAATATTGAAAATCAACTAATAAATTCACCACCATTCATCGCCTTTTTTAAAAGGGAACATAATATACGTCCAGAAATAAATCCAAAAAGCGTCTGAAAGTCGAGCACTGAATGTTTATTGTTTGTCCATAACTCCGTCAATTAACACCTAGATTGTTTTAGAAATTCTCATTAAAATATTCACTGATCTCCATTTAAATAGCAATCATAATAAATGTTGAGAAAATCAATCCTCTGCAGTCGTTTCACACTTGACTGAGCCAGCACCTTGACAGCGAGCTAGTTGTGATGAAATTTGGCTGGATTTAACCGGTTGTGGATTTCAGTAATTGGTTTGTCAGTTACAAGTGTTAAACAATCAAAATCTGGCGATTTATTACAGTATGCACAATTTCCTTCTTTTTTGTTTTCAAAACTAATACTTTTGTCTTGAAATATGACAATAATATTTTATAATAATGTTTATCTGTTAAATCTCAACGAATTAAAAATTATTTCCTAATATGTATTTATGACGTTCTTAATATTTACGCATTTGGACTTCGACGACACAATTCATATTTTCACTAAATTCAAAATGTCGTCCAAGTTAAAATCGTAAAGAAGAATAACAACAAAACAATGTAAAATACATTGCTTTCATCTAATTTATATATTTTAATAAACAAATCATGTCAACAAGTTCTTTTTCTTTCAATTGAATGGGATTTAATTTACGAAATCAACCAGTGGGCTATTCATTTCAATGAAAGGCCTGGCCGACTTCTCAAGATCAGTGTCTGGTTAGGTAAAAAGTTATTATTATTTTTTTGACCTGCAAATAAGACTTCATTCTTGAATTTTTAGGGGGAAAATGTGTCTTATAATCAAAATTTTACGGTAGATTTTTGTAGTCGTCTGCTGCAGATTTGTTGTATGGGTTATTCCGTAGTAAGCAAGATATTGTTGGGGAAATCTATGGCTTGACTAGTATGAACTTTTTCTCAACTCCAGATCTGAATCAGAATTAGCCTCCAGAACCTCCAGTGATCAAGGAATCAAAGATAAATCACCAAGGAGAAGTCCTTTGAGGAATCCATTATCACCAAGCAGAAGTCCTTTGAAGGATGCCTCGAGGCAATATCCAACCTCAAGTGATTCCGACACTTCCACCAACATTTTACATAGTAATACTAGGGAGAAATCCGACTCGAATAACTTGTTGTGGAATAGAATTTCAAACAGTAGTGAAAAGGAATCTGTCTTGGCTTCTTCAAGGTATAAATAACTGGGCATTCACATTAATTCACTCTAAATCTTATCGATTTCAAAATTTGTAGAATCTTCTTAATTTCAAAGTAACACAATTTCTGTTTTCCAATAGTGTTATTATTATTATTGCATTATTATTAATTTGGGTTTGTCCGTCTGTCTGTCCATCCGTCTGTCTGTCTGTCTGTCTGTCACACTTTGTTTCCGTACAATAACTGCCACAAATGTTAACCGTTTTTTTTCAAACTTGGTAACAAGGTTAAATGCTTTAAGGGCTAGGCCAAGTTCGATCATCACTTTCGGTGGAGTTATGGCCCCTTATTTAACAAAAAATGTCGTTTGTTGCTGTTTCCGTGCAATAACTGCCACAAATGTGAACCGGTTTTTTTTTCAAACTTGGTAACAAGGTTAAATGCCTTAAGGGCTAGGCTAAGTTAGATTGTCACTTTCGGTGGAGTTATGGCCCCTTATTTAACAAAGAATGTCTTTTGTTGCTGTTTCCGTGCAATAACTGCCACAAATATGAACTGGTTTTTTTTCAAACTTGGTAACAACCTAGGCCAAGTTCGTTTAATTTACCCCGTAATACATGTTCAATAAAAAGTCTACTGACATGTTTAAACCTAACCTCAACATTTTCCTACAATATTTCCTGCAAGCGGGGGATATAAATTTCATGAATTTGCTTGTTATTCTTATTGTAATTTTTGTAAACATAAATGTCTATAGTCCTTAATACTTGAATAAAGAAATGGAATTGAATTGAATTGGCTAAAACCATTGAATTAACCAATCAGAAATTGTGTGACTTTGCACATTTAGAATTAGAATAATGTTAATAAGTAAGTTATGGTCCCTAATCTCTTCTCCCTTAAATGTCAATGTTATACTCTTCAAAATTCAAAAGTTGAAAAGATTAAAGGAATGTATTATTTTTGAGACAAAGTTAAAGACATTGTCACTCATGTTTGTGGAAAAGAAGAAAGTGGCACTTCTAAGCTTTTTCCCCTTTACCCCAAATGTTTTGTTGGTGTTTGCTGCAGACACATCACAAATTGTTTATATCAGATAATGATCATTATTATTATTTTGTTTTACCTTGTGATCTCAATGGCATGTCTCATTATCATGTCAGTGCTATATTGCAATTTAGTTATTGCCTAGATTTTCTTAAACTCTTAACCCAATCCCTCATACGACAATTCTGCAGCAGACGACTTTGAACTTATTTTGTCAAAACATAGAAAATCTCCATAGTTGAATGGATAACCTATGACAAAAAGGGGAAAACATTGTGGCAAAAGGAGAAATTGCACGTTTTGTGCAATTTCTTCTTTTGTCACTATGTTTTCAAAAAGCCGTCTGCTGCAGAGGCGTCAGAAAGCGTTTATATGAGGGAAAGGGTTAAGCTGCAGATTTGTTGTATGTAGGAAGTGTTGAACTTTCTTTTTTCTTTTTATCATAAACAGGTTTGCCAACTTTGGTTCATCCTCAGATAGGAAGACAGAAATGCTTGCCAAATTCAGCGGGGAAAAGTAAGTGTGACTTTGATACAAACAAGTTTTGTCAGGGTAACACATAGGAGTTAAACTTGTCTTAGTTAGCACAATTTGACTGCTTGAAGAAAGGTGTTATTTAACCCTCCTTTCCCACATACAGACAATTTCTCATGCCTCTGCAGCAGTCGTTTTTAGATCGCCTGAGCTGAAGCGGAATTGACTGCTTAATACAAATACAAAGTTTGACTGTATTTCCATTTAGGATCAGCAAACAGATGAATTTGCATCATTATACCCCCCACAGTCTGTCTGTCCGTCTGTCCATATGTCTTGTAAGCGCAACTCCTCCATAACGGCTGGACCGATTCTGATGAAACTTTACACAGTTGCAGTACACAACCTGAGGATGTGCATGAAGTAAGATTATCACGGTCGGAAATATATTTGTCCGTCTGTCTTGTCCATATGTCTTGTAAGTGCAACGGGGGGTATCTTTGTGAGTTCACTTACAGTTCTAGTTTGATTTGACATCCTTCTGAATTATCTGGCTACATGTCCCTAGTACAATGATGGGGAGAAAAGAACATAAGTATTTTTGTTATTAACCAATCATTCACCAATGTGTGACATGCCTTGACACGTCACCTTTTCACTTACTGGTATATCGGCAGGCGACACATATGTCCCTTCAAACACTTTGTAGTTGATCAACTCACTTTTTTCTTCAGATTATTGAAGGAGTTGTCCTCAGGCGTGCCAGGAACATCCCAGATAGTGGCCAGAAATGATTATAATGTAAGTTAGACATGCTCCAGGAAAAACAACTTTAGGCTATTTATGACAAATATCTGGAATAATCTGCCTAAACATGAATTTCTGGTCAAAATTTACACATTCAGAAAGTTCCTGAACCCTATCCCACGTACAACAAATATGCAGCAAGATTTAGAAACTGGAATTAATTTCAGCCAATCAAATAGTGGAACAGCCTTTGATCGAACAAAAGCGTTCAGAATGAGCGTAAAAAGGCGATCACAATGAACGGAAACGACAAAAAGTATTTAGAACGCTTTACAAATGGATTGGAACGTGAGCAGAACGAAACAGATCTGATTAGATTGGAGCATGAATGCAAAATTTGTCAATTTCATGTTCTTAACTGTTTAGTTAAATCTTTAAATACATTCTCCATGAAAGTGTGAAGCTGATTTTCAAATACTTTTGTAGAAATGTTCCTTGGATGATCCTTTTATTAGATTCCTTCAAGCCATGTTGATTGGTTAATAATGAAATGGCTGCCAGGAGGTGGGCTGTTTTGTCTTATATAGCTATAGTGATAAAATTTAAAGATCTTTTCCAATAGTATGAAACTGATTCGCCGTGGTCGAGTGGTTAGTGTTGGGGATTTGAAACCGGGTGTCACGGGTTTGATCCCCAGTCACGGCACGATGGTCATGGTGGAGTGCCCTTGTGCAAGGCACATTTTCTAGCCTAGTATTGGTTTGTTTACCCAGGGATCATGAATGAGTGAACTGTCGCCGTGATATAACTGAAATAATGATGAAAGCGGCGTAAAACCCCAATAAAACAATTAATTTGTAGAAACATTCCTTTGGCGACCATTTATCAGATACCGTCAAGTTGCTTGATAAAAAAACGTGGCCACCAAGATGCGGGGTTGTTTTGTCTTTAAATGTGGCTTTAGTGCAAACTTTAAAAATCTGCTAAAAGTATCAAGCAGATTTTCAGGTTTTTTATAGAAATATTCCTTGGATGATCCTCTATCAGATTCCTTCAAGCTCCCTTGATTGGTAAAAATACATGGCCACTAGGGGTGGGACTGATTTGCTTTAGATTTTTATAGTTAAAATTTTAAAAATCTTCTCCTCCAACAGTATGAAGCCTATTTTCTAGTAATTTTGTAGAAATGTTCCTTGGGTACCCCTTTTCGAGATTGGAAAAAAAACATGGCCGACAGGGGGCGGGACTGTTTTGCATTGTATGGCAATTTTAATTTATTTTTTGCCTAATGACAGATGAGCGATAATGGGTCTCTTGTTCCTGTTTTCAAATACATTTTGTTGCAGATTCGTAAAAAGATCTTCAATATTAGATTTTATTCCCTGTAGTCAGTTTTGGTGTTAAATCATAGTGGAAGCTAACATTCTGGAAAAAGAAGGAAAGATGAAAGTGAAATTAGAATTTCCATGTATTCTATTTTTAGTTTAGCAGTTATAGATATTCAAGTTGAAAGTATAAAATGAAAGAAAGAATGGTAGATATTTTAACAAAGTGAATGTGGGATTTTCAAGTTTTCTATTTTAAGCCCAAATAGTCTAGCAGTAGTCAGTCATAGACATTGAACTTGAAATTATCAAATGATAAGTAGGACTTTTAAGTATTCTATTTTTAGGTCAAAATAGTCAAAAATAGACATCAGAGTTGAAGTTATCAAATGAAAGAAAGAATAGTAGATATTTTAACAAAGTCAAAGTAGGATTTAGAAGGAATCGTAGATATTTAACAAACCGAAAGTAGGATTCCCAAGTTTTTCTATTTTAAGCCCACATAGTCTAGCAGTAATAGACATCCAAGTTGAAAAAATGAAATGAAAGAAAGAATAGTAGATATTTTAACAAAATGAAAGTAGGATTTCTAAGTATTATATTTTAAGCAGTAATAAACATTTTCAATAAACTGTATATATGGTTAACATACCTGTTTGTTAAATAGAATGATATAATTGTATAGGAATAACTAGGTCCTGTATCATGGTATGATATCTTCTTTATGACTGGTTTTCTTGACGCATCCATAGTTAGAATGTTGTTATTGAAATTTCGGAAAAGATAACTACATGTATATGCACAAACATCTAGAGTTCTTTTCAGTAATTGCATGATCAACCAAAAATGTTTTACATCTTTATGCAGTTCATCAGACAGTCTGGTATAAAACGGGTCCATATCTGAAAGGTCAAAATCACAATTCAAGGTCAAATGTCAAAACCTTAGGAAATGCAACTTTTGGTTTCAAAACAATACTTTGAGATTATTTTGTTTATTAACCCCCATTTCCTACATATCCTACATGCAGAGTCATTTTGATGTACATTGTATGAAGCAAAATGAACAATTTCATTACAATTCATTTTAAACATTGCCTTCATACAGGTCAAGGTCACTATTACTAAAAAACAACAAGGGTAATAGGCAATGTCTTCAGTTATAGTTGACACAATGTAACCAAAATCTAGTAAATATTTCAGAATATATTAAATGGGATTGTGTTTTGGGACTCTTGAGGTCAAGGTCACTGTTACTGTTACTCATGGTGAGATTTTGTGATGACTTTTTGTCCGTTGTCAACAATTTGCTTGTTAACTCTCTAGAGGCAACTATTATCATCCAATCTTCATGAAACTTATTCAGTTTGTTTATCTTGCTGATTTAAAGGTCAAGTTCGAATATGGGTCGCACCAGTTGAAAAACTAGGTCAAATTGAAGGAAAATCTTGTAAACACTCTGGCGGCCGCATTTTTAACTCGAGTATGTTGAATTTTTTAACAGATGATGTCTATGCCAAGTTTTAATATAGGTCATGTTCGGTCAAAAACTAGGTCACTTGGCCAAATTTGAGAGATCACTCTAGAGGCTGCATTTTTTGCTCCAGCAGCTTGAACATTTGTCAGAATGTTTGTTTTGATGATATCTAGGCCAAGTTCAAAATATGAGTCCTGTCGGATGAAAACTAGGTCACAATGTCAATTTGAAGGAAAATCTTGTTGACATTCGGGAAATCTTGTGAACACTAGTGTTTGCTGACCTGACAGTACAATTAGTTATTGACTTTGACTTTGTGGTTGACTTAACTCAGGTGAGCATTCCAGCGCCACTATGGCCCTCTTGTTAATTATACGTAGTATATGGGGGCTATATAGGAGTCACACTTGTCGGTCGGTTTGACGGTTTTTCGGTCCGTTGGTCTGGACATACCAAGCCTATTTGTGCATATTGTCGGCGTGTTGCACTGGATTTTTTTTTAAATGAGTTATGGCCCCTTGAATTTCTCATACATAATTGGTCTATAGACATTTCTTGTGAACACTATTTCTCAGCAACCCTTGGTCAGAATCAATATAACTTCACAAGAATGATTGATGCCAAGCCTAGTTGTGCATATTGTCGGCGTGTTGCACTGGAATTATTTTTAAATGAGTTATGGCCCCTTGAATTTCTCATACATATGTATATTGTCAAGCACCAGCTGGGGGTAATTCATCCCCTTCAGTGATATTTCTAGTTTATTTTGCCTAAGTTTTGGATCATATGATCCATCTTAGTTGAAACATTGTTGAAAGAAAGGGGATAAAGAAAAGAGTTCCCCCTACGAGAGCCCGAGTTTGATTCAGGGTTCTCTTTATGACTCTTCTTTCAGACATTTGATGCCTTTGCAGCAGGCTACTTTTGAAAACATTGTCGGAAAAAGAGAAACAGTTCATTTTAAAATCTTAAATTGACCTGATATTATAACTTACTATTCAGGTGTTTGTACACATCATGTTGGGTTATCTGTCAAATGAACATGTGAAGTGCTTAACCCTTTCCCTCATATAGACGCTTTCTGATGCCTCTGCAGTAGACGGCTTTTTGAAAACATAGTGACAAAAGAAGAAATTGCACAAAACGTGCAATTTCTCCTTTTGCCACAATATTTTCCACTTTTTGTCATAGGTTATCCATTCAATTATGGAGATTTTCTATGTTTTGACAAAATACGTTCAAAGTCGTCTGCTGCAGAATTGTCGTATGAGGGAAAGGGTTAATTTATGTGTTTCATTTAAGGCTCCAACAAAAAAGCCAGAAGCCATAGGAATGTGTGATAATGTATTGGTTCATGGGAAAACACTGAAAAGGCCTGTGTACAAAATAGAGGGATTTCCATTTAAAGATGAAGTCATGAAGGTAAGAAAGATAGAATTAATGTCTGTTAAAAACAAGGGCTTTATATTAAGGGTGTATTTAATGTTCTAAAATTCTTATCTGACTTTACAATCCAGTTTTTGGTATTGAGGTTAACCCTTTCCCACATACAACAAATCTGCAGCAGACGACTTTGAAACATAGTGACAAAAACCTGAAAAATTTCCATAAAAGATAGCTTAATTGTTGAATAGAGTTTTAAACATTGTGGCCAAAGGAGAAATTGCTCATCATGAGCAATTTCACCTTTGGCCACAATGTTTTCAAAAGTCGTCTGCAGCTCTTACGCCAAAATGCGACTGTAGGTGGGAAAGGGTTAAGCCCTTTCTCAACAACAGACTTTTTCTTACACGTCTGCAGCAGACAACTTTTGAAAACATTGTGGCAAAAGGAGAACAAGCTTATGATGAGCAATTTCTCCTATTGCCAAAATGTTTTTAACTTTATTCAATAATTGTCCTTTCATTTGTAGAGTTTTTCATAGTCGTCTGCTGCGATATTTGGTTTGTGGGAAAGGAGTTAAATAAAATATAAGAGAGGTATTGTGTGTGGAGCAAATACTTAACCCTTTACCGGATATAAACGCTTTCTGACGCCTCTACACGATCTCCATATAAACTTGTTTGGACGACTCTACACGATCTCCATGTAAACTCGTTTGGACGCCTCTAATCGATTCTAATAGATTTCAATGTAAACGCTTTTCGACGCCTTTGGATTTTGAATGCTTCAAAAGAACATTTTTCGTTTGCAAAGGTCCTCCAAAAGTGTATCACCATACAATTTGATTATTTACAAAGGGATCTCAGACTTTAAATCATAGTGTTACTATATAAAGTTTGTAAGTAAAAAGCGTCCAAACATGTGTAGTGTTTAAAAATTCAGTACCCAGGTTGAATGAAATGCGTCGGGAAATGATAAGCTTGAAAATACCTTATTCTTATGAAAAATATCCGTATGATAATATCCGTTTCCATTTGTAATTATTTCACAAGGTTTGCTAACATTACATCCACTATGCACCATATAAAGATTGAGTCGCGACACATACAAATAGACAATCAGTTTTGTTCCAAATCTTAAGACAGTTTGTATCAATTTACATAATTGCAATTCTGGCTTTTAGTCATAACTGTTCTTCAAAGACTTCGATAAATGTTGTGTGACGATTTACGAACAGTGATGACCCTGATCAGTCTTAACAGATGAGCATATTGATCTGAATATTCCCAATTATCGGACGGCGGATTTTCATTTGACACGGTATTATTATGTGTAAACCACGTGCAACCCAGATCAAATGGAAAATTACTGATGCATGCAATAAACATGACCTTGACAACAGTGCCTTGAAGTTCATTTCTCGCTTTCTTCATATTAAAAAATCTGGAGCAGACAACATTTAAAACGAGAAAAAATTGCTCACAATGTTATGATCCCATGCAAACACAATGAAGCAACCCTGTATGAATTTATTCTTCTGCTGTAGAAATTGTCTATACGTGAGAAAGGGTTAAATAGTTTGAATTTTTTGTCAAGATGTTTTTAATTTCGTCTGCATATTTGTTGAAAGAGGAAAGGGTTTACGCACACATGCAAAGTCGGTTCTTTGTTTGACCGATCACATTTCCGGTGTATACCAGTTTTGACAATCAAGTAAGCTACTGGGAAATACCTCTTTCACAGATGTAGATTCATTTTGACGCAACTAAAGCTGACGAGTAAACATTGCAGCAAAATGAGAAAGCCTAAATGCATTAAATTTAATAGATAACTTTTGCCACAATGATTTGAATTAATTCAGTAATTATACTTTCATTTTTTATAGATTTTCTTTTTTTTTGTCTCGACATTTTCACAATCGTTTGCTGTGATTTGTTGTAATGGGGAAAGGGATTAACAGCTGACATAAGTGGTTATTGTTTTCATCTACACAATACCGGCGGGTCTTTGATTGATTGATCTAGTAAATCAGAAGGGCAATAAAATGGGTCATTTACGGGTGCAGTTATGACACTTCCGCAAAACTGAAGCCATTTTTTTATTTTTTTGCTTCACCCCGTCTGACATTCAATCAGATATTTCTGATCTGGAAGTTGTTTCCGATGATTGTTCTTCTTCCGACAACGATGTTTTCTCTGTAGGAGCTTGGAATAATGAGTTTCAACAACCAAGGGTAAGTAAACAAAGAACTAAATCGTCCTTGAGAATACGGAAAAATACGCAAACATGTGTTTACATTCGACTTTTTTTGGGTTGACAATTTTCTATTGCTGATCTATTTCTTTAAAAAGGAAATGGTTAGAAATGAAAACGTAAGGACATTAGACATTCAAAATATTTATATGGGATGTTTTTACATTTATTCTGGTGGAATCGACTTTGAATCATGACAGGAAGATGGGTCATTTCTCCATTAAGTTTTACTAATTTTACTCCTGTATGTCACAGAGTTGACTTTTGAAAACTTCGTAGAAATTAAGACATTTTTCCTATACAGAGTATCTGGTTTTAAAAAATTCAACTTGAAATTGCTGTTGTTATATTCTGGAGTAATTTCACTTGTTTTTTTTTTGCAATAAAAATATTTGAAAAGGTTGACATGAGCAAGATACATTCATCATTTTCAAGAAAAAATAAAAAATAAAATTGCCCTGCTTTCGTCTCCTGTTTTGCTTCAGTTCTCTTCATGCTGAAATAGTGTATTTTACACCACTGTAAAGATAATTTAATTTCCCACAATGTTTATACCGACATATAAAAGGTAGTTACAATATTTTATACAGATAGTTGGGTTTAATTAGGACAGGTGTCAAATTCTTATGATTTTCCCAATACCCTGGCTTTTATCAGTAGTTTATTGACTATTGGTTTATCAGATAGATGCCTATATATGGAGATAATATAGGTACATGGGCAGTTGGGCTATCCAGTAAAGGGTTAAGTTTCCTTTCTAATAAAAACCTCTGAGAAATGCTTTTAATGAAAGTTTCCTCTGTACATTATTTGTGTAGCTGACTAAATGAATCTTATAAAATTTATAATACAAAACATTTAAGAAAAGTTTTAAATGGCCCAGGCTTACAGCATTGCTAAAACCTGACATAGTCAGACAATGGGACTCCTTATAACTAATGGTACGGTTTACTAAACAGTGCTGTTAGTTGTGTCACCTACTTCAGGTTTTACTTTATCTCTTTTTTGTGCTTGAAAAAAGAGAAATTCGACAAAATAAGCAATTTCTCCTTTTGCCGCAAAGTTTTGAATCTTATATAGGACAAATTGCTAATTTTGAGTAGCACCTCAATATTTTCTGATTTTTTTTTTTTTTGTGTGTTTCCTGCCTTGGCTGGAAGACACAGGGACCACTGATCTGTCTTATGTCTGTCCATGAAACTTTCGCTTGCTGTCATGTTTTCTAAAAGTTTTTGTTTCATCTGCTTTGGCTGGGAGACACAGGGATGGACCACTGATCTGTCTTCTGTCTGTCCATGAAACTTTTACTTGCTGTCATGTTTTCTAAAAGTGTTTGTGTCATCTGCTTTGGCTGTGAGACACAAAGGGAACACTTCCCAATCATCTGTCTATCCATCCGTCACTTCCACCAGTAGACTATGTCCTTCAATAGATTGGTCTGTTTTTCAGCACTGGAATGGCAACAAGTTTGCTTCTCCAAAATTGGTCCAGTCCTATGGGTGGCCAGTAGTGATGAGTGGGCGACACATAACTGCCATATCACCTGCAGGGTCGGGGAAAACGCTAACCTATCTATATGCACTGATTACCTACCTGTTTGGGTCCAACATGTACAGAGAGCTGCCCACAGGAATGGGGGTAAGTCTTAAAACCTTCAGCACACCACTCTTAAACGATCTTTGAAGAAATATGGAAAATCTTTAATTATGAAAGCATGATTATTTTAAAATAGTTGAAAACATTACAACAAAAGGAGAAATTTATCTTTAGGAGCAATTCGTTCTTTTGCCACGATGTTTTCAAAAGTTGTCTGCTGCAGAGGCTTCCAAAAGTGGCTGTAAGTGGGAAACGGTTAAACTCACATTAACCTTTTCAAAATTGACGACAACGTTAGAAAACAATTATCTGCTGCAGATAATTTTTATTTTGTGAAAAGTTTTACTGTGTATATGATATGATATTCGTCTACTTTAGAGAATTTTTTATTTATTTTATTTAAGAGTTATAAACAAAGTGGGCAAAAGAGAAAGTTCTTACCTAACCCACATTTCCCACATACAACAAATCTGCATCACTTTGAATCTATCTAGGCAAAAACATACTTATTCCCTATAAATAAAGGTATAAGGGAGAAATTGCTCTTATTGAGCAATTCCTCTTTTTGTCAAAATGATTACAAAAGTGGTCTGTTGCAGAGGTGTCGGAACGCGTCTGTATGTGGGAAAGGGTTATGGTGTAAAATTGTTCTTATTGTCATTTTTGCCTAAGAATTTAATTAAAACAGTGATTTGTTTTACCTCAATGAAGATAAATAAGTTGAAAAAATGTCTGTTTTAGGGTGAACAATCAGACCCAAAACCATGGATTAACTGACCTTGAAATGTTTTTATTTGTGGGAAGGGCCGGGTTAAACCTCTATTCCTGATAGATTATTAATCATTTGCTGTAAAAACAATGTGATATCTGAACCAAGCAAAATTTGAGTTTGATACATAGTTGAAATCGTTTAGAAAAAAGGGAATTGCTTTTTTGAGCAATTTCTCCTGTTTCCTCAAGTTTTAAGTCTTTTGTTGCAAAAGCATCAGATATCATCTGAATGAGTTACACTTTTATTATAGGTTTTGTCAAAATTACTTATGTACACATCAACTGATTCATAAACATTTATTCTGAGTTGACAAACTATACAATTCAAACTGTTTGGGGATATGCTAATATAAGGATATCTTTAACTCTTTCCCACATCCAGCAAATCTGCAGCAGACGACTTTGAAAACATAGTGACAAAAACCTGAAAAATCTCCATAAAAGATAGCTTAATTGTTAAATAAAGTTGAAAACATTGTGGCCAAAGGAGAAATTGCTAATCATGAGCAATTTAACCTTTAGCCACAATGTTTTTGAAAGTTGTCTGCTGCTATTGCGTCAAAATGGATCTGCAGGTGGGAAAGGGTTATTGGATAAGAAAGCAAATAACACATCTGAAGACTTGAAAGTACAGGTATTTTAACAGAGACAAAATGATTGTGGGAAAGGAAGAAATTGCTTTAAAATAATAATCAGTTTCTCCTTTCCCCAAATAGTTTTCCAAAGTCACCTATTGCAAAGGAGTGTATTTTAATTAGGGAAAAGATAGATTGTTGATCTGGTTTTGTTTAAGCCGAAAGTGATCATATTGTCAAAATCATGGAGGAAAGCAGAGCAGGTGAACTACATAGTGTCCCAGGTGACGACGGGATGTAGAGCCAAAACACTTCTCGTATACGGTGGAGGGATGGAAGAAAATAGAGCTGTAAGTCTGCGTTCTGTTCTAATTGTATTCAAACATCCTGTATCAGTATTACACACATAGGGGAGACATGTTTTTGTTTTAAAAACAACCATGTATGTAAGAAGAGGGGTATATTGCTTTGCACATGTCTGTCGGTCGGTTGGTCGGTCCGTCTGTAGACCAAAGCTTGTCCGAGTGATAACTCAACAATGCCTGGACCTATGGTCCTCAAACTTGACTTGGGGGTTGGGCCTGACCAGTAGATGAACCCTATTTATTTTGAGGTCATTGGGTCAAAGGTCAATGTCACAGTGACCTTGAACACAAAAACCCTTTTTAAGCTTGTCCGAGTGATAACTCAACAATGCCTGGACCTATGGTCCTCAAACTTGACTTGAAAGTTGGGCCTGACCACTAGATGAACCCTATTTATTTTGAGGTAATTGGGTAAAGGTCAAGGTTACAGTGACCTTGAACACAAAAACCCTTTTTAAGCTTGTCCGAGTGATAACTCATCAATGCCTGGACCTATGGTCCTCAATCTTGAATTGGAGTTTGGGTCTGACCAGTAGATGAACCCTATTTATTTTGAGGTTATTGGGTCAAAGGACAAGGTCACAGTGACCTTGTACACAAAAACCCTTTTTAAGCTTGTCAGTGATAACTCAACAATGCCTGGACCTATGGTCCTCAAACTTGACTTGGGGGTTGGGCCTGACCAGTAGATGACCCTATTTATTTTGAGGTCATTGGGTGAAAGGTCAAGGTCACAGTGACCTTGAACACAAAAACCCTTTTTAAGCTTGTCCGAGTGATAACTCAATGATGCCTGGACCTGTGGTCCTCAAAGTTGATTTGGAGGTTGGGCCTGACCAGTAGATGAACCCTATTTATTTTTAGGTCATTGGGTCAAAGGTCAAGGTCACAGTGACCTTGAACACAAAAAACTTTTTTTAGCTTGTCTGAGTGATAACTCAACAATGCCTGGACCTGGAGGATACATAATATCTGCAAATATCAGTCATCATCACAATGGGATTAAGAACTGTACCTACCATCCTCAAACTTTGAATGAATATTGTTCATAATCTTAAAACTGACTCATAGACATCCAATGTGAAATGACAAATCAACTGGCATTTCGGTCCATGCAAATTTTACTCAATTGTCCTAATATTCCTGACAACATGGCGTTCAGGAGGGGCATAATGTTTGACAATAATGTTTGACAAACATCTCTTGTTAGCTCCTGTTTTATAAAGAAAAAAAGTCTGGCTATTCACGTCTTCTGCATCATCACAAAACTTTAACCTTACCTCATAACTCAAAAATCATTCAACTTTGTACACATGTTAACTAAGTCACATAACTCCTGTTCTCTTTTAACTCTTTCTCACTTGTAGACGCGTTTTGATGCATATGCAGCAGATAGTTTTTGTCTTTACTGTTCTCAAGTTAAAAACTGTCAGCTACAATTATTTGTTTGGTAAACTTTTCAATAAGATCTAAACACAAACTTACTTTCCTATGGTTTCCTATGTTTTTGTCCACTACTGACAACACTTCTCTACATAATTAATGTCCACATTCCAAAAGTACATTCAATACATTTGTCAGTGTGTAGAATTATTCCTTTGTTAAATATGCCTTAACCTTCCATACACAAAACATACTAAAAATGATGTATGTTAACTTCAGAATAATATGATATCTAAAAAATAAAAACAAAATGTTGGGTTATTGTACTTTTGACATTTTCAACCATTTCGGTATCGCAGAAGGCCCTTAATTAACTGCTTTCGGGTCAACGCTTTGTCAGTCTGTGTTGCAATTGCATGGAAAAGCAATATGAGATAATGACTGTGACAAAACCTTTGTAGCGGACTCAATGTGTTGCCTGTGGGCATCTAGTTTTTGTGTCTGGTTAAATATGAAGACAAAGGGATGCAATGCTCATTATGGTTTCAAAGTATGAAAGCTTACATAAGTATTCTGCTGCAGGTTGATACGTATGGATGAATTCCTTCCTATTAGTCTGCCATCAATCTGTCTGTCGTCTGTCTGTCATGCTTTCACTCAATTGGTTATATAAACTAGTTATTAAAGGCAACACATGTGTTAACTGTTCAACTAGATATTTTGTATATATCTGGCCATGTTAAGTATAAGTTTTATTTTTGTTTCAGTTTGAGTTGATCAATGGGCTTGATATTTTGGTGACAACACCTCCCAGTTTGAAGAGACTTCTAGAGAAAGGATACACAGATTTACGAAGGCTCTGTCACCTGGTATGTAATTTTAGTTCCTGACATTGTTGAAAAGGGGAAAAAATGTTCTTCAAGAGCAATATCTTCTTTTGCCAGAATATTTTCAACTCTATTTAATGATTATACTTTCTTTATAGAGATTTTCCATAAGTTGTTTGCTGCAGATTTGTTGTATTAGAGAAAGTGATAGTCTTTTGTGTAATATTTTGATCAGAGAGTTTCTTAACCCTTTCCCTCATACGACAATTCTGCAGCAGACGACTTTAAACATATTTTGTCAAAATATAGAAAATCTATGTAATTGAATAGATAACCTATGACTAAAAGTGGAAAACATTGTGGCTAAAGGAGAAATTGCTTGTTTTGAGCAATTTCTTCTTTTGTCACTATGTTTTCAAAAAGCTGTCTGCTGCGGAGGCGTCAGAAAGCATCTATATGAGGGAAAGGGTTAATATTATAGTTGTGTCCCCTGCCTGGGCAGTGTTACACATACAGATAACTTCTCTGTCATCTGTGTGTGTGTGTCATGATTTCATTTAGTGTTACACATACGGATAACTTATCTGTCATCTGTGTGTGTGTGTGTGTGTGTCATGATTTCATTTAGTGTTACACATATACAGATAACTTCTCTGTCATCTTTCTCTGTGTGTGTCATGATTTAATTTAGTGTTACACATAAGGATAACTTCTCTGTCATCTTTCTCTGTGTGTGTCATGATTTAATTTAGTGTTACACATAAGGATAACTTCTCTGTCATCTCTGTGTATGTGTGTCATGATTTCATTTAGTGTTACACATACAGATAACTTCTCTGTCATCTCTCTCTGTGTGTGTCGTGATTTCATTTAGTGTTACACATACAGATAACTTCTCTTTTATCTCTTTCTGTGTGTGTCATGATTTCATTTAGTGTTACACATACAGATAACTTCTCTTGTCATCTCTCTCTGTGTGTGTCATGATTTCATTTAGTGTTACACATACAGATAACTTCTCTGTCATCTGTGTGTGTGTGTCATGATTTCATTTAGTGTTACACATACGGATAACTTCTCTGTCATCTCTCTCTGTGTGTGTCATGATTTCATTAAGTGTTACACATAAGAATAACTTCTCTGTCATCTCTCTGTGTGTGTCATGATTTAATTTAGTGTTACACATACAGATAACTTCTCTGTCATCTCTCTTTGTGTGTGTCATGATTTCATTCATTGTTACACATTCAGATAACTTCTCTGTCATCTCTGTGTGTGTGTGTGTGTGTCATGATTTCATTCATTGTTACACATTCAGATAACTTCTCTGTCATCTGTGTGTGTGTGAGTTATGATTTCATTTAGTGTTACTCATACAGATAACTTCTCTGTCATCTGTGTGTGTGTGTGTTATGATTTCATTTAGTGTTACACATAAGGATAACTCTCTGTCATCTGTGTGTGTGTGTGTCATGATTTCATTTAGTGTTACACATAATGATAACTTCTGTCATCTGTGTGTGTGTGTCATGATTTCATTAAGTGTTACACATAAGGATAACTTCTGTCATCTCTCTGTGTTTGTCATGATTTCATTTAGTATCTAATTGGAATTCAACCCATGTTTTCCTTCAAACTCTTGTTTATTAGTATCTTTTTAGCTCACCTGTCACGTAGTGACAAGGTGAGCTTTTGTGATCGCCCTTCATCCTTAGTCTGTCCACATTTGCTTGTGAACACGATAAAGTCATCATTATACCCCCGATAAACGAAGTTTAGAGGGGGTATATTGGAGTCACCCTGTGGTTGGTCGGTCGGTCGGTCGGTCGGTCGGTTGGTCCGTTGCGATTTTCCTTGTCCGGAGCATAACTTTAAAACTAATTGTTGGAATTTAATAAAACTTCATAGGATGATACAACACATTGAGAGGAAGTGCAGTGTACAGGAACCATAACTCTATTTTACCTAAATACAGAGTTATTGCCCTTTGTTACTTTTTCTTGTCCGGAGAATTACTTAATAACTAACAGATGGAATCTAATAAAACTACATACAATGGTAGAGCATAATGAAAGGAAGTGCAGTATACAAGAACCATAACTTTAATTTACATAATTACAGAGTTATTGCCCTTTGTTACTTTTTCTTATTCGTAGAGTCTTGTCCGGAGCATAACTTTAAAACAAATTGTTGGAATTTAATAAAACTTCATAGGATGATACAACACATTGAGAGGAAGTGCGGTGTACAGGAACCATAACTCTATTTTATCTAAATACAGAGTTATTGCCCTTTGTTACTTTTTCTTGTCCGGAGAATTACTTAATAACTAACATATGGAATCTAATAAGACTGCATACAATGGTAGAGCATAATCAGAGGAAGTGCAGTGTACAAGAACCATAACTCTAATTTACATAATTACAGAGTTATTGCCCTTTGTTACTTTTTCTTGTTCGTAGAGTCTTGTCTGGAGCATAACTTTAAAACTAATTGTTGGAATTTAATAAAACTTCATAGAATGATACAACACATTGAGAGGAAGTGCGGTGTACAGGAACCATAACTCTATTTTATCTAAATACAGAGTTATTGCCCTTTGTTACTTTTTCTTGTCCGGAGAATTTCTTAATAACTAACATATGGAATCTAATAAGACTGCATACAATGGTAGAGCATAATCAGAGGAAGTGCAGTGTACAAGAACCATAACTCTAATTTACATAATTACAGAGTTATTGCCCTTTGTTACTTTTTCTTGTTCGTAGAGTCTTGTCCGGAGCATAACTTTAAAACTAATTGTTGGAATTTAATAAAACTTCATAGGATGATACAACACATTGAGAGGAAGTGCGGTGTACAGGAACCATAACTCTATTTTTACCTAAATACAGAGTAATTGCCCTTTGTTACTTTTTCTTGTCCGGAGAATTACTTAATAACTAACAGATGGAATCTAATAAAACTACATACAATGGTAGAGCATAATCAGAGGAAGTGCAGTGTACAAGAACCATAACTCTACTTTACATAATTACAGAGTTATTGCCCTTTGTTACCTTTTCTTGTTCGTAGAGTCTTGTCCGAAGCATAACTTTAAAACTAATTGTTGGAATTTAATAAAATTTCATAGGATGATACAACAAATTGAGAGGAAGTGCGGTGTACAGGAACCATAACTCTATTTTATCTAAATACAGAGTTATTGCCCTTTGTTACTTTTTTTTGTCCGGAGAATTACTTAATAACTAACAGATAGAATCTAATAAAACTACATACAATGGTAGAGCATAATCAGAGGAAGTGCAGTGTACAAAAACCATAACTCTAATTTACATAATTACAGAGTTATTGCCCTTTGTTACGTTTTCTTGTTCGTAGAGTCTTGTCCGGAGCATAACTTTAAAACAAATTGTTGGAATTTATTAAAACTTCATAGGATGATACAACACATTGAGAGGAAGTGCGGTGTACAGGAACCATAACTCTATTTTATCTAAATACAGAGTTATTGCCCTTTGTTACTTTTTCTTGTCCAGAGAATTACTTAATAACTAACTGGTGGAATCTAATAAAACTGCATACAATGGTAGAGCATAATGAGAGGAAGTGCAGTGTACAAGAACCATAACTCTTATTTACCTAAATACAGATTAATTGCCCTTTGTTACTTTTTCTTGTCCGGAGAATTATTTAATAACTAACAGATGGAATCTAATAAAACTACATACAACGGTAGAGCATAATCAGAGGAAGTGCAGTGTACAAGAACCATAACTCTAATTTACATATCCAAAAATGAACAAAACAAGAATAACCCGATCCATAACATTGTCCTTTTAAGGTGGGGTTTCTAAATATTTCACAACTTTTCCTATCAGGGCGGCGTTCGGGGGTATTAATCACATTCAGTGATAGTTCTAGTTTATTTTCCGATGTTTACCAAACTTATACAGTAGCTAGATATACATGAGAGCTTGGTTCCTTTTGAAAACCATGCATGTCTGAATTATAGCCCTTTAAAATTGGCAAAATTGTTATAATTATATCCCCTTCGAAGAAGAGGGGGTATATAGGAGTCACTGTGTCGGGCTGTCTGTCTGTCTGTCTGTCGGTCGGTCGGTCGGAAGCCATATTTTGTCCGGCCTATTTCTTACAAACCACTGGGTCAATAAAATTTTACATGAAGCTTCTATACCAAGAGGAGATGTGCATATCCTAAAGGGGTTACAATTGCATGTTATTTGACAGAGTTATGGCCCTTTTACTTATTAAGTTATGGTGTAGGTCAAGGTGCTGTTTAGGGGATATTTATCATCTTCAGTGATAGTTCTAGTTGACTTTGTGAACACGATAAAAACATTTATTTGTCAAATGTCCTTTACATTGATTTATAAACATGTGACTATGACCTTAGTGTGATCTTTTACAAGCAAATATCATCATTGTCTTTGGATGACCTTCACCATAACATTTTGGCCTTCTTTCTTATTTTTGTAGAGCAATTAAATTAGGACCCTAAAACACTTACTCAGGTGAGCGATATAGGGCCATCATGGCCCTCTTGTTAACATATACTACTAAAGATATAAAACAAACAACAACATGTGTTTCGAACATATTGGCTACTTAGCTTTCATCAGGTTATTTTCAAATATGACAATAACAATATGTCAAATTAAAACATCAAAACAATTAGTGGGAACATTTCATATATACCTGAATACATTTGTTTTATTTTTGTCTTTTTATACCCTATACTAGGTAATAGATGACTGTGACCAAATCCTGGACATCTTCCACATGGAGATTAACTATATCAAGTCAGAGTACAGCCTCGTTATTCAGAATGAAACCAAACAGCTGGAGTGCCCTCGTCAGATTCTTGTGTTTGGGTCACAGTGGAACGAGGTCAACAGTCAGTTTACGGAGAATGTGCTCAACGACCCGATCCTTTTAATTACCTCCCCTTTTGAGGCCTCTATTTATGGGAGAGTAAGACAGGTGATAATCAATTTTGTTATGTAGAAGTCTTCTGTTGACAATATTCTATTTAACACTTTCCCACATACAACGAATTCGCAGCTGATGACTTTTAAAACATACGCGATAATATATGGAAAAACTTTTTAAATGAAAGTATAATTTTAGAATAGAGTTGAAGACATTGTGGCAAATGGAGAAATTGCTCAACTTTCTATTTGCCACAATGTTTTCAAAATTCAAATGTTGTAAATTTGGCGATTTTTTAAAAGTTGAATAGCGTCGTAAGCATTGTGGTAAAAATAGAAATTGCCAAAATGTTTGCCTAAAGTATATATGGAAATAATTGTAAACGTTTAGTAGAGACCAACATGAAAGACTTGGCATGCACAACTGCAGCCTCTATAAATAAGGTATTTATCTTGATTAATATTATCCCCTCGCAACAAGGTCTTTCAAGGGATAAATGGATCCATCTGTATGTATCTAGCGACTTCATTTCTTATCCAAATGTTATAAAACTTCACACATATATGTTCACAAGCATCACCTCTTGAAAAAAAATCGCATTTAATGGACCTACGTCAAGGTCACAGTGACAGTATTAGTGTCCCAAGTAGCGACTTCATTTCTTTTCTGATTGTTATGAAACTTAATACATTTATTACAAGCATTGTCTTATTCACATTTCACTAATCTAGTTCAAAGGTCTGTACCGAAAGATGTTATTACTCGAGCACTTTCATTTGTGGTCGGAATTCCTTCATTCTTGATACATCTATAGCTTCTGTGTTAAGAGATCTTCATTATGTCTGTATAAAACAATGCCATCGCTCTAGCACTTTCATTTGTGGACAGAATTCCTTCACTGACCTTCTTACTGACCTAGGTATCTAGACCTCAGAATTCTTACTGACCTAGGTAAAAGGTCAAGGTCAACTATATTATGTCTGAACAACAACTCGCTCAAGCATAATAATTTATGGACATAATTCCTTCATACTTCATACACAGGTTCATTGTAAAGAGAGCTTGATCATGTTCATGTTTTACCACATATGTCAAAGGTCAAGGTCACATAAGCTAAAACGTCTGTATTAAACAACATCATGACCAGCACTTTTATTTGTGGATGAATTTCCTTTTTCATACACGGGTTAAGTGTCAAAAGCGCTTTGACAGATTTACGTTTGACCAACCTAAGTCAAAGGTTAACCCTTTCCCTCATACGACAATTCTGCGACAGACGACTTTGAACATATTTTGTCAAGACATAGAAAATCTCCATAATTGAATGGATAACCTATGACAAAAAGTGGAAAACATTGTGGCAAAAGGAGAAATTGCACGTTTTGTGCAATTTCTTCTTTTGTTACCATGTTTTCAAAAAGCTGTCTGCGTCAGAAAGCGTCTATATGAGGGAAAGGGTTAAGGTCACAGTGACTAAAATGACACTGCGAGGGGATTTGTACCTTCGACGATGCTCTTGTTATTATAAAAGTCATCTCATGCAGATGTGTCAAATGTTTTCTGTATTTTGGAAATGAGGTTAAGCATTATTTTTTAGTAAATTTGTGATTCATGATATTGTTTTTATTCAATCTGTCATTTTCTAGAAAATTTGTGATTCATGATATTGTTTTTACTCAATCTGTCTGTCATACTTTGGAATCCGCTCAATAATGGGAGTTCCAATGCACCCAGAGTCTTCAACTTTCATAGGAGGATTGGTCAAGTTCTTTATAGGATTCCTATTGTTTTGGGGGTCACTGGGTCAAATGTTAAAGTCAGTCTGTCACTCTTTGGTTTCCGCTAAATAACAGGAGTTCCATAGTATGGAGAGTTTTCAAACTTCATAGCTCATTTTCTCAAGAACCTTTTGATCCAGAGTATACACACAGGATGATTGGAACCCTTCAGTTGGTGACCTTTATTAGATCACCTGAGCTGAAGGCTCAAGGTAATCTATTCTGATTACTCTGTTCGTCGTCATCCATTGTTAACTTTTAGCTTTAAACAACACCTTCTCCTAAACCACTTGACCAATTTCAATTTAACTTCACAGGAATGTTCATTTGGTGATCCTCTTTCAAAGTTGTTGAAAGATTTAAATACATGTACTATGGAGAGCTTTGGTTGCAGCAGCTCTAAATCTGCTTGGCTGATTCCATTTCGTAAAAATTATCTTTGGGTGACCCTCTACAAAATTTGTAAACATGGCAGCCAGGGGTCATCACAAAAGGGGCAAAATGACAATATTTAAAAATTCCATTTTGATGTTATTGATGATATCTAGGCCAAGTTTGAATATGGGTCATGTGGGGTCAAAAACTAGGGCACTAGGTCAAATTGAAGGAAATTCTTGTTAACACTCTGGAAGGTGCATTATGGGCTTGAGCATTGTGAAACTTTGTCAGAATGTTAGGCTTGATGATATCTAGGCTAATTTTGAATATGGGTCATGTCCGGTCATAAACTAGGTCACATGGCCATATTATAGAAAAATCTTGTTAAAACTATAGAGACCGCATTTTTTGACATGAACAGACTGAAACTGTGTCAGAAAGTTTGTCTTGATGATATATAGTCCAAGTTGAATATGGGAAATGTCAGGTCAAAAACTAGGCCATTTGATAAAATTTAAGAAAAAGCATTTGGACACTACACAGAAATCACATTATTTACTTGATCTTGATGAATATTTGTCAGATTGTTTGTCTTGAATATTTGTTGCCAACATAAAAACTAGGCTTCAACTCTAGTCCAAATCAATTAGTATAGAACACGCACACTTCAAAATTCTTCTTCTCCCGAATTGGTTGGCAGATTTTCAAATAATTTTGTAGAAATGTTCCTTGGATGACCCTCTATCAGATTCCTTCAAGCCGTGTTGATTGGTCGAAAAACATGGCCGCCAGGGGGAGCGGGGCTATTTTGCCTTATATGGCTATAGTGAAAACTTAAAAAATCTTCTCCTCCGAAAGTGTAAGGCCGATTTTCAAATAATTTTGTAGAAATGTTCCTTGGGTGACCCTCTATCAGATTCCTTCAAGCCATGTTGATTGGTCCAAAAACATGGCCGCCAGGGGGGGCGGGGCTATTTTGCCTTATATGGCTATAGTGCAAACTTAAAAAATCTTCTCCTCCAAAAGTGTCGGGCCGATTTTCAAATAATTTTGTAGAAATGTTCCTTGGGTGATCCTCTATCAGATTCCTTCAAGCCATGTTGATTGGTTAAAAAACATGGCCGCCAGGGGGCGGGGTTATTTTGCCTTTTATGGCTATAATGAAAACTTAAAAAATCTTCTCCTCCATAAGTGTCAGGCCGATTTTCAAATGATTTTGTAGAAATGTTCCTTGGGTGACCCTCTATCAGATTCCTTGAAGCAATGTTGATTGGTCGAAAAACATGGCCGCCAGGGGGGGGGCGGGGCTATTTTGCCTTTTATGGCTATAGTGCAAACTTAAAAAATCTTCTTCTCCAAAAGTGTCATCCCGATTTTCAAATAATTTTGTAGAAATGTTCCTTGGATGACCCACTTTCAGATTCCTTCAAGCCATGTTGATTGGTCAAAAAACATGGCCGCCAGTAGGCAGGGCTATTTTGCATTATATGGCTATAGTGAAAACTTAAAAAATCTTCTCCTCCAAAAGTATCTGGCCGATTTTCAAATAATTTTGTAGAAATGTTCCTAGGGTGACCCTCTATCAGATTCCTTCAAGCCAAGTTGATTGGTCGGAAACTTTGGCTGCCAGGGGGCGAGGCTTATATAGCTAAAGTGAAAAAAAAATAAAAAATCAGGTGAGCGATTCAAGGGCCATCATGGCCCTCTTGTTCTCAATAACTACTAGTGCCTCTATTCACATTGTATGCTAAAGATCCTGAGTGTGGCCTTCTTTTATTAGTAAAAAACATGAATTTTAGTGAATTTTGAGAATTAAACATCTTGATTTGTCAAAAAACATGGCCAAAAGGGGGCAGGTTCTGCTTTGCTTCATATTGCTATAGTGATTTAATTATTTCCTAATGGCAGTGGGGCGATACTGGCCCTTTTCGGCTGGTTGTTTTGAAAAAGCATTTTCTAGTTATAATTTGTGCTTTTCAGGTTCCCCATCCGTGTAGAAATGATGGACGTTTACAGGAATTACTAGGCTTGCTAATGAACATTGTGGATACTGAACACAGAATTATTGTATTTTCATCCACTGAAGATGACATCCAATTCTTAGTGAAGGTCTGTCGAGCTTGATATCACTCAATACATAATACCCAACCTAGATAAGGAGGAATAATCATGACTTTTTTTCGGATAATACCTTCCTTTTGCAAGCTTTTTAACATATATATCACAGTGAGACATTTCTTTTAACCCTTTCTCATATACAACAGGTCTAAAGGAGACAACTTAAAGATCAGTTAGGCAAAAATATCTTTAAAAATGCAAGTAAAATTATTGAATGGAGTTGAAAACATTGTGGCTAAAGGATAACATATTTTTTAATGAGCTATTTCTCTGTTTGCCACAGTGTTTTCAAATATTGTTTGCTGCAGATGAGTCAAAATATGTCTGTAGGTGGTAAAGAGTTAAGTTACCATAATATAAGGTTTGGAGATTCAATGAGGGTTTAACCCTTTCCCACATACACCAAATCTCCAACCCCACAAACATCCAGGCAAAAACATGGACACTTTCAATAAATGAAAGTATAATCATTGAAAAGAGTTAAAATTATGATTGAGTTACATACAATTACCATAGGTTAAAAGTTGATAACATAATTCTTTCTTATCATCAGATTCTCTGTGCTGTAGATAGAAAACATCAACATTTTGTACAATTTTTTTTTTAAAACAAATCTAAAGCACAGCAATTTGAAAAAATCTTGACGAAAATAAGGGAAATAAAAAAAAAATGAATGAATTTATTGAATATTTAAACCAATGGGGCAGTAGGAGCAATTGATCATCATGATCAATTTCTCCTATTGCCACAATATTTTTAAAAGTCGTCTCCAGCAGAGGCATCAGAAAGCATCTGTATGTTGGAAAGTATTAGAAACAAGAACTACACACCTTATCTGGAGCTCTGATAAGGCATGGTTTTGTTTTTATCTCTTTATTTGATGTGCATTCACCTATTGGGAATGTAAGAAATGGAGAGATAATAGCATTGTCTGTTCATCACTAACATTGTACAGTGCATATCTTCTAACTCCTCCTTGACCGCTTGGCCAATTTTGGGTATTCTAATATTAGCTTACCTGACTGCAAAATGAATTACTGTGGTTGGCATTACGAATAATATTACATCATGGCCCTCTTTTTTTAGCTATTTATTGTTGCTTTATTATTGCAGGGACTTCGAGCATATTCATATGACCTGATATTTGTAACGCAGCAGATGGAACTACATGATGTAAAACTTGTTGCTGATGATTGGGCTCGTGGAGCTAAACTTCTTGGTAAGTATGGTTGTCATTTATAAAAAATTGTAGCCAAGGTATTTATGTAAGGGGACACTGTGGCAATCTTGAGCCTTGTCTATGAAGTCCCTTGTTGGGCGCCATTACCACAGTACTAAAAGATCTGACCTGACTAGGGCTTAAACCTTGAACTTCTTGGTTGAGAGGGGAATGCTCTACTACTTTTCTACAAAAGTTGGATTTGTAGCAAGGTTGTATAAATATCTCCTTAAAAACATACCTTAGCTGCTTAACCCTTTCCCTCATATAGATGCTTTTTGACGCCTCTGCAGCAGACAGCTTTTTGACACAATGTTTTCCACTTTTAGTCATAGGTTATCCATTCAATTACAGAGATTTTCCATTTTTTGACAAAATATGCTCAAAGTCATCTGCTGCAGAATTGTCGTATGAGGGAAAGGGTTAACCATCCTTTGTGACAAATGTAGATAAACATTGCTTGATATGAAGACGGTTCTCTTTTTTGGTGAAATTGGCTTTGATTTACCTTTATGTAATGTGTATTTCTGTAGACTTCTGGTGATTAAGTGAACTTTTCAGTCTCTCCAGAACTTTCCTTTTCTGCTAAATCCTTTCCCACATACAGCAATCCTTTCCTACATACAGCAAATTTGCAGCAGATGACTGAAAACATCTGGTTAAATATGGGGTAAAGCTCTGTAAATGAATGTTAAATCATTAAAGAGAATTGAAAACATTGTAAGCAATTTGTCCTTTTGTCACAATGTTTTCAAAAGTTGTCTGCTAAAGAGGCATCAGAAAGAGCTATGTGTTAGATGTTATATATCTCTAAATGAATCTAGAAGAGTAGCCCTAGTTAGATGTTATATATATCTAGAAGAGTAGCCCTAGTTAGATGTTATATATCTCTAGAAGAGTAGCCCTAGTTAGATGTTATATATCTCTAGATGAATCTAGAAGAGTAGCCCTAGTTAGATGTTATATATCTCTAGAAGAGTAGCCCTTGTTAGATGTTATATATATCTAGAAGAGTAGCCCTAGTTAGATGTTATATATCTCTAATGAATCTAGAAGAGTAGCCCTTGTTAGATGTTATATATCTCTAAATGAATCTAGAAGAGTAGCCCTTGTTAGATGTTATATATCTCTAAATGAATCTAGAAGAGTAGCCCTTGTTAGATGTTATATATCTCTAATGAATCTAGAAGAGTAGCCCTAGTTAGATGTGATATATATCTAGAAGAGTAGCCCTTGTTAGATGTTATATATCTCTAAATGAATCTAGAAGAGTAGCCCTTGTTAGATGTTATATATCTCTAAATGAATCTAGAAGAGTAGCCCTTTTTAGATGTTATATATCTAATGAATCTAGAAGAGTAGCCCTAGTTAGATGTTATATATCTCTAGAAGAGTAGCCATAGTTAGATGTTATATATCTCTAGAAGAGTAGCCCTTGTTAGATGTTATATATCTCTAATGAATCTAGAAGAGTAGCTCTAGTTAGATGTTATATATCTCTAAATGAATCTAGAAGAGTAGCCCTAGTTAGATGTAATATATCTCTAGATGAATCTAGAAGAGTAGCCCTTGCTAGATGTTATATATCTCTAGATGAATCTAGAAGAGTAGACCTTGCTAGATGTTATATATCTAATGAATCTAGAAGAGTAGCCCTAGTTAGATGTTATATATCTCTAGAAGAGTAGCCATAGTTAGATGTTATATATCTCTAGAAGAGTAGCCCTTGTTAGATGTTATATATCTCTAATGAATCTAGAAGAGTAGCTCTAGTTAGATGTTATATATCTCTAAATGAATCTAGAAGAGTAGCCCTAGTTAGATGTAATATATCTCTAGATGAATCTAGAAGAGTAGCCCTTGTTAGATGTTATATATCTCTAGATGAATCTAGAAGAGTAGACCTTGTTAGATGTTATATATCTCTAATGAATCTAGAAGAGTAGCCCTAGTTAGATGTTATATATCTCTAGAAGAGTAGCCCTTGTTAGATGTTATATATCTCTAATGAATCTAGAAGAGTAGCCCTAGTTAGATGTGATATATATCTAGAAGAGTAGCCGTTGTTAGATGTTATATATCTCTAAATGAATCTAGAAGAGTAGCCCTTGTTAGATGTTATATATCTCTAATGAATCTAGAAGAGTAGCCCTAGTTAGATGTTATATATCTCTAGAAGAGTAGCCATAGTTAGATGTTATATATCTCTAGAAGAGTAGCCCTTATTAGATGTTATATACCTCTAGAAGAGTAGCCCTTGTTAGATGTTATATATCTCTAGAAGAGTAGCCCTAGTTAGATGTTATATATCTCTAGATGAATCTAGAAGAGTAGCCCTTGTTAGATGTTATATATCTCTAAATGAATCTAGAAGAGTAGCCCTTGTTAGATGTTATATATCTGTAATGAATCTAGAAGAGTAGCTCTAGTTAGATGTTATATATCTCTAAATGAATCTAGAAGAGTAGCCCTAGTTAGATGTAATATATCTCTAGATGAATCTAGAAGAGTAGCCCTTGTTAGATGTTATATATATCTAGATGAATCTAGAAGAGTAGACCTTGTTAGATGTTATATATATCTAGAAGAGTAGCCCTTGTTAGATGTTATATATCTCTAGAAGAGTAGCCCTTGTTAGATGTTATATATCTAGAGAAGAGTAGCCCTTGTTAGATGTTATATATCTCTAAATGAATCTAGAAGAGTAGCCCTTGTTAGATGTTATATATCTCTAATGAATCTAGAAGAGTAGCACTAGTTAGATGTTATATATCTCTAGATGCATCTAGAAGAGTAGCCCTAGTTAGAGGTTATATATCTCTAAATGAATCTAGAAGAGTAGCCCTAGTTAGATTTAATATATATCTAGAAGAGTGGCCCTTGTTAGATGTTATATATCTCTAGAAGAGTAGCCCTTGTTAGATGTTATATATCTCTAAATGAATCTAGAAGAGTAGCCCTTGTTAGATGTTATATATCTCTAATGAATCTATAATAGTAGCCCTAGTTAGATGTTATTATACCCCCCGGCAAACAAAGTTTGGGGGGGTATATAGGAATCACCCTGTCTGTCCGTCCGTCTGTCTGTCCGTATGTCCACATTTCTTGTAAGCACTACTCCTCCTAATCGGCTCAATGCATTTGGTTCAAACTTTACATGAAGGTTACACATCATATGTAGATATGCATGAAGGAAGATCATACGCCTCGGATTCTTCCAAGGGGAGATAATTCGACTTAGAGATTACCTGCGAGGGACTCCTGTGCACATACCTCCACATTTCTTGTAAGCACTACTCCTCCTAAACGGCTCAATGGATTTGGTTCAAACTTTACATGAAGGTTACACATCATATGTAGATATGCATGAAGGAAGATCATACGCCTCTGATTATTCCAAGGGGAGATAATTTGACTTAGAAGTTACCTGCGAGGGACTCCTGTGCACATTCCTCCACATTTCTTGTAAGCACTACTCCTCCTAAACGGCTTCCTAAACGGCTCAATGGATTTGGTTCAAACTTTACATGAAGGTTACACATCATATGTAGATATGCATGAAGGAAGATCATACGCCTCGGATTATTCCAAGGGGAGATAATTTGACTTAGAAGTTACCTGCGAGGGACTCCTGTGCACATTCCTCCACATTTCTTGTAAGCACTACTCCTCCTAAACGGCTCAATGCATTTGGTTCAAACTTTACATGAAGGTTACACATCATATGTAGATATGCACGAAGGAAGATCATACGCCTCGGATTCTTCCAAGGGGAGATAATTCGACTTAGAAGTTACCTGCGAGGGACTCCTGTGCACATTCCTCCACATTTCTTGTAAGCACTACTCCTCCTAAACGGCTCAATGCATTTGGTTCAAACTTTACATGAAGGTTACACATCATATGTAGATATGCATGAAGGAAGATCATACGCCTCAGATTCTTCCAAGGGGAGATAATTTGACTTAGAAGTTACCTGCGAGGGACTCCTGTGCACATTCCTCCACATTTCTTGTAAGCACTACTCCTCCTAAACGGCTCAATGGATTTGGTTCAAACTTTACATGAAGGTTACACATCATATGTAGATATGCATGAAGGAAGATCATACGCCTCGGATTCTTCCAAGGGGAGATAATTTGACTTAGAGGTTACCTGCGAGGGACTCCTGTGCACATACCTCCACATTTCTTGTAAGCACTACTCCTCCTAAACGGCTCAATGCATTTGGTTCAAACTTTACATGAAGGTTACACATCATATGTAGATATGCATGAAGGAAGATCATATGCCTCGGATTCTTCCAAGGGGAGATAATTTGACTTAGAGGTTACCTGCGAGGGACTCCTGTGCACATACCTCCACATTTCTTGTAAGCACTACTCCTCCTAAACGGCTCAATGCATTTGGTTCAAACTTTACATGAAGGATACACATCATATGTAGATATGCATGAAGGAAGATCATACGCCTAGGATTCTCCCAAGGGGAGATAATTCAACTTAGAGGTTACCTGCGAGGGACTCCTGTGCACATACCTCCACATTTCTTGTAAGCACTACTCCTCCTAAACGGCTCAATACATTTGGTTCAAACTTTACATGAAGGTCACACATCATATGTAGATATGCATGAAGGAAGATCATACGCCGCAGATTCTTCTAAGGGGAGATAATTCAACTTAGAGGTTACTCCTGTGCACATACCTTGTAAGCGCTACTCCTCCTAAAGGGCTCAGTTGATTTGATTCAAACTGTATATGAAGGCTACACATCATATGTAGATATGCATGAAGGAAGATTTTTCTCCTCAGATTCTTTCAAGGAAAGATAATTCAACTAAGAGGTTACAAGGAACTCCTGTGATACCTTGTAAGCGCAACTTAAACTTTACCATTGTATCCGATGCTTTGGGAGGGGAGCGGGGGGTATTCTTCAGTGAGCTTTGCTCACAGTATTTCTAGTATATATCTAGATGAATCTAGAAGAGTAGCCCTAGTTAGATTTAATATATCTGTAGAAGAGTAGCCCTTGTTAGATGTTATATATCTCTAGAAGAGTAGCCCTAGTTAGATGTTATATATCTAGATGAATCTAGAAGAGTAGCCCTTGTTAGATGTAATATATCTCTAGATGAATCTAGAAGAGTAGCCCTAGTTAGATGTTATATATCTCTAGAAGAGTAGCCCTTGTTAGATGTTATATATCTCTAGAAGAGTAGCCCTTGTTAGATGTTATATATCTCTAGATGAATCTAGAAGAGTAGCCCTATATAGATGTAATATATCTCTAGAAGAGTAGCCCTTGTTAGATGTTATATATCTCTAGAAGAGTAGTCCTTGTTAGATGTTATATATCTCTAGAAGAGTAGCCCTAGTTAGATGTTATATATCTTTAGAAGAGTAGCCCTTGTTAGATGTTATATATCTCTAGATGAATATAGAAGAGTAGCCATACTATTATGAAGTCCATGCATCTTTATGTGATATCAAACTTTCACTGTTTGCAATTTGTTCATATTTAACATTATCTTGACATGTTGTATTGGTTTTCAGTTTGTTGTATTGAAACGTTATTTTGATTTCAGTTTGTTGTGATACACATGTGATGAATATGGAAATATCTGATGCCTCTGTTGTGATCAACTATGACTTGCCAAACTCTAAGACCAAGTTTGGGAACAGGATGTCATGTATGCGGCAGCATTTCTATAACTTTGCCACTCGTAAAAAGGTGAGATTTTTTCAATTCTCTAGATGAGAATCTTTTTTTCATATTTTAAAATTCTTATTTAACAAGAGGTGGGAAAGGGTTTCCTAGTAAATCAGATGTTGACGAATCCTTTGATGGATTTATATTTACATTTAGACTTGGAAGACAGTTCTCTGTCGTCTTCCCTTCTGTTTATCTGTCCGCCAGATATGCTTTGACTTGATTGGTTATATTTTCTGGTTATTGGCAGGTGACACATCTGCTCCATTCAACATTCGTGTAAATTTACGCCTTCCATGATACAGGCAACCTTTTTGTCCTGCCCTCAAATGTGGACTGAGACATAGCAGTCACTTTTCCGGCATGACCAATTTTTGTCTCGTTCAGAAATGTGGAGTGAAATATTGCAGTCATTTTTCCGGCAACGGTGACTTTTTAGCTCACCTGAGCACGAGCACAAAGTGCTCAAGGTGAGTTATTGTGATCGCCTTTTGTCCAGCGTCCGTAGTCAGTCGACATCTTCTCCTCTGTAACCAGTGGGTCAATTGGGATAAAACTTCACAGAAAGCATCCTCACCAATGTCTTCACCAAAAATCCTTTTGATCCAAGAAAATAATAGGTCACACTATAAGGCCACATTTTTTGCTTCAGCAGCTTAAAATTTTGTCAGAATGTTTGTCTTAATTTTATCTAGGTCAAGTTTGAATATGGGTCAAAAACTAGGTAACTAGGTCAAATTGAAAGAAAATATTGTTAACTCTCTATAGGCCTCATTTTAAGCTCCCCTATGCACGAAGTGCAAGGTGAGCTATTGTGATCACATTTTGTCCGTCGTCCGTTCGTCGTGCGTCTTCCGTCATGCGTCGTCAACATTTGAGCTTGTTAACACACTACAGGCTACATTTTGCATCCTATCTTCATGAAAGTTTATCAGAACATTCATCTTCATCAAATCTTGGACAAGTTCGAAACTGGGCTATATGAGGTCAAAAACTAGGTCACTAGGTCAAATTGAAGGGAAATCTTGTTAACACTCTGGAGGCCACATTTTCAACTTGAGCATGTTGAAACTTTATCAGAATGTTTGTCTTGATGATATGTAGGTCAAGTTCGAACATGGGTCATGTCGGGTCAAAAAGTAGGTCACTAGGTCAAATTGAATGAAAATCTTGCAATTTTTGCTTCAGCAGTTTGAAATTTTGTCAGAATGCTGAGCTGAATGATATCTAAGCCAAGTTCGAATATGGGTCATGCCGGGTCAAAAACTAGGTCACTAGGCCAAATTGAAGGGTAATCTTGTTAACACTCTAGAGGCCACATTTTCAACTTGAGCATGTTGTAACTTTATCAGAATGTTTGTCTTGATGATATATAGGTCAACAGGGCCTGCGCTGTCGATCGCCACTTTCGCCAAATGCGAAGATTATTTTAAAGTGGCGAAGTTATTTCATGAATGGCGAAAGGTTTTTATCATCTACATTTACCTGTTTTGGGTATCAGTTTGCGACATACAGTGACTGGTTCCGTTAATATAAGATAATGCAGTGCCTTTTGATTCAATGTCGGGAACCAGTGACCACAGTGCACTTTACGATATTTTTACGACACCCGTTTTTATCATTTTGACAGCTTGTGTATTTCACACTTGGTCAATTGTTGTGAAGTGTTAATTCAGCATTTTAATCCGACTGAACAACAACTCTGAGCGATATTGATACATTAAAGGCCGTACATATGATAATTGGCAATTATAGATGCATTAAATATATTGGCACGCTTTTTGAAGCAGGTTTAGACGATCAACGTAGGCCTTTCATGATTTTTAATGACAATGTAAGTTTGTCATTTTTGATTGGGAAAAATCTATTTGATTATGGACGAGTACACACAATTAGTGGACCCATTAATGAGATTGCATATAAATATTTCTTCTCTTGCAATTAAAGAAAAGTGGCGAACAAATGGCTAAAATATTTGTCAAAAGTGGCGAAAAATGAATGGCTCCTTAAAATTAAAAGTGGCGACCTTTATTTATGGCGAAAGTGGTGGCGAAAGAAAAATTCAACACAGAGCAGGGCCTGGGTCAAGAACGAACATGGGTTATGATTGGTCAAAATGTAGGTCACTAGGTCAAATTGAAGGAAAATCTTATTAACACTCTGGAGGCCACATTTTCAACTTGAGCATGTTGAAACTTTATCAGAATGTTTGTCTTGATGATATGTAGGTCAAGTTCGAACATGGGTCATGTTGGGTCAAAAAGTAGGTCACTAGGTCGAATTGAAGGAAAATCTTGTTAACACTCCAGAGGCCAACATTTTTCCTTTAGCAGTTTGAAATTTTGTCAGAATGTTTGTCTTGAAAATATCTAGGTCAAGTTCGAATATGGGTCATATTTGGTCAGAAACTAGGTCACTAGGCCACTTCAGCAGCTTGAAATTTGGTCAGAATGTTGAGCTGAATGACATCTAGGTCAAGTTCCAATATGGGTCATGCCGGGTCAAAAACAAGGTCAATAAAGGAAAATATTGTTCAAACTGCGGAGGCCGCATTTTTTCTTTGAGCAAGTTGAAAATTTGTCAGAATGTTGTCTTGATGATATCTAGTCCATGTTGGAATATGAGTCATATCAGGAAAAGAAATACAGATCACTAGGCCATATGAAGGAAAATCTTGTTAACACTGGAGGTTGCATTCAGAATAATTGTCTTGATGTGTTTTGCATTGCAGTACATTGTATAATTAAGGTGAGCGATCCAGGGCCATCATGGCCCTCTTGTTTTCTTCAGCATCTTGAAAACTTATCAGAATGTTTGTCGTAATGATATCTAGGTCAAGTTCCAAAATGGGTCATATTGACTTCAAACTAGGTCACTAGGCCAAATTGAAGAAAAATATTTTTAACACTCAGGAGACTACATTCTCAGGTGAGCGATCCAGGGCCTCATGGCCCTCTTGTTCAATAAACTATTTCTTAGCAACCCCTGCTCAAATTTTCTGAAACTTTGTCAGATGAATTGATGGGTCATGGGCCATCATTCAACAGCAAAGTTACCAAGGTCAAGGTCATAGTTTGCCAGAACTAGTCTTTATGTTTCTGAACCTTGGTTAAAAAAAATCTGTAGAGGCCACATTTTTCATCTAATACGGAAAAAAAAAAAACCATAAATGGGTTTTTTGGTTCATAGGTTCATGTATCATACATGAGAATTTTTTTTTTATTTTTTTTTTTCTGAAAAGGAACTGGCTAAAATCATGGGAGTCGCCATTTTGGGTATGTATAAAAAGCGGTCGGTCAGACGTAAAACACAGATTGAAAATTATTGTTGTCTAGTTAATCTTTTTTTTTAAATTCTAAATCAACATTTATGGTTATAAAATTGTGTTATTTTTGTGTGATCTACCTTTTGAACAAAAAAATAAAAAAGGAAATTGAACTCTGTACGAAATATTGTTTCCCATTCTTAATAAAAGACAAGCGCAATTCGACGTCCGAACATAAATTTTGACTGAACCGTAGCCAAAGAAGGATGTGACGTCATTTCCGTAACACTTCATTTTGGCGTAACGTCAAATGGAGTGACATTGTTTCCCGCAAAAAAAGTGAACCAACAAGAAATACCAAAAATTCCTATACATGAGTTGCAGGTTCACTTATACAAAGTTGTTATAATATGTAAACCTTGTGTAGTGTTAGATCAGATCAGACTGTATGTACAGGTCAATCTTGATAATACATACTCATATCCATTCTGGGTTAATACGTCCTATAAATAAAGAAACTAAAACATATAAAAAATAAATTTGTAAATCTACCCGTAAGGAGATAAAATATCTATAAATGAAAGTATCATTATTTATCAAACATTGTGGCAAAAGGATAACTTTCTCATAATGAGCAATTGTTCCTTTGGCGACAATCTTTTCGTAAGTCGTCTGATGCAAAGGCGTCAGAAACTGTCTCTAAAAGGGAAAGGGTTTAGCAGAAATGTGACCATTACATAATTTGTTCCAGTCATATTGACTGGTTGAAAAAGGTAGTTGGTGGCATCAGAAAAGGGCTAATATATTACCAGTTACACATAGGCTTCTTTACCATAATGCAGGTGATCGATTAAGGATCATCTTGGCCCTCATGTTTAAACCTCGTTCATTACAAATGTATTCCTTGATTTTCTGATAGTCTTTACTATATTATTTTCTGTTCGTAATAATAGACGACAGCAATACGAATTCCGAACATTTTTTGATCATGCAAAAAACATTACATTTACATGTATCAAAAACCATGTAAAGTTTAAAGGAATACGCTTTGCTCAGATTAAACTATATGACTAAATAGCACTACAGTAATGTATCATTTTAATGTAATTATGTCTCCCCCATTACATGGGGGTGACATATTGTTTTTGCCCGTTCCGTCCGTCCTTCCGTCTGTCACACTTGTTTCCGCTCAATAACTGAAGAACGCTTGGGCGTAGGAACTTCATACTTGGTATGCAGGTTGGTCATGACCGGTAGCTGACCCCTATTGATTTTGATAACAGAAGGTTGGACATGCCTAGTAGAAGACCCCTATTGATTTTGAGGTCAGTACGTCTAAAGTCAAGGTCACAGTGACCATGAGCTTGAAAGGTCACAGTGACAATGAACTGATAAATAGTTTTTGCTTGGGCCCAGGAACCTTATACTTAATGTGCAGGTTGGTCACCACCAGCAAATGACCCCTATTAATTTTAAGGTCACTATGTCAAAGGTCAAGGTCACAGTGGTCAAGGTCACATCTGTCACACTTGTTTCCGCTCAATAACTGAAGAACGCTTGGGCATAGGATCTTCATACTTGGTATGCAGGTTGGTCATGACCAGTAGATGACTCCTATTGATTTTGATGTCAGAAGGTCAAAGGTCACAGTGACCTTGAGCTGAAAGGTCACAGTGACAATGAGCTGAAACATTGTTTTTGCTTAATAACTGTAGAATGCTTTGGCCATGGAAGTTAATACTTGGTGTGCAGGTTGGTCACCACCAGTAGATGACCCCTATTGATTTTGAGGTCACTAGCTTAAAGGTCAAGGTCATGGTAACCTTCAGCTGAAAAATGGTTTCCTCTCAATAACTAAAGAATGCTTATGTTGAGGAACTTCATACCTGGTGTGCAGGTTGGTCCTAACCAGTAAATGACCTTTATTGAATTTGTTTGATTTTGTGGTCACAAGGTCAAATGTCGAAGGTCACGTTAACCTTCAGCTGAAAAATGTGTGTTACTCAATAACTCAAGAACGCTTATACCCAGGAACTTCATGGTGTGCAGCTTGGTCCTAACCTGTAGATGACCCCTATTGATTTTGATGTCAGTAGGTCAAAGGTCGAGGTCGCGGTGACCTTTGGCTGAAAAATGGTTTCCGCTCAATAACTGAAGATTGCTTGGGCCCAGGACCTTCATACTTGGTGTGCAGGTTGGTCACCAGCAGCAAATGGCCCCTATTGATTTTGAGGTCACTAGGTCAAAGACCAAGGTCATGGTAACCCTCAGCTGAAAAATGGTTTCCGCTCAATAACTGAGGATTGTCACTGTTGCTTCATCTCCAGTCCAAAACTAAAAAATTCATCTCCATCATTTCTTTTCCTCCCCTACGACCACACAAATGGGGAGACAAGCGCTTTTTCAAAAAAGCAATCTCTAGTTAACTTTTTTATACCCCCAGATACGTAGTTTGTTTTAGATTATTAATTCATCATAGTGGGGCGGTAAATTTATCCGTGTTATAATTGATTACAGTTTGCTTTGAATGTTTATTTAAACTTCCTTATTAGATCATTTGAGAAGTTTGAGAACGTAATTGCCGTTAATTTATTGAATTAGATAACAGAGAAGTTTGAGAACGTAATTGCCTTTAATTTAATTTATCAGTAAAAAAAGGCCACCATTGGATAAAATAATTCTTATTAAGTAACAACTGCTTTAGATTTGATCACATGCTGTTTGACTATAATACTTTAAACTGCATTAATAGTTTGAGAGTGTGTTAAAATTTTCTTATAATTATGGAGTACGAATTAGACGAGATTATCGCATATAATTTTGAACCAGAGTATGCAGACATCAAACTTTTGGAAATGGAAAGGAATAATGTGTATCAAGAATTGGAGATCGCACTAGTCCCGATTTCTAAGGAGGACTTTTGGTCATGCTATAACTGCATCGTAATGCCGCTACCAGAGAAAAATGTTTAACAACTTTGTTCATCAACTCGAACACCCACATGAAGTTCTTATGGTCATAGACAGGCTTAACTGTCCACTCTCCAGTTAGTTTTGAAAATGCCTGCCTATAGATCTTTTCACCACATAAATCTGTTCGCTGTTGATGATCCAGGGAATGAACATGGTCCATTACAGCCAGTGCTGTCCTTGTTTTCATTTGATCATCATCAAATTCCTGACGTTTTGGGCAGTACTTCAACATAAGGCTGTGAAAGACGTAACAGTATTGCAGTAATTAATTATATAGGAAAAGCTTAATCGAATGTTCTCAAACGAACTGACGTCTTTTGACTGCTGTAACATTTTACGCCTTGCATGATGGTCAATTAATTATTTTATTACCCCTAATTAGTTGACTTGCTGTTTATTACCCCTAGTCGGCTGCTGCTTCTTATCCGCGCATCAAAGCCTCGGCGGTGCTTTGTTGGTAGATCATAAGTAGTGTCTGATCGCTACCGGAAATATGATTGGGTTTTATGACCTTTAATTGGTTTTCAATAAACAACGGTACAATGTTTGTAATTTTCGATTAATCTGTGAATTACGCCTTTTGTCACAGTGTTTACAACTTTATTTATACATGTATTTGCTGTCATAGAGATTGTAGTGTTGTGTGGAGTGCCGGTGTAAGAAAGCCTTTATAGGCATGGCCGAAAGTTGTTTTTGCTTTTGAGCGGTACAGTAAGCCTCTGCAGATGCGTCCTGACGAAAAACCGACCATACAAATATGCAATTTGATCTTATTTGCAATTCACAATATGACCTCCGAATTGCGATTTGTTGTACTCATCTTCATAAACTTTCCTGTGTCTTGTATTTGGAGGTAATGAATTGTGGTAAAATACATTCAACTAAAAACAAATAACGATTTTAGAAATTGGACGATTTCATTTGGAATTAAAAGGGATATTTAAGCAGGTTTGAGAATTTTTCTTCAATATATAATATACAAGTTTTACAACAAAAATCCTTTTGGAAATTTGGTCAAAATTAACCATTTTAATTCTCCCTTTACCGTCGGCTGCAGAGTATGTAGGGATCGAATTATGTCTGCTCAAAAGACTCGCCGACAGATCCTATTACAGTAGCGTCCGACCACTACCGGACATTTGATTGTTTCTATGACCTTTGATTGTTCTACAAAAAACGACGGTTCATTATGTCTAACGAGCTGTGAAATCATAACAAACAACTGTCAAATATATAAACGAATGACATTACTTGTATAAATAAATGTTAACACACATATATTTAATTGGCTGATATATATTACACGAGTCAATTTCGTGTTTTCTATCCACCTACTATGGTTGGGTACTATTTACTATAAAACTGTATGTAGATCTAGTAACAATATGATGTAATGCTTGGAATTCCATTTTGAACAATTGAAGTTTAGGTTTGTAAACTTCAGAGGTTAATTTTCTTACGAAAAAGTATATTTTGTATTCCCTTTATAGTACCGCAGTCGTCCATTAGCTAACTCTACTTTTATGTTTTGTTTGGGACATAGTGTGTAAATGACGTCACGATTCTTTTCAGAAAGTCTCGAGATATTGCGATATGTAAACAGTGGCCGGCGGCGCTCATGCTGCGGCACCGATCAGCACAAATAGTCATCTTTAAATAGTAATATCTTGATTATAAGTTGTATGCTAATGAAATGCATAGTAAATAAATGTTCTTTAAGTCAATATTTTTCAATTCAAAGCGAGTTGTTGGCCAAGCTTATTCTTAAAGGAATACGCTTGGCTAACAACTCGCTTTGAATTGAAAAATATTGACTTAAAGAACATTTATTTACTATGCATTTCATTAGCATACAACTTATAATCAAGATATTTTTGCAAGTCTTTGCAATTTTCCTTGTCCAGAGCATAACTTGAAAACTACTGGATGTAATTTAATTTCATACAATGATACACCATATTAAGAGGAAGTACAATGTACAGAAACCATAACTTTATTATACCCCCCGGCAAACAAAGTTTGGGGGGGTATATAGGAATCACCCTGTCTGTCCGTCTGTCTGTCCGTCTGTCTGTCCGTCTGTCTGTCTGTCTGTCTGTCCGTATGTCCACATTTCTTGTAAGCACTACTCCTCCTAAACGGCTCAATGGATTTGGTTCAAACTTTACATGAAGGTTACACATCATATGTAGATATGCATGAAGGAAGATCACACGCCTCGGACTCTTCCAAGGGGAGATAATTTAACTTAGAGGTTATCTGCGAGGGACTCCTGTGCACATACCTCCACATTTCTTGTAAGCACTACTCCTCCTAAACGGCTCAATGGATTTGGTTCAAACTTTACATGAAGGTTACACATCATATGTAGATATGCATGAAGGAAGATCATATGCCTCGGATTCTTCCAAGGGCAGATAATTCAACTTAGAGGTTACCTGCGAGGGACTCCTGTGCACATACCTCCACATTTCTTGTAAGCACTACTCCTCCTAAACGGCTCAATGGATTTGGGTCAAACTTTACATGAAGGTTACACATCATATGTAGATATGCATAAAGGAAGATCATATGCCTCGGATTCTTCCAAGGGCAGATAATTCAACTTAGAGGTTACCTGCGAGGGACTCCTGTGCACATACCTCCACATTTCTTGTAAGCACTACTCCTCCTAAACGTCTCAATGGATTTGGTTCAAACTTTACATGAAGGTTACACATCATATGTAGATATGCATGAAGGAAGATCATACGCCTCGGATTCTTCCAAGGGCAGATAATTTAACTTAGAGGTTACCTGCGAGGGACTCCTGTGCACATACCTCCACATTTCTTGTAAGCACTACTCCTCCTAAACGGCTCAATGGATTTGGTTCAAACTTTACATGAAGGTTACACATCATATGTAGATATGCATGAAGGAAGATCATACGCCTCGGATTCTTCCAAGGGCAGATAATTCAACTTAGAGGTTACCTGCGAGGGACTCCTGTGCACATACCTCCACATCTCTTGTAAGCACTACTCCTCCTAAATGGCTCAATGGATTTGGGTCAAACTTTACATGAAAGTTACACATCATATGTAGATATGCATGAAGGAAGATCATATGTATCGGATTCTTCCAAGGGCAGATAATTCAACTTAGAGGTTACCTGCGAGGGACTCCTGTGCACATACCTCCACATTTCTTGTAAGCACTACTCCTCCTAAACGGCTCAATGGATTTGGTTCAAACTTTACATGAAGGTTACACATCATATGTAGATATGCATGAAGGAAGATCATACGCCTCGGATTCTTCCAAGGGCAGATAATTCAACTTAGAGGTTGCCTGCGAGGGACTCCTGTGCACATACCTCTACATTTCTTGTAAGCACTACTGAGTCAAACTGTATATGAAGGCTACACATTATATGTAGATATGCATGAAGGAAGATTTTTCTCCTCAGATTCTTCCAAGGGAAGATAAGCAAAGTAGAAACTTTACCAATGTATCCGATGCTTTGGGAGGGGAGCGGGGGGTATTCTTTAGTGAGCTTTGCTCACAGTATTTCTAGTTTTACCTTATTACAGAGTTATTGCCTTTTGTCACTTTAACTAGATTTAATCTAAAACTTCATACAATGGTAAAGCACAATGAGAGGCAGTGCAGTGTACAAGAACCATAACTCTATTTGAGCTAATTACATAGTTATTGCCCTTTCTTACTTTTTTCTTGTCTGTTGAGTAACTTAAAAACTACAGGATGGAATGTAATAAGACTTCATACAATAGTAGAGAACAATGAGAGGAAGTGCAGTGTACAAGAACCATAATTCTTTTTTTAGCTAATTACAGAGTTATTGCCCTTTCTTATTTTTTTCTTGTCCAGAGAATAATTATGTCTCCCTTTCATTCTTCACTTAAAAAAACTTCCTCATGAAAGTGTCAGGCCAATTTTCAAATAATGTTGTAGAAATGTTCATTGAATGACTTTTTATCAGATTCCTTCAAGCCAAGTTGATTGGTCTAAAAACATGGCCGCTAGGGGGCGGGGCTATTTTGCCTTTATATATGGCTTTAGTGAAAACTTAAAAAATCTTCTCCTCCGAAAGTGTTTGGCCAATTTTCAAATAATTTTGTAGAAATGTTCCTTGCTTCCTTGGGAGACCCTTTATCAGATTCCTTCAAGCCATGTTGATTGGTCAAAAAACATGGCTGCAAAGGGCGGGGCTATTTTGCCTTATATGGCTATAGTGAAAACTTAAAATCTTCTTCTTCGAAAGTGTCAGGCTGATTTTCAAATAATTTTGTAGAAATGTTCCTTGCTTCCTTGGGAGACCCTCTATCAGATTCCTTCAAGCCATGTTGATTGGTCAAAAAACATGGCTGCAAAGGGCGGGGCTATTTTGCCTTATATGGCTATAGTGAAAACTTAAAATCTTCTTCTTCGAAAGTGTCAGGCTGATTTTCAAATAATTTTGTAGAAATGTTCCTTGCTTCCTTGGGAGACCCTCTATCAGATTCCTTCAAGCCATGTTGATTGGTCAAAAAACATGGCTGCAAAGGGCGGGGCTATTTTGCCTTATATGGCTATAGTGAAAACTTAAAATCTTCTTCTTCGAAAGTTTCAGGCTGATTTTCAAATAATTTTGTAGTATTGTTCCTAGGGTGACCCTCTATCATGTTCCTTCAAGCCATGTTGATTGGTTAAAAAACATGGCCATCAGGGGGCGGGGCTGTTTGGAGATTTAATTTTTGCCTAATGGCCATGGAGCGATACTGGCCCTCTTGGGCCTCTTGTTAAACTACAGGATGGAATTTAATAAAAACTTCATACAACTGCTCTAGAGGAAGTGCAGTGTACAAGAACCATATCTCTATTTTAGCTAATTACAGAGTTATTGCCCTTTCTTACTTTTTTTCTTGTCCAGAGAACTTTAACCCTTTCCCCTCATATAGACGCTTTCTTATGCCTCTGTAGCAGACAGCTTCTTGAAAACATAATGACAAAAATAAATTGCTCAAAACAAGCAATTTCTCCTTTTGTCATAATGTTTAACACATTTAGTCATAGGTTATCAATTCAATTATAGAGATTTTCTATTTTTTAGCTCACCTATGCACGAAGTGCAAGGTGAGCTATTGTGATCACATTTTGTCCGGCGTCCGGCCGTCGTGCTTCGTCAACATTTGAGCTTGTTAACACTCTACGGGCTACATTTTGCATCCGATCTTCATGAAAGTTTATCAGAACGTTCATCTCCATATAATCTTGGACAAGTTCGAAACTGGGCCATATGAGGTCAAAAACTAGGTCACTAGGTCGAATTGAAGGGAAATCTTGTTAACACTCTTGAGGCCACATTTTCAACTTGAGCATGTTGAAACTTTATCAGAATGTTTGTCTTGATGATATGTAGGTCAAGTTCGAACATGGGTCACATCGGGTCAAAAAGTAGGTCACTAGGTCAAATTGAAGCCGCAATTTTTGCTTCAGCAGTTTGAAATTTTGTCAGAATGTTTGTCTTAAAAATATCTAGGTCAAGTTCGAATATGGGTTATGCCGGGTCAAAAACTAGGTCACTAGGCCAAATTGAAGGAAAATCTTGTGAACACTTTGGATGCCGCATTTTTTCTTCAGCAGCTTGAAATTTTGTCAGAATGTTTGTCTTAAAGATATCTAGGTCAAGTTCAAATATTGGTCATATTGGATCAGAAAGTAGGTCACTAGGTCAAATTGAGGGAAAATCTTGTTAACTCTGTAGAAGCCACATGTTTTGCTTTAGCGGCTTGAAATTTGTTCAGAATGTAGAGCTGAATGATATCTAGGCCAAGTTCGAATATGGGTCATGCCGGGTCAAAAACTAGGTCACTCGGTCAAATTGAAGGAAAATCTTGTTAACACTTTGGATGCCGCATTTTTTGCTTCAGCAGCTTGAAACTTGGTCAGAATGTTTGTCTAAATGATATCTAGGCCAAGTTGGAATATGGGTCTGACATGAAGGGTAAAAAACTAGGTCACTAGATCAAATTGAAGGAAAATCTTGTGAACACTTTGGATGCCGCATTTTTTGCTTCAGCAGCTTGGAATTTGGTCAGAATGTTTGTCTGAATTATCTAGGTCAAGTTTGAATATGGGTCATATTGGATCAGAAACTAGGTCAATAAAGGAAAATATTGTTCAAACTCCGGAGGCCACATTTTTACTTTGAGCAAGTTGAAACTTTGTCAGAATGTTGTCTTGATGATATCTAGTCCATGTTGGAATATGGATCACTAGGCCAAATGAAGGAAAATATTGTTAACACTGTGGAGGTTGCATTCAGAATAATTGTCTTGATGTGTTTTGCATTGGCCCTCTTGTTTAATATATTCGAAGTTGTCTGCTGCAGAATTGTCGTATGAGGGCAAGAGTTAAATCTACAATATGGAATTCAATAAAACTTCACACAATGGTAGAGCACAATGAGAGGAAGTGCTGTGTACAAAAACCATAACTCTATTTTAGCTCATTACAGAGTTATTGCCCTTTCTTTCTTTTTTCTTGTCCGGAGAATTACTTTCAAACTACATGATGGAATTTAATAAAACTTAATACAATGGTGGAGCACAATTAGAGGAAGTGCAGTGTACAATAACCATCATTAGCATTAAAGCTAACTGTCTTTCTGCCTCAATTCAAGTCCCTTTTTCTTGAAAAACCAAATGCAATATCTCCTTTTGGTATCCGCATAGAGCCATTTCTCGAAGATCTTCATGTTGATATGGATTCTATTGCAAAATATAAAGTCCCAGATATAGCTCCTTGGACACTTAAAACTGCGGAATTTCGTTTTGATCTCGCTGCTCGTAAAATGTCTGAAACTGACAAACATGTATTTCAAGCCAAATTTCATGAAATTATTTTTTTTTACTTTGCCTTGAAGCCAATTTACACAGACGGCTCTAAATGCAATGACTCTGTAGCATCTGCCGCCGTATGGGATGATACCATTCTGAAATCTCGCCTTCATAATAAATCTTTTATTTTTTCTGCAGAGTTGCAGGCTATTGATCTGGCACTTGACATAGCAGAAGAATCACATCTGACTAACTTTCTTCTTTACAGGCCCTTTACAATCACAAGTTTGAGAATCCTCTTGTTTGCGGATTACTTCAACAAATTTCATCCCTGTTGAAATTTAATGAATTTGTTTTCTGTTGGTTGCCTAGTCATTTAGGTATTATGGGTAACGAGAAAGCGGATGAAAATGCAAAGTCCGCATTATCTTTACCAATTTTAGATTTTAAAGTTCCACATTCTGATTTTAAACCTTCTATTTTTAGATCACCTAGAGCCAAAGGCTCAAGGTGAGCTATTCTGATCACTCTGTGTCCGTCATCCGTCGTCGTCCGTCGTTAACTTTTAGCTTTAAACATCATCTCCTCCTGAACCGCAAGAACGATTTCCTCCAAACATCACAGGAATGTTCCTTTGGTGGTCCTCTTTCAAAATTGTTCAAAGATTTAAATTCCATTGAGAACTTTGGTTGCTGCAGCATCAGAAAGGGGACAAAATGTCCAAACTTTAAAAATCTTCTCCTCCGAATCTGCCTGTCAGATTCAAATATAATTTGGAAGAAATGTTCCTTGGGTGACCCTCTATAAAAATTGTTCAAGCCATACTAATTGGTGGAAAAACATTGCAGTCAGGCGGCATCAGAAAAGGGGCAAAATGACAAAATTTGAAAATTCCATTTTTATGAAAGTGCTTGTCTGATTTTAAGAAAATATAATACGAATCTTACTTTAATGATCCTCTATTTAATTTGTTTAAGCCGTTTTGATGGGTTACACAATCATAGCAACCAGGCGTCATCACAAAAGGGGTAAATTGAACTTTTAGCTACAAATGACAACCAACTCCTACCATTCCAATAGACCAATTTCCACAAAACATCACAGGAATGTTCCTTTGGTGGGCCTCTTTCAAAATTGTTCAAAGATTTAAATTCCATTGAGAACTTTGGTTGCTGCGGCATCAGAAAGTGAGAAAAATACCCAAATTTTAAAATCCTTTTCCTCCATAATCTGCTTGTGCGATTGCAAGATAATTTGGTAGAAATGTTCCTTAAGTGACCCTCTAAATAAACTGTTGAAGCCATATTGATTTCGTTGAAAAACAGGGCAGTAAGGCGGCATCAGGAAAGGTGCAAAATTACAAAAAGTTCATAATTCCATTCTTATTAAGGTTCTTGTTAGATTTCAAGATATAAATGGCCTTTACTGATAAGCTGTTTCTTGAGAAGTGTCCACTCCTTGCAATTTCGTTTGAACTCCTTGATCAAATTTTCCCAGATATTTGCAGTTAAATATTTGCTACTAATTTACTATCAATTAGGTGATCGATTTAGGGCCATCTTGGCCCTCTTGTTAAATATATCCAATCTTCCAAATGCTGATGTTTTTAATAAGCTTCATTTTGTCAAACCAATCCTTGGCGAGTGGAACCCCGTTTACAGGTCCATTTGTCGAGAAGAGGTTATTATAACTTGCCGAATTGGGCTCTAGACTTGGCTCTTTACAAAGGATGATGCACCTGAATGTATACCTTGCTCTGCAAGCTATACCATTCAGCACATTTTAATTCATTGCACTGACTTTGCACCAATTTGTGCTAATTATTACAGTGTTGATAGTCTTAAAACACTAATCGACATTGTCCCAATACATGCTATAATTCTTTCTTAAAGGAGATTGCACTTTACTATAAGCTGTGATACTCTTTATCTGACTACATATATATATACTCTTATTTATATAATGTATAATATCATTCACATTACATAGATTTTAGTCATAAAACATACATTCAGTCAAGTAAGACACTGGGTAATGTGAGGTAAAAACTTAGGTCACAAGGTCAAATTGTAGTACATTATGAACACTCTAGAGGCCACATTTTTCTTCCAATCTTAAGGCCAGCATTTTAAAAAAATTATTGAGTCTGGGGGTTTTATTTGCGAAACTTCATCAGTAAATCAATTATTTAAAAATAAAAATTGAATTCTGTTTTGACTAGATATACACATCAACTTGTCACCACTATATAATAAGTCGCAGGTAGGTTGACTCTATAGAAACACACATCAACCGGTCACCACTATATAATTAGTCGCAGGTAGGTTGACTCTATTTTTTGGTTCGCTTTTCATACTTCACATGGGAGGATGAGTTGTTATTAGGATAAACTAAATGTAAATGTCTCGAAATATTTCAGTTGTGATCAATAAGTTATGATATATTTGAAAAGATATTAATGTTTCCAAGGTTATAAGTTTGCATAAAATGCCATACTAGTTAAACGTCTGACAGATCATGATTATCTGCGTTTTGGCTCAAATATGCTGGCGGTTTTATTTCTGTTTCAATTCAAATATTGAGGTCAGCGTAAAATAAAAAAATAAAAGGAACTCAAAACTGTTTTATTAGCTCACCAGAGCACAAAGTGCTCAAGGTGAGTTTTTGTGATCGCTTTTTGTCCGTCGTCAACATTTGCTTATTAACACTCTCAATCAAATCTAGGCCAAGTTCGAAACTGGGTCATGTCGAGTCAAAAACAAGGTCACTAGGCCAAATTGAAGGAAAATCTTGTTAACACTCTGGAAGCCACATTTTTGGCTTGAGCATGTTGAAACTTTGTCGGAAAATTTGTCTTAGTGATATCTAGATCAAGTTCGAATATTGGTCATGTCGGGTCAAAAACTAGGTCACAAGGCCAATTCAAGGAAAATCTTGTTCACACTCTGGAAGCCGCATTTTTGGCTTAGCATGTTGAAACTTTGTCAGAATGATTGTCTTAGTGATATCTAGGCCAAGTTTGAATTTAGGTCATATCAGGTCAACAACTAGGTCACTAGGCCAAATTGAAGGAAAATCTTGTTAACACAGGAAGCCACATTTTAAACTTGAGCATGTTGATTGTTGAATCTTTGTCAGAAAGTTTGTCTTGATGATATCTAGGCCAAGTTCGAATATAGGTCATGTCGGGTCAAAATCTAGGTCACTAGGTCAAGTTTAAGGAAAACCTTGTTAGCACTCTGGAAGCCGCATTTTAAATTTGAGCATGTTGAAACTGTCGGAATGTTTGAATTAGTGATATCTAGGCCAAGTTCGAATATAGGTCATGTCAGGTCAAGTTTAAGGAAAACCTTTTAAGCACTCTGGAAGCCCAGTTTAAATTTGAGCATGTTGAAACTTTGTTGGAATGTTTGAATTAGTGATATCTAGGCCAAGTTCGAATATAGGTCATGTCAGGTCAAAAACTAGGTCACTAGGCCAAATTTAAGGAAAATCTTGTTAACACTCTTGAAGCCGCATTTTAAACTTGAGCATGTTGAAACTATCAGAAAGTCTGCCTAATGTTATCTAGGCCAAGTTTGAATATGGGTCATGTCCGGTCAAAAACTAGGTCACTAGGCTAAATTTAAGGAAAATCTTTTTAACACTGGAAGCCACATTTTTTGCTTGAACATGTCGAAACTTTGTCAGAATGTTTGAATTAGTGATATCTAGGCCAATTCGTATAAAGGTCATGTCGGATCAAAAACTAGGTCACTAGGTCAAGTTTAAGGAAAATCTTGTTAACAATCTGGAAGCTGCATTTTAAACTTGAGCATGTTGAAACTATCAGAAAGTCTGCCTAATGTTATCTAGGCCAAGTTTGAATATGGGTCATGTCCGGTCAAAAACTAGGTCACTAGGCTAAATTTAAGGAAAATCTTTTTAACACTGGAAGCCACATGTTTGTCTTAGTGATATCTAGGCCAAGTTCGAATATAGGTCATATTAGGTCAAAAACTAGGTCACTAGGCCAAATTTAAGGAAAATCTGGTTAACACTCTGGAAGCCACATTTTTGGTTGAGCATGTTAAAACTTTGTCAGAATATTTGTATCTAGGCTAAGTTCGAATATGGGTCAGGTCAGTTCAACAACTAGGTCACTAGGCCAAATTGAAGAGCAATCTAGTTAACAGTAAGTAACACTATAGAGATCGCATTTTTGACTTGAGCAGCTTGACATTTTTTCAGAAAGTTTGTCTTGATGATATTGCCATTGGCACTGAAAGAGTTAAGTCTTAATTAAATAGCCCATTCTCAGGTGAGCGATTCCAGGGCCTCATTGCCCTCTTGTTTTTATTTCATTTTTGGAAAAAATTGGGATGAGTGCGCTCGTTAAACAAAAAATAAGAAAATATTGGCCTTATGACAATTCATTAGGACTTTTGACTCAATCTCAGTCAAGATTGAGACTAAATCACTATGTCAAATTTAATAATAAGCTTGTGAAAACTCTTGAAGTCTTTTTTATTTAATATTCATGAAAATTCATCTTCAAATCTCAGTCAGGTAAGGCACTGGGTCATGTGAGGTCAAAACTTAGGTCATGAGGCCACATTTTTCTTCCAATCTTTTTGACAATTCTTTAGAACTTTAGTCTCCATCCAATCTCAGTCAAGATCGAAACTAGGTCACATTGAGTTAAAAACTAGATCACTAGATCAAATGTTAGAAAAACTTTCAAACCCTATGAAGCCATAGTTTTCATCCAATGTTTATGAAACTTAAGCAGAAGATTTGTCTCCATCAAATCTCGATGGAAACTTGGTCATGTATGGTCAAATTAGAGAAAAACCTTGTAAACACTCTAGAGGCCAGATATATAGTAAGTTTATCATGCATGTATTACTCCAATGCCTAATTTTGTCCTCATCATTACTGCTACAAACCCATTGATCTTCACTTACTTTTAACCTTTCATTGTCTTTGTTTGTTTTTAGCTCACCTGTGCATGAAGTGCTTAAGGTGAGCTTTTGTGATCGCCTTTTGTCCATCGTCCGTTGTCAACAATTTCTTTAAACAAAATCTCCTCCTAAACCACTTCATGGATTTTGACAAGACTTGGTAGGAATGATCCTTGGGTTATCCTCTCTCAAAGTTGATCAAAGAAATTAATTCCATGTAGAACTCCGGTTGCAATGGCAACTGAAAGGATTTGTAAAAAAAAGACTTTTAAAATCTTCTTGTCAGAAACCCATAGGTCTAGAGCTCAGATATTTGTTGTGTAGCATTGTCTAGAGATCATCTACAAAGATTGTTTAAATTATGGGGGTCGCTTGTTTTATATAGAGATATATAGGGATAATCTTCTTGTCTGAAACTGAAAGGCCTAAAATTTAGATATTTGGTGAGTACAATGGTCTAGCATTGTCTAGTGGTCCTCTACCAAGATTGGTCAAAACTGGCCCCACCCTGGGGGTCACCTGTTTTACATAGAGATATATAGGGAAAGACTTGGCAATTTTCTTGTTAAATACTAACTGGGTACATAATCGATTCTTTGTTGACATTCTTAGTCATATTAACTTGACAAATGACAGACAACATATGGTGTGGGTTTTTTGCTCTGTGGCAATGGAGTCTATACCGGTCCTCTTGGGCCTCTTGTATTAGCTTTCCTGACTGCAAAATGAGTTATTGTGGTTGACATGACAAATCACATGACATAACTCAGGTGAGCATTCAAGGGCCATTATGTCCCTCTTGTTTCACATTGCTACCATTTAATATGCTTTTCAAAGAATGGCAAGACATCCTCAGCCTAAGATCTTAATACATCTCTACATCTTATTTATTATGACAGAGAAACATTGAGCCAATTTCACACTTGATGATAACAGGAAATTGTGGCCATCAAGTCCGCACTATACAGGAACTACTGAAAAGATCCAAGGTAGAAGTTCCAAAGCAGCTGAAGGCTTTCCTGGCTGGAATGGTTGAGGTGAAATGATTTTTATTAGCTTACCCAATCCTGTATTATTGGGGCATTTTCTACATGAACGTGTCTGTGAGAAAAAGGGCTCCAGACCAAAAATGCTATTGTCTAACCCTGTAACATGGGGACATTTTCTACTCGAGTCTGTCTGTGAGAAAAAGGGCTCCAGACCAAAAATGCTATTGTCTAACCCTATATTCCATGAATGCAATCTCATAATGATCAATTTCTCCTTTTGCCACAATGTTTTAAATATTCAATAAATTCGCTCAATTTCTTTTTATTTCCCTTATTTTTCGCCAAAATGTTTTCAAATTGGTCTGCTACAGATTTGTTTTATGTGAAAAATAATTAAAGAATGATGATGTTTTATATTTACAGCAAAGAGAAGCTGATGATAAGAAAGAATTATGTTATCAACTTTTGGCCTATGGAACTTGCAGGTAAGGAAGATATATTCTCGATGATAATCTAAATCTCCTATTGAAATATCTTTTCATAGAAAGGTATCTGCCCGATTCCTTCAAGTTTTGTTTATTAACCAGATTTTCAACATAGTTGAAACCTTGTTAGTAGAATGATGATGTCATTGTTTTCCGGCAAGCAGCGTCAAACTCACCTATGAAACTGAACATCTTTAGATATAGTTGACATATTGTAACCGAAGTTGGTATATAGAAAAAGACATTTTATGGGATTGTGTTGGGGTCAAGGTTGCTGTTACTAAAAGTGGAAAAACGGTTAAAATGGAATATCTTTAGTTACGGTTGACATATTGTAACCAAAGTTGGAATGTAGAAAATGTTTATGGAGAACTTTCATAGGATTGTGTTTGGGTTCCCTAGGTCAAGGTCGCTGTTATTTAAAAATGATTGAAACTAAATATCTTTAGTTACGATTGACATATTGTAACAAAAGTTTGTATGTAGAAAGAAAAGATTTATGGAGACCTTTCGTTGGATTGTATTTTGGGCCCTTAGGGTCAAGGTCGCTGTAACTATAAATAGAAAAATGGTTGATACTGAAAATCTTTAGTTTCGGTTGACATATTGTAACCAAAATTGGTATGTAGTTTATGGAGAACCTCTACTACATTTTTTTCAAGCCTGACAAGTTAGTTTGTCTTAAACAATTGCTCTCATGGTACACAAATTTAATTGCCTACAGAGAAAATCTTGAAAAATCCTCCGCTTTGAAAACATTTTTCCCATTTATTAAAACACTTCCATAACTATGTATTCTATAACCTGATATCAGCTTTCTCAAGCCATATTAGTTTGACTACAAATAACAGAGAACAGGAATGTTTTGTCTTATACCAGGATAGAGATACACACCCTTTCGTTGTTTTTTCTTTGGTAATGATTTTATAATTATATATCCCTTTCCTACAAACAACAAAACTGCAGAAGACGACTTTAAAAACATGAAGGCAAAAATATTGAAAATCTGTATAAACTAGTTTTATTATTGAATTGACTTGAAATGTTGTGGCAAAGGGAGAAATTGCTCGCCATGCACAATTCATCCTTTTGCAATAATGTCTTCAACATTCTTCTGCTGCAGGTGCCTCAAATCGTATTGGAAGGGAATAAATGAGTACGGTTATACTTTTATCATTTCAATGAATTGTGTGTCCATGTTTTTCAGAGATAAATGGAGATGTGGATGTAGACATATTGTGATCCCGGGTATAGATACCCCACCCGAATCAGAATGGCTGCCAAGTGAAGGTCATGTCAAGGTTAGGAATAATTACGTTTTCAAAGAATGCCTTAGTACCTAAAGACTTATTTAAGGACTTCAAACAAAGAAATCAAAGCCAATCTCAGATTTTATGGTTTTTGTTGGGTAGTTGCGTTATGAAAAGATACTTCTTGCCAGTGCTATTTCGGTTCTGTCAGATTGCTTTAAACCTGTTCCCACATTTAGACACTTTCTGAAAATCTTGTGGCAAAAGGAAGAATTCCACATAATGAGTAATTTCTTCTTTTGCCACAAAGTTTTCAACTATTCAATAATAACTATTATTTTTAGGGATATTTCACATTTTTGCCTACATGTACCCAAAGTTGTCTGCTGCAGATTTGTTGTATGTGGGAAAGAAAGTGTTAACCCTTTCCCTCATACTACAATTCTGCAGCAGACCACTTTGAACATACATATTTTGTCAAAAAATAGAAAATCTCTATAATTGAATGGATAACCTAGGACTAAAAGTGGAAAACATTGTGGCAAAAGGAGAAATTGCTTGTTTTCAAAGGCCGTCTGCTGTAGAGGCGTCAGAATCATCTATACAAGGGAAAGTGTTAAGATGAGTACTTGCCCTTGGACTTGGCCAACTTTGTGGATTTTTCTGTCTTCTACACATTCACTTTGCAATGCATACAGATTTATTATCAATAGTTGTATTATGACAATATACAGATTAAATTCAAATTAAGTTCCTGTCGGCTTACTCTAAGCATCAGACTTAAAAAATGTTGCAGTTATTTTTGGGTGTGTTATTGTATTTTAACAAGAAACAGTTTAAGCTCATGTTTTGGTGCTGTCAGAATTACTGAAATGCCCTTGGACTGTAAGTTTAATGATTTCTGCTCTTTTTCCACAAATTTGGCTTCAAAATACTGTTAGTTCTACTTTTGCCACAATGTCGTCATCTGCAGATACAGTGAAATCTCGGTAGTTAATACATGTTGTGTAGTGTACTTCAAGTTTGTATACCAATTATCTGAATTGGCCATCTTCTTGGATTTCCAATGATTTCAATGTTGGAGAACTGTAGGCAAACATTTTCAGTTTGAATTTAAAAGGAAAATGTACCTTTAAGAAATGAGATGAAAGGGGATAGGGTAAAAATAAGTTATATTGTACATTCACCAGGTTTTAGTAACCCACGTGAACGACAGCGATGCTAGTCATTTCTATGTGAGGTTGTTAAATGTCAAAGGGGAAGATGGTACAGTCTTCCAGCCTGCCCTCACTTACGCAAGACTTGTTATCGACCTAGAATGCTGGTTTAAGAAACCAGAGAATCAGAAGCGCCATAGTGAGTATTTTACCAATATTTGTCTGCGGAAATTGATATATGGAATGGTAATATTCTCTTCTAAGATTCAATGTTTTCCTTTCCTGATAGAGATGTGAAAACAAATCAATGTTGGAGAGGGAAAACTTGCTTGCTTGTTTTTATTAGCTATTGTAATCGCCCGATGTCCGGTGTCTGAATGCATCCATCAACATCTTTTCCTCAGTAACACCAGTGGGTCAATTGGGATGAAACTTCACAGCAAGCATCCTCTCAATGTACTCTCCAGAATTCCTTCAAATTTTGGGATCCATGCACAATTCTGGTTTCCATGGCAACCAAATGTAAAAGACTTTAAAATGCTTCTCCTTACACACTGGTTGGCCGATTTCAAAAAATGTTGTATAAATGTTTCTTGAGTGACCTTCTATTAGACCCTCTATCAGATAGATTGTTTTTTTATTGCATTAACATCACAGCCAAGTCTGGTATACAGTCAAATCTGACATTCTGGATTTATTGACCCTTATTTAGGGAATGTTAACACTTTCTTGCATACAGATGCTTTCTGATGCCTCTGCAGCAGATGACTTTAGAAAACATTATGGCAAAAGGAGAGATTGCTCATAATGTTTTCACCTTATTCAGTAATTTCCCCTTCTTTTATAGTTTCCATATTTTTCACTAAATGTTTCAAAGTCGTCTACTGCTGATTTGCTTTATGTGGGAAGGGGTTGCGAAAAATATTTGTGTCTCAAATTGGTTTGTGTGTTTATCTGCAAATATAATTAGGCATGTTGGCCACAGGTAAACATGAAACATTTTTAGCTCGACTTTTCGAAGAAAAGGCTAGCTATACTACTCACGTTGGTGTTGGTGTCACACCTTGGTTATGTTTTTGTACCAATTCACTTTTTTCAAAACCATTACAGATATTGCTTTGAAACTTACAACACATATTCACCATCATTACCTTCATCAACAGACAAGAGTACATATCTCTGTCAAGGTATGTAAGAATTATGGCCCTTTTTCAACTAAGAATTTTGGTTAAGTTTTTCATACCACCTCACTTTTCTTCAAAACCATTAGAGATATTGCTTTGAAACTTTCAACACTTGTCCCCCATCATTACCTCCATGAATAGACAAGAGTACATAACTCTGTCAATGTTTTTGTAAGAATTATGGCCCTTTTTTTACTTAAAATTTTGGTATGTTTTTCATACCACCCCACTTTTTTTCAAAACCATTAGAAATATAGCTTATACACTTACAATATCTTTTTACCATCATTACCTCCACCAACAGCCAAGAGTGCATAATTCAGTGAATGTTTTTGTAAGAATTATGACCCTTTTACAAATTATAGAGTACTTTGCTTATAAATAGTATGATAAAGTACTTGGTTATGCACAGAAAAGTTGAGCACGCTGTCCTCTGACAGCTCTTGTTATGATTTATTGTAGCTGCCCCATTCACTGGTGAACTATGTGGGTATCAAGATAGAGGGATATTTTACAGGTAGCTTTAATTATTTCTTCCCTTCATGAACTGCCTTTCAAGGCACTCGCTGTTTTCCTTTTCCCCCAATTAAATTTGATTATGAATGAACTGAAGCTGGCTTAAAGGGGTCTAGTCATTTCCACATTCAGATAATTTCTGATACCTCTGCAGCAGACTTCATTTTCAAACATTGTGACAAAAGGATAATTTATTGGGATTCACTATCCCTTATTGTCAGGCTTTTCCGGCTGTCTGTCTGTCTGTTTGTTTGTTTGTGATTCCGATGAAACTTGTTGAACAGGTGCCATAGGGGCTCAGGATGTGCGCATATGAGTTTCGTTGCTAAGGACTCACCCGTTGCTATGCAGTTAGCAAAAAAATGTGTTCAAAGAACCCAAACCATTTTTAGCTCCACTGGCTGAAAGCCAGTCGAGCTTATGTCATAGCGAATTGTCCGTCGTGCGTGCGTGCGTGCGTGTGTGCGTTAACTTTTTCCTTTAAACGACTTCTTCTCCCTAACCACTTGGCCAATTTGGTTGAAACTTCATGGGAAGCATCCTCTCAATGTCCTCTACTAAATTCCTTCAATTTTTTTTGATCCATTCAAAATTCTGGTTTCCATGGCAACCGAAAGAAAAAAATAGTGAGAACTTAAAAAATCTTCTTCTCCGAAAGTGTCAGGCCGATTTTCAAATAATTTTGTAGAAATGTTCCTTGGGTGACCCTTTATTAGATTCCTTCAAGAAATTTTGATTGGGCGAAAAACATGGCCGCCAGGGGGCGGGGCTTTTTTGCCTTATATAGCTATAGTGAAAACTTAAATAATCTTCTTCTCAAAAAGTGTTCAGCAGATTTTCAAATAATTATGTAGAAATGTTCCGTGGGTGACCCTCTATCAGATTCCTTCAAGCCATGTTGATTGGTAAAAAAACATGGCCGTCACAGGGCGGGGCTATTTTGCCTATATGGCTAAAGAGCAAACTTAAAAAATCTTCTCCTCCAAAAGTGTCAGGCTGATTTTCAAATAATTTTGTAGAAATGTTCCTTGTGTGAACCTTAATTAGATTCCTTCAAGAAATGTTGATTGGGCGAAAAACATGGCCGCCAGGGGGCGGGGCTTTTTTGCGTTATATAGCTATAGTGAAAACTTAAAACATCTTCTTCTCCGAAAGTGTTCAGCCGATTTTCAAATAATTTTGTAGAAATGTTCATTGGGTGACCCTCTATCAGATTCCTTCAAGCCATGTTGATTGGTCGAAAAACATGGCCGCCAGAGGGCGGGGCTATTTTGACTTATATGACCATAGTGAAAACTTAAAAAATCTTCTCCTCCGAAAGTGTCAGGCATATTTTCAAATAATTTTGCATAAACATTCCTTTGGTGACACTCTACAAGATTCCTTTAAGCCATGGTGGTTGGTAAAAAAAATAGCCACCACGGGGCAGGGCTGTTTGGAGATTTTATTTTTGCCTTATGGCCGTGGAGCGATACTGGCCCTCTTGGGTCTCTTGTTCTATCTTCTCCTACAGTTTTTAACATGGAGAGCCGAAACATTGGTTATAAATACTTCAAGATATTAAGAAAAAAACGTATCCGTAACAATTTTTTATTTAGGCCTTTGTTTCCAAATGGTAGCTTTTCAAAGATAAGGTATCTTTTTACAGTCGTTTTTGACTTCAATCACCCCTAGCGCTACAGTGGTAGTATTCGATAGCGATTTAATGCACCATCTGATAGAGCTATTCAAGAGCTACAACAGCATTCGTCATAACTTGTCACATATGTAACACTTGAGTTTGTGAAGATTGTTCGTGTTTCTACATTAGACTATATGTTGCAGGGTACAGATATTGGATATTCCCAATATGAACAACCATGGTAAAGGGACTGGCGGCATAGAGGTCTCAGTAAGTACACTTATCCTTCCCTTTCACACTTACAACAAATCTGCAGCAGATGGCATTGAAAACATATGTTAAAAAAAAGGGGGAAATTTATTAAATAAAGTTGAAAACATTGTGGCAGAAAGAGACATTGCTCATGATGAGCAATTTCTTTTCTTGCCTCAATGATTTCAAAAGTCGTCTGCTGCTTAGGTGTTGAAAAGGATAAGTCAGATGTTTAGATCAGGAGAACTAAAATTGGTCTTTTCCATACATTATCTCTCTTTTTACACAGCATAGTGTTATACTCTTTTAGAACACAAAATGCCTAATCTAGTTCTCTGTAGGGTATGTGTGTGTATTTGATGCTACATCTCAACAAAAAAAGTGAATGTTGGAATCAGAGGGCCATCAAGGAATAGGGTCAGTATTGTGAAAAATGAGTATTACTTGTTAATATTAATTGATTTAGGTTTGTAATTTTGTAATGGGCCCTTTCCCACATGCAGATGCATTTTAAGGTAGCTTCAGCAGTCAACTTATGAACTTGTTTTTTACTCTACTCAATAATTACTCAATAATTATCCATTAATTTATAGCTCACCCGAGCACAAAGTGCTCATGGTGAGTTCTTGTGATCGTCTGTCATTATCTTCTCCTCTGTAACCAGTAGGTCAATTGGGGTGAAACTTCACAGAAAGCATCCTCTCACTGTCCTCACCAAAATTCCTTCAAATATTTTTGGTACATGCAGAATTTTAGTTTCCATGGCAATCACAAAAGAAAAAACATTAAAAGATTTATCTCCCCAAAAGGGTTGGCTGTTTTTCAGATAATTTTGTAGAAATGTGTTACTTGGGTGACCCTCTATCAGATTTCATGCCATGCCATGCCATGTTGATTGGTCAGAAAACATGGCCACCAGAAATGTCTGTCCTATTTCCATTTTTAGCTCCACTGGCTGAAAGCCAGTCAAGCTTATGTCATGGCGAATTGTCTGTTGTGCGTGCGTGCATGATTGTGTGCGTCAATATTTTGCTTCAAACGACTTCTCCTCCCTAACCACTTGGCCAATTGGGATGAAACTTCATTTTAAGCATTCTCTCAATATCCTCTCTTAAATTCCTTCAAATATTTGGGATCCATGCCAAATTCTTGTTTCCATGGCAACCGAAAGAATAAAAAACCTCCGAAATTGTCAGGCCTATTTTCAAATAATTTTGTAGAAATGTTCCTCTATCAGATTCCTGCAAGTCATCTTGATTGGTTGAAGAACATGGCTGCCAGTGGGCGGGGCTGTTTTGCCTTATATTGGCTTTAGTGAAACTTTAAAAATCTTCTCCTCCCAAACTATTTGGCCAATTTTCAAAAAAAAAAATGCAGAAAACTTTCTTAGGTGACACTCTACGAGATTCCTTCAAGCCATGGTGATGGGTCAAAAATTATGGCCACCAGGGGGAAGGGCTGTTTGGAGATTTTTGAATAATGGAAGTGGAGCAATACTGGCCCACTTGGGCCTCTTGTATTAGCTTACCTGACCACAAAATGAGTTAATGTGGTTGACTGTGTGGTTGTCATGACAAATCACATTGCATAAGTCAGGAGAGCGATCCAGGGCCATCATGGCCCTCTTGTTTTGTTTTTCCCTTGATGTTTTTCAAAGTTGTCTGCTGTTGATTTGTTGTAATAGGAAAAATAATAGTTTAACAACTTATTATCCCTTCATCAAACAGAGTTTGAGAGGGGATATAGAAACGGGGCTGTCCGTTTGTTCGTTTGTTCGTGCGTCCGTGTGTCCGACCGTAACAACCTTGTGACCACTCTACACTGAACATCCTTTGACCGATCTTAACTAAACTTGGTATACAGTTAGTATATGGCAAGGTCTAGAAGCCTATTTATTAGCTCGCCAGTACGAAGTACAGGAGAGCTTATGTGTTACCCCCGGCGTCGGCGGTGGCGTAGACACCTAGGTTTAAGGTTTGTGTTTAAGGTTTTCATTTGGGTTTTAAGGGTTTATACCTTTAGGAACCATTTGTCATCCATCTACGCACACCACTACACCCGTCCTGACCCTGGGTGAAGGTCAAGGTCATTTCTACTTGGTTCTACTTGGTTCAGTTACAAGGTTTAAGGTTTGCGTTTAACGTTTAACATATCACTCTGCATTCACTATTATGACATTGATTGCTTTCATATTTAGTTTATACATTTAGGAACTATTGGTCATCCATCTACGCACACCACTACACCCGTTCTGACCCTGGGTCAAGGTCAAGGTCATTTCTACTTGGTTCAGTTACAAGGTTTAAGGTTTGCGTTTAACGTTTAACATATCACTCTGCAGTCACTATTATGACATTGATTGCTTTCATATTTAGTTTATACATTTAGGAACTATTGGTCATCCATCTGCGCACACCACTACACCCGTCCTGCACCTGGGTCAAGGTCAAGGTCATTTCTACTTGGTTCAGTTACAAGGTTTAAGGTTTGCGTTTAACGTTTAACATATCACTCTGCATTCACTATTATGACATTGATTGCTTTCATATTTAGTTTATACATTTAGGAACTATTGGTCCATCTACGCACCCCACTACACCCGTCCTGACCCTGGGTCAAGGTCAAGTTATATCAGAGTTATTGCCCCTTCTCTGTCAAAAAATCTAACTTTTTCGTCACGTTTTCAAATAACTTTTTTTCTAGTCAAAGGATTAGATTGAAACTTCTGACAAATGTTTATATCAATGTGTGTGATTGGTTCACAAAAGGGGGATAATCCAAATAATTTTATATCAGAGTTATTGCCCCTTTTCTGTCAAAAAATTAAATTTTCAAATAACTTTTTTTCTACCCGAAGGATTGGATTGAAACTTCTGACAAATGTTACTTTTTTTTTTATTCGACGTCTGTCTGTCTATTTTTTTTTTTATCCGGCGTCTGTCTGTCTGTCTGTCCGTCACACTTTTTTCGTCACGTTTTCAAATAACTTTTGTTCTACTCAAAGGATTAGATTGAAACTTCTGACAAATGTTTTTATCAATGTGTGTGATTGGTTCACAAAAGGGCGATAATCCAAATAATTTTATATCAGAGTTATTGCCCCTTTTCTGTCAAAAATTTAAATTTTCAAATAACTTTTTTTCTACTCAAAGGATTGGATTGAAACTTCTGACAAATGTTTATAACAATGTGTATGATGGGTTCACAAAAAGGGGGATAATCCAAATATTTTTATTTATATTGGCCCTTTTCTGTCAAAAATTTAATCTACTCAAAGGATTGGATTGAAACTTCTGACAAATGTTTATATCAATTTTTGTGATGGGTTCACAAAAGGGGGATAATCCAAATATTTTTTATATCAGAGTTATTGCCCCTTTTCTATCAAAAATTAAAATTTTCTGACAAGGCGCCGGCAGGTGACACACGTGCTCCGGGGAGCACTCCATTCTAGTTGAACTTAGAATTTTTGTCAAAAGTATTGAAAAGGTGTATTATCTTGCAATAGGTGATACTGTGCGACTTTACCTAATACTTTAACTGTTCTGAAGTAGGCCCTGATATACGATGGCCCTGATATAGGCGAGCTATATTGTCCTCCGACAACTCTTGTTTTCAAGGTCATACGGTCAAGGTCAAATTGTCAAAATTGGACTGACTATTTTCCCATATAACAACCTTGTGACCACTCTACACTGAACATCCTTCAACTGATCTTAACCAAACTTGGTATACAGTAAGTTTGTGGCAAGGTCTAGAAGCCTATTTATTTTCAAGGTCATAGGCTCAAGGTCAAGGTCAAAATTGGACTTCAACTATTTTCCCATATTACAACCTTGTGACCACTCTACACTGAACATCCTTTGACTGATCTTAACCAAACTTGGTATACAGTTAGTATATGGCAAGGTCTAGAAGCCTAGTTATTTCAAAGATCATACGGTTAAGATCAATGTCAATATTGGATTTCCGTCCGTAACAATCTTCTGACCACTCTACACTGAACATCCTTTGACTGATCTTAACCAAACTTGATTTACAGTTAGTATATGGCATGGTCTAGAAGCCTATTTATTTCAAAGGTCATAGGGTCAAGGTCAATGTCAAAATTGGACTTTCCGTCCGTAACAACCTTCTGACCACTCTACACTGAACATCCTTTGACTGATCTTAACCAAACTTGGTATACAGTTAGTATATGGCAAGGTCTAGAAGCCTGATCTTGATCACAAGAGAACTCAGTGTGATGATTAAATACCGCGGGGAAGCATCTGCTTTGCGGTGCCCTTGTTTATTTTACATCAAGGACAAAAGAGTCCTCAGCTTATACTAATCACTCATTGGAAGCCTGGGACCAACGTTCATCTACTTTACTACTGTGTTCCAAAGGGTCATAGACAGTTATATTTAGCAAGGCTTCATTCTTGCTGTCAAAAGGTAAAGGATGAAGTTGAAGCTGATTTAGTGGCATTGCAACATTTTGCTGTTTGTCTTATTCTGTTGTGAGGGCTCAATGAGTACAGAAGTGGGCTATATAGAGCCAGGTTATGCGAGTTTGAATCCTAGCTTGGCCATTATTATACCCCCTTCGAAGAAGAGGGGGTATATAGGAGTCACTGTGTCGGGCTGTCTGTCTGTCGGTCGGTCGGCCGGAAGCCATATTTTGTCTGGCCTATTTCTTACAAACCTGTGCACTTACATGAACCTTCTATACCAAGAGGAGATGTGCATACCCTAAAGGTCTTACAATTGCATGTTATTTTACAGAGTTATGGCCCATTTACTTATTTAGTTATGGTGTAGGTCAAGGTGCTGTTTAGGGGGTATTTATCATCTTCAGTGATAGTTCTAGTTTCTATCTGAAAATACACAGAAGTCAGGCATCATTTGTCTTGTACCAATGGACTGACAGTCAATGTGGAGTAGCTAGTTTTCTAGGAAGAATGGTGTAATAGAGCCAGGAAACACATGGTTATTGGAACTGGCTGCCTCATCATAAACCCTTTCCCACATAGAGACACTTTCCGACGTATTTGTAGCAGATAACTTTTGAAAACATTCTGGAAAGAGGGGAAATTACTAATAAGACCAGAATTTGATTCCATAATAATACATTTTACCTTCAGAGGAATTTTCACATTTTTTTCTGGATGATATTTTGTAGGTGAAGTTTGTAGATATTGGGAAGGACATGGACATCGATGTTTACAAGCTTTACGAGTTACCTGTGCACTTAAAAACAGTTCCCTTTCAGGTAACTAGGACACTGTACTGTTTACACACAATCTTTGATGCCTTTACAGATTTCAAAATGCACCTTTAGAAAATGTTTTCAATTCTTTATAAAACTTTAACTGTCCATCCTCCAGATGATTTCATTTTCCCTGCAGATATTAGTTTATCATTCAACTCTAATGTCAGATTAGCATTACAACGGACCCACTTGTGTCATGATTAATGGCCAAGACGTTCTGTTAAATTACCAAGGAAATGCCCTGATATAACTGAAAAACTGTTGAAAGCGTTCAACTCTTGTGTTCCTTCTTTAGATTCATGTTTTTCTTAGGCTTTCATATTGAAACCATGTGAATAAATGAACGGGGATCTTTTGAAATATAAAACTTGATTCTGAGATGAGAGTTCAAAACCTTATGTGACATTTGAGAATCGGATGAGAAAACAAATCCACATCTGCACAACTATATCAAAGAAAGGAATAAATAACAACTTCTCACCCATTCCTAAATGCACTCCTTATAATGAATCTCCAGAAGACAACTCTTGTTTTTAACCCTTTCTCTCATACGACAATTCTGCAGCAGACGACTTTGAACATATTTTGTCAAAAAATGGAAAATCTCTATAATTGAATGGATAACCTATGACTAAAAGTGGAAAACGTTTTGTTCAATTTCTTCTTTTGTTACTATGTTTTCAAAAAGCCGTCTGCTGCAGAGGCGTCAGAAAGCGTCTATATGAGGGAAAGGGTTAAATGAATGTTACATAAACTTGTAACTTGTAAAACTTCAATATTTTTGGTGTGATTTGAAGTTGTTTTACTGCTGATTCATTGAATGTGGAAAAAGGTTTATAAATAAGATGATGGATAGAGTCCATGATTAGGAACATTTGACGTTTTTATACAGGCTGTTGAAGTCTTTGTTTGTCGAATAAAACCAGTGGATAAAGATCCAGAATGGACCATAAAGGTAACTCTTGTTTTTGATTGAATTCCTCCACTTTTTAGCTCACCTGAGCTTTGCTCAAGGTGAGTTATTGTGATTGCCTTTTGTCTGGCGTGTGTCATGGGTCGTCCGTCAACTTCTTCTCCTCAGTAACCAGTAGGTCAATTGGGATGAAACTTCACAGAAAGCATCCTCTCAATGACCTCACCGGGGCTATTTTGCCATATATGGCTATAGTGAAAACTTAAAAAATCTTCTCCTCCGAAAGTTTCAGGCCGCTTTTCAAATATTTTTGTAGAAATGTTCCTTGGATGACCCTCTATCAGATTCCTTCAAGCCATGTTGATTGGTCGAAAAACATGGCCACTAGTGGGCAGGGCTATTTTGCGTTATATGGCTATAGTGAAAACTTAAAAAATCTTCTCCTCCAAAAGTGTCGGGCTGATTTTTAAATAATTTTGTAGAAATGTTCCTAGGGTGACCCTGACCCTCTATCAGATTCCTTCAAGCCAAGTTGATTGGTCGGAAACTATGGCCGCCAGGGGGCGTGGCTTAAATAGCTAAAGTGAAAAAAAAAAATGATCAGGTGAGCGATCCAGGGCCATCATGGCCCTCTTGTTATGAACCAGTTATACTGCTTTTGTTAACCCTTTCACACTTACATTTTACACTAGATGGTTTTAAAATTGTCTGCTGCAGATTTGTTGTATGACCCCTGGTAATTGAGAGATTTGGTCCCTGGTAATTATGAGATATGGCCCCTCATTAGTTAATTTTCAACACTATCTCAAAAAAATCCCTTTCGTAAACCAACTAGGTAAAATACTAATCTGTTTTAGCTTTCTCAATTATAAACCCTCCTAATGTCTATATGTGTGTGTGTGGCATGACACATAAAATGCCTATATTTGTACAGGCCAGCATATACATAAATGAACTGTTATATGGAAAAGAACTGGAAGGAAAAATAGTGCTCCGACTTGGTGGCATCCTGTGGCTAGATCCTTTGGTAGAGAGAGTGTATTTGTCTGAAAGTAAGGCAATCATCAACAGATCCTATGTCCATGTGGAACTTGTCAGAAATGGATTTGCTAATGTTAACCCAACTGTAAGTGTTTTTGTGTTTAGAACTGTTTTCGATCCAAGTTATGTTTAAATTCATTAGTTTTACTTGATTTGCAAAACTGCAAGTTTTTACGGATTAGATAAGTTCATTTCCATTTCTGTTTCCTGGATGCTCAACCAATATTTGGGGTAGTTTGGGGTCTGGGGGGGAGTCTTACTTCAGACCTTTGGATTATGAGAAGGGCCCTCTACCTCCGAGCCACTTTCTTCTCCCTGCTCTAGAATAGGCTTTTCTTGGACTCTTGGGCAAAAAGTCTAAAATAGTCTTTTCTTGGACTCTCGGGCAAAAAGTCTAATTTCTGACAGAAAGTATTATGAAAAAAGTAAGAGATAGCATGAATATTTTTCGAAGGAAAGCTGTTGCACTATTAAAACATTGTAGCAATAAGAGAAATTTCTCATTATGAGCAAACTCCTCTTTTGTCACAATGTTTTTGAAAGTTGCATGGTGTAGATGCATCTGCATGTGATAAAGAGTAAACATTTTTAGGATGAATGGTAAGTCAATAATAACATTGCTGAAAATAGCTTAAAACTGATCAAGGTGAAGATTGATTATTATACCCCCGCAAACGTAGTTTGAAGGGGGTATACTGTAATCAGCCTGTCATGCGGTCGGTCCGTCTGTCCGCAAAATCTGTTCCGTTGTACTCCTCCTTCAGTTTCTACCTGATTGACTTGATACTTGGCATAAATGTTAAACAGGAGTAGTAGATGTGCAAGACGCAAATTTCATGTCCCTGTGACCTTGACCTCTGACCTTAAAATAGGATTTTTGTTTGTTAAAATCTAATCTGTTGTACTCCTCCTTCAGTTTCAACCTGATTTACTTGATACTTGGCATAAATGTTAATCAGGAGTAGTAGATGTGCAAGACGCAAATTTCATGTCCCTGTGACCTTCACCTTGACCTGTCACCTTGAAATAGGAATTTGTTTTGTTAAAATCTAATCTGTTGTACTCCTCCTTCAGTTTCAACCTGACTTACTTCATACTTGGCATAAATGTTAATCAGGAGTAGTAGATGTGCAACACGCAAATTTCATGTCCCTTTGACCTGGACCTCTGACCTTGAAATAGGATTTTTTTTTGTTAAAATCTAATCTGTTGTACTCCTCCTTCAGTTTTAACCGGATTTACTTGATACTTGGCATAAATGTTAATCAGGAGCAGTAGAAGTGCAAGACGCAAATTTCATGTCCCTGTGACCTTGACCTCTGACCTTGAAATAGGATTTTTTTTTTGTTCAAATCTAATCTGTTGTACTCCTCCTTCATTTTCAACCTGATTTACTTCATACTTGGCATAAATGTTAATCAGGAGTAGTAGATGTGAAACATGCAATTTTCATGTCCCTGTGACCTTGACCTCTGACCTTGAAATAGGATTTTTTTTTTTTGTTAAATTCTAATCTGTTGTACTCCTCCTCCTTCAGTTTCAACCTGATTTACTTCATACTTGGCATAAATGTTAATCAGGAGTAGTAGATGTGCAACACACAAATTTGATGTCCCTGTTACCTTGACCTTGACCTCTGACCTTGAAATAGGATTTTTTTTTTTTTTCAAATCTAATCTGTTGTACTCCTCCTTCAGTTTCAACCTGATTTACTTGATACTTGGCATAAATGTTAATCAGGAGTAGTAGATGTGCAAGACGCAAATTTCATGTCCCTGTGACCTTGACCTCTGACCTTGAAATAGGATTTTTTTTTTCTTAAAATCTAATCTGGTGCGTCATGTCATTCCAACATTCTACAGTGACCACTTGATTGTGTCTGGTGTTGTTCCCTTCAAGAAGCTGTGCTAGTGTCAAGAGGTAGAACATGATATTATATTACATTATAGCTACTGTAAACTACCTAAATTACGTAAGGATTTTATATTCCCTTATATTCGCAAGCTGATCTCCTCGCGAAATTAATACCTTGCAAAAATATATCGATCAGAAGTGAAATTTAAACTTCTGCTACTTATTCTCAAAATTAAAATATCAAAATATCAAAGGTAAATATCGAAAATAGGTCCTCGCGAATATTCAGTAGTTTATAGTAAAAACCTTGTTACTCTTTGAATAAAGAATGTGGTTCATTTTCTTCTTGTTTGTTTGTTTTCTGAAACTAGAAAACTAAATCAAAACTTATTTCATGAGGAAATAGTACTTTATGCGGATTGTATTTTATGCATTAGAAAATGTTCCTGACAAAATTTCTTTAAAATTAGATTTGTATATTGGTTTTTGATATCATCTTAGTATTTCTTTTTGATACTGATATTCAAATTGTCTGAGTCAAAGATAATACTGTGAGATATAATATGTGTCAGGGGTGGGGCGGGGATATTAATCAACTTTAGTGATAGTTCTAGTTATATAAGTTTTAATGTCAGACTTCAAAATTTGATAATGGATTTGCCATTTGTTTATTTGTCCTTTTCTAGCACTTGGAGAAGCTGTATAAACTGTGTGAAGGAAAGGTAGAGCTTCCTAGACTGTTACTGGTGAAAACTAAGTAAGTAAACCGTTTCCCACCTGCATGCCAATTAGACACATATACAGCATTCGACTTGAAAACATTGTTTCAAGATCATGAACAAATTCTCGCTGTTGCCACAATGAAATAATTATACTCTAATATATAGAACAATTTCCATATCTTTCGCTACATGTTTTTAAAGTTGTCTTCTGCAGAATTCTTGCATGTGGGAAAGGGTTTAGACAATTAAAAAAAATATTGGAAGAAAGTGTAATTGTTAAGTAGAGTTTATAACATTGCAGCAATGTTTTTAAAGTCGTCTGAAAGAGTAAATGGTGATACTGATCTGATTACATCATAACAAATACTGATCTGATTACATCACAACAGATACTGATCTGATTACATCACAACAAATACTTCTGGATGCTTTAATGATGAGGTGGTTGATAACTGAAACTCCAGATCAGATGGTAAGGTGGGGCAAGCTGAACTGGGTCTTCACCACAATTTCACAGAGGTCAGTTTTACTATGACCTAGCTGATATGTTTCTGTTTGCAAGTATTTAACCCTTGCTTACATTTAACAAATCTGCTGCAGACATCTAAGCAAACATTAGAAAAACATAGAAAAGCTCATTAAAGTAAATATATTTATTAAATAGAGGTGAAAACAGTATGGCAAAAGGAGAAATGTCTCATTATGAGCAATGTCTGCTTTTGCCACAACGTTTTCAACAGTCCTCTGCTGCAGATGAGTCAAAATAGGAATGGCTTAATTTAAATGAAACTTTGATTTTTCTTAACTTCAGGATGAGTCAAATTTTACAGACAGACTCTCTCCCTTTGTGTAAACAGTACCATGACGTACATGTTTCAGCAGTGACCTCCCCTGATCTGTTCTTCATACAGAGAAGAGAAAAGGTTTCGGAGTAAGTGTTAAACTTTTGTTATACATGTGCATTGATTGAGTAGAGTTAAAAGCCATTTTAAATGGTGTTTTGTGTATATTACGCCAACCAGTTCACCTAACTTGTGTTTCCTGACTTTTTTCACATCATACTCCACACCTCATATTGTCCAACCCTACTATAGGGACATTTTCTACATGAGTCTGTTATTAAGAAAAGGACTCCAGACCAACACTGTAACATGGGGACATTTACTACATGAGTCTGTAAGTGAGAAAGTGGCTCCAGACCAACAATGCTATTGACCAACGCTGTACTATGGGGACATTTTCTACATGAGTCTGTCAGTGAGAAAAGGCTCCAGACCATCAACGCTATTGACCAACACTGTAACATGGGGACATTTACTACATGAGTCTGTAAGTGAGAATATGGCTCCAGACCAACAATGCTATTGACCAACGCTGTACTATGGGGACATTTTCTACATGAGTCTGTCAGTGAGAAAAGGCTCCAGACCATCAACGCTATTGACCAACACTGTAACATGGGGACATTTACTACATGAGTCTGTAAGTGAGAAAAGGACTCCAGACCAACAATGCTATTGACCAACGCTGTACTATGGGGACATTTTCTACATGAGTCTGTCAGTGAGAAAAGGCTCCAGACCATCAACGCTATTGACCAACACTGTAACATGGGGACATTTACTACATGAGTCTGTAAGTGAGAAAAGGACTCCAGACCAACAATGCTATTGACCAACGCTGTACTATGGGGACATTTTCTACATGAGTGTCAGTGAGAAAAAGTTTGGGTTCAGATATGCCTGTCCACCTGCCCAGACTTATCAAAACCTACACAAGTAGACCGCGAAGTGTCTACCAAGCTAATGTAAGTACTGTTTGAACAGTGAAGAACTGTGATTAGATTAGATGTACAGGCTGATATTAATATACACTGTTTACAAAAGTCAACTTGCACCTTGTCCCATGGACGGGCTCTTATGTTCTTGTTTGTTACTATTCACAGGTTAGACGAGATGATGGAAGGGATTGCCGAATATGTCCATGAGTTAGAGGATGATGATTGTTGTACAGAGATGGAGGTGGGACAATATTGTCTTGCACAATATGAGTCCTTTGATCAAAGGTAAAATATATAATAGATAAGAGAGAGTAAACAAATCGTTTTCCCACAATATCTGTCTTATGACCTTAAACCTTTTGAAAACATTGTGGCATACAGAGAAATTACTTGAATTGAAACTCCATTCAATGGTAATTTTTATTTCTAGATGCAGATTTGTGTGTGTATGTGGTAAAAGGTTAAGAGTAAAATATCAATTTTAGAACATGAAAAACACACCTTATTTAGAGCTCTGTACAGATGACATCTGCAGCAAATATTTCTGGTTAAAAGGAGAAACTGGTTAACTGTTCCCCTGATATGATATTTAAGTATTGTCTTTTAGATATCTTGGCTTGAATGGAAAACGTTTGGAAAATTAGATTTTGATACAGAGTTGAATTATTTATCCTGTTCCCACTATGTTTTTAATATTGTATGCTGCAAAGTTGTCAAAAACAGTTTGGCATTACCAGGGAAAGGGTTACACTTTTGTGATCGCCCTTTTGTCCGTCGTTCGTCGTCAATAATTTGCTTGTTAACAGTTAAGAGGTCACTATTATCATCCAATCTTCATGATACTTATTCAGTTTGTTGATCTTGCTGATTTCTAGGTCAAGTTGGAATATGAGTCATGTTAGGTCAAAAACTCGATCACTAGGCCAAATTAAAGGTAAATCTTGTGAACACTCTGGAAACCACCTTTTTGGCTTGATCATGTTGAAACTGTAAGAATATTTGTCTTGATGTTTTCTAGGACAACAATTCAAATATGGGTCATGCATGTCAGGTAAAAAACAAAGTCACTAGGCCGAATTTTAGAAAAATCTTGTTTACACTCTAGAGACCACATCTTTTACTTGAGTATGTTAAACTTTGTCAGAATGTTTGCCTTGATGATATTTAGGCCAAGTTCGCTTATGGTTGATATTTGGTCAAAGACTGGGTCACTTGGTGCAATTTGAGAAAAATCTTGTTGTACTGTAGCATGATGAAAATTTATCAGAATGTTTGCCTTGATATTATATAACTTCAAGAGACACATTTGTTTGCTTCAGATTGATGGAACTTGTGAATGAATTTGCATGCAAAGTTCATAAAGTTACCAATTCTACGGTGACTTCTGATTATGTTATTGTTTTATTGTTAAAATATTAGTTCTAGATGGCAAGTAATTTTCAGTAAACAATAAATTTGTTTGTAATTAAAACAATTCTCACCTGTCATGGTAAATGGTAAATGTGTCAACATTGTGATGTTTTTTTCTTACCCAAAATGATGATGAGTATATACCAAAAAAGGTACACTTTTATTAAATTTTTTAAAAAGAAATCATGTCACATATGATCATCCCCTTCTACAAGAGATTTTTCAGGAAGAATATTCAGTATATGGAATATAAATTGAAAAAATCAATATAGCCCTGTATGATTTAACTAGTTCACTAGGCCAACATGTAGAGAACATTATTGTAAACACTAAAGAGACCACATTTTTAGCTCACCTGAGCTACAATTGCTCAAGGTGAGTTATTGTGATCACCCTACATGTATGTCTGTCCTGCGGCTTCCTTGCATCAACTTTTTTTCCTCTTTATCCAGCGGGTAAACTGGGATAAAACTTTACAAAAAGCATCATCTCTATGTCCTCACCAAAATTCCTTAAATATTTTTTATTCATGCAGAATTCTGGTTTCCATGCCAACTGAAAAAAAAATATTCTCTTCCAAAACTGGTTAACTGATTTTCAAATAATTTTGTAAAAATGTTCCTTGGGAGACTGTCTCAGATTCCTTCAAGTCATATTGATTGGTCAAAACACGTAGCTACCAGGGGGAGGGGAGGGGCTGTTTTGCCTTATATTGCTATTTATAGTGAAATCTTTAAAAATATTCTCCTCCTTAAGAATCTGGCCCATTACCAATTCATTTTGTAGAAATGGTCCTTGGGTTACTCTATATCAGATTCCTTCAAGCCAAGGTAATTGGTCAAAAAACATAGCTGCCAGGGAGCAGGATTTTTTTCCTTATATTGTTATAGTGAAAAATGTTCTCCACTGAAAGTATCTGGTTGATTTCTAATTAATTTTGTAAGAATGTTCCTTGGGTGACGAGATAACTTCAAGCAATGCTGATTGGTAAATGGTAAAATGGCATGATAAATCATATTGCATTACTCAGACAAGCGATCCAGGGCCATCATGGCCCTTTTGTTTGGTCTTAAATCTTGAACTTTTGTCAGAATGTTTGTCATGATGATAGGTAGGCAAAGTTTGAATAAAGGTCAAAAATTAGGTCACTAGGCCAAATTGAAGGAAATTCTTCTTAACACTGTTGAAGCCGTATTTTTAAGTAGAGCATGTTGAAAATTTGTCAGAATAATTGTGTTTATGATATCTAGGACAATTTTGATAATGGGCCATGCCACATCTAAAACAAGGTCATAGGCCTAAATTGAAAAAAAAAATTGTTAACACTGAAAGCCTTATTTCTAACTTTAGCATGTTGAAATTTTATCAGAATGATTAGTGTTTAATTTATATCAAGGATAAATTGGGATAGGTGTCATGTCTGGTCAAAAACATAGTCACTCGTCCAAATGGAAAGGAAATATTGTTAACTCTCTTGTATTTCTTACCTCACCACAGATTGAGTTATTGTGATTGACCATGTGGTTGGCTTAACTCGGGTGAGGGATCCAGGGCCACCATGACCCTATTGTTTGTTGATACAGAAGACATTTGAGGCCTCTTCAGTAATGGAAATTTGTTTGAAAATATGAGAAATTGCTTGATATTATACAAATACATGTATCAAGATGAAAGTATATATCGGGTTGAATTGTTATTTCATTGAAATTATTTGATAACAATCCAGAAATGTTCGCTTTGACAGTTAAAAGTGATGTTTCGTGTTTGACATAGTTTTAGAACTTTCAAGAATCTTCTGTACCATTGAAATGGAAAGGGTAAAGAGATGTGTCAGTTTTGCAGCAGACAGCTTTTTGAAAACACAAAACGTGCAATTTCATCTTTTGCCACAATGTTTTCAACTTTTTGTCATAGCTTATCCATTCAATTATGGAGATTTTCTATGTTTTGACAAAATACGTTCAAAGTCGTCTGCTGCAGAATTGTCGTATGAGGGAAAGGGTTAACCAGGTTTCCAATAAAGTTAAAACCTGGTTATTAGAATGGTATGTCATTGATTGACTAGGCTTGCTGACTATGCGTGCAGACATCAAGCTTAAGAAATAGAATTTTCATTTCATTGCTATGCATGCAAGGCGTCACAAACTTACAGAATTATCATTTCCGCTCGAAGACAGGGTAAGAGGTTGAAAGATTCCTTCATTGTAAGTTTTCCTTCCCTTACCTTTAGGTGGTATCGGTCCAGAGTGATGGATGTTTTTGAAGATGAATACAAGATATTATTTGCTGATTATGGGGACTTGGACAATGTTCCCAAGGCGAAAGTGAAGGAATTTCCGGCTGACAAATTCTTTGAGTTTCCACTCCAAGCCATTGAATGCAAACTTTCAGGAGTTTATACAGGTATTCTGTGTGTTGCCTGCAATGGCAGGGTGAATTTTAGTGATGGCTTATCAGGCACATGTCTGTCCAACACTCTCACTTATTGACATATTGACAGGCAACATATGTGTTTTCTTGGAACACTTTTTAGCTCACCTGAGCTTTGCTCAAGGTGAGTTATTGTGATCGCCTTTTGTCCAGCTTCCGGCGTCCGTCAAACTTCACAGAAAGCATCCTCTCAATGACCTCACCAGATTTCCTTCAAATTGTTGGGATCCATGCAGAATTCTGGTTTCCATGGCAACGAAATGAAAAAAACTTCAAAATTCTTCTTCTCCCAAACTGGTTGGCAGATTTTCAAATATTTTGTAGAAATGTTCCTTGGATGACCCTCTGTCAGATTCCTCCAAGCCATGTTGATTGGTCGAAAAACATGGCCGCCAGGGGTGGGCGGGGCTATTTTGCCTTATATGGCTATAGTGAAAACTTAAAAAATCTTCTTCTCCAAAAGTGTCAGGCTGATTTTCAAATAATCTTGTAGAAATGTTCCTTGGATGACCCTCTATCAGATTCCTTCAAACCAAGTCGATTGGTTGAAAAACATGGCCGCCAGGGGGGGCGGGGCTATTTTGCCTTATATAGCTATAGTGAAAACTTAAAAAATCTTCTTCTCCGAAAGTGTCAGGCCGATTTTCAAATAATTATACCCCCAAAAAACAAAGTTTTGGGGGGGTATATAGGAGTCACTGTGTCGGTCGGTCGGTCGGAAGCCATATTTTGTCCGGCCTATTTCTTAAAAACCACTGGGTGGAATTCAATAAATTTTTACATGAAGCTTCTATACCAAGAGGAGATGTGCATATCCTAAAGGGGTTACAATTGCATGATATTTTACAGAGTTATGGCCCTTTTACTTATTAAGTTGTTGGTCATATTTTGTCCAGTCATTTTTTGTCCGCCTATTTCTTAAAAACCACTGGGTGGAATTCAATAACATTTTACATGCAGCTTCTATAACAAGAGGAGATGTGCATATCCTAAAGGGGTTACAATTGCATGATATTTTACAGAGTTATGGCCTTTTTACTTATTAAGTTGTTGGTCATATTTTGTCCAAAGTCATATTTTGTCCGGCCTATTTCTTACAAACCACTGGGTGGAATTCAATAAAATTTTACATGAAGCTTCTATACCAAGAGGAGATGTGCATATCCTAAAGGGGTTACAATTGCATGATATTTTACAGAGTTATGGCCCTTTTACTTATTAAGTTGTTGGTCATATTTTGTCCGGCCTATTTCTTACAAAGCACTGGGTGGAATTCAATAACAATTTACATGAAGCTTCTATACCAAGAGGAGATGTGCATACCCTAAAGGTCTTACAATTGCATGTTATTTTACAGAGTTATGGCTCTTTTACTTATTAAGTTGTTGGTCATATTTTGTCCGAAGCCATATTTTGTCCGGCCTATTTCTTACAAACCACTGGGTGGAATTCAATAACATTTTACATGAAGCTTCTATACCAAGAGGAGATGGGCATATTATAAAGATTTTACAATTGCATGTTACTTTACAGAGTTATGGCCCTTTTGTTGGTCAGTCGGAAGCCATATTTTGAGTCAAGGTGCTGTTTTGAGGGTATTTATCACCTTCAGTGATATTTCTAGTTTTGTAGAAATGTTACTTAAGTGACCCTCTTTCAGATTCCTTCAAGCCATGTTGATTGGTCAAAAAACATGGCCACCAGGCGGGCGGGGCTATTTTGCCTTATATGGCTATAGTGAAAACTTAAAAAATCTTGTTCTCCGAAAGTGTCAGGACGATTTTCAAATAATTTTGTAGAAATGTTCCTAGGGTGACCCTCTATCAGATTCCTTCAGGCCAAGTTGATTGGTCAGAAACTATGGCCGCCAGGGGGCGGGGCTTTTATAGCTAAAGTGAAAAGAAGAAAAAAATCAGGTGAGCGATTTCAGGGTCATCATGGCCCTCTTGTTTGAAAAACAGGTTTGATCCCTGGCCAGGTCATACCAAAGACTTTAAAATGGTAGTAATGGCATCCCCCCCAAACACACCCCCCTCATGAGCAATTTTACCATTTGCCACAATATTGAAAACTCTACTATTTTCATTTATAGATATTTTATATATTTTTGCTTTGATGTTTTCAAAGCCATCTGTTGCAAATTTCTTGTATGTGGGAAAGGCTTAAGAGTTAGATTTTTGTATATCTATTTAATTTGTAGATAAAACAAATGAGAAGAAATCCGGGGATGCATTTTGGGACTTGACACATTTTATCAACAGTGATCTTAAATCATTGGTTGTCAAAGTTAAATCCCAGGACGCAGCAGAGTACGCTGGACGAAACAAGTTTGTAATTGACATGTTCGACACCGATGGAGAAGATTTGAATATTGCTCAGGAGCTTGTCTATAGGCACCTTATCACTAAAACACAGGATAGTGAATTTAAGGTAAGGATACATTGAAGAATTATACGAAAAAAAAACATAAATGGGTTTTTTCGCTTATAGGTAACAGGTGTGAGATTTTTTTTTTTTTTTTTTTTTTCAATAACCCATGAAGCTTTCTGAAATGAAACTGGAAAAATCCATGAGGGCCGCCATTTTGGATATGTATAAAAAGCAGACGTAAAACACAGATTGAAAATGATTGTCGGCTTTTTCATCATTTTTTTTTAAATCGTTTTTTTGGGTATGTATAAAATGAGCAGAAAAACACGGATTGAAAATTATTGTCGTCTTTTTAATCATTTTTTTTTAAAATCGATATTTAAGATCATTAAAGTGCTGTGTTATGTGAGAATTAACATTTGTACGAAAAGTTAAAAATAAATGAAAATCTGTAAGAAATATGTTTTCCCGTTCGTCAAAAAAACGACAGCATTAGCCTTCTACGCTCGAAACTAAATTTTGACTGTATCGTAGCCAAAGAAGGATGTGACGTCATTTCCGTTACACTTCATCTTGGCGTAATGTCAATGGAGCGACGTCGTTTCCCGCAAAAAAGTGGTATCAACATGAAAGACCCCAAATTCCTATACATGAGCTATTGACTCACTCATTCAAAGTATAATTATTTATCAAACATTGTGGCAAAAGGATAACTTTCTCATAAGGAGCAATTGTTCTTGTGGCGACAATCTTTTCCTAAATGGTCTGTTGCATAGGCCTCAGGAACCGTCTCTAAGGGAAAGGGTTGAGCAGAAATGTGACCCCTTACATAATTTGTTCCAGTCATATTGACTGGTTGAAAAAGGCAGTCGCCAGGTGGCATCAGAAAAGGGCTGATCTAATTGCTTCTTTACCATAATGCAGGTGATCGATTAAGGATCATCTTGGCCCTCATGTTTTAACCTCGTTCATTATAAATGTATTCCTTGATTTTCTGAAAGTCTTTACTTTATTATTTTCTGTTCAAATAATAGACAACAGCAATACGAATTTCAAATATGTTTTGATAATGCAAGAAACATGACATTAACATTATTATTGTCTAGTCAATTACTTATAAATCCTTTTTTATGTCCAAAGTATGCTCTTTAATTTTTGTTTATAATTACCTTGCGTTTTTTTCGTAAATAGGTAGCACCTATAGATATATTAGGTAGAGGGTCTGTCGCAGAATTTAGTGAGTTAAGGTTAAGGTACATGGATTATTTATAGGTAGAGGGTATGTCTCAGAATTTAGTAAGTAGGAGGTGAGGGTTCATTGATGATTTAGTGAGGTTGTTTATGGATATATATTATAGGCTTTAGATCGGTGAGGGTACATAGAGGATTTTGTGAACTAGAGGTAAGGATATATAAAGAATTTAGTGAGGTAGAGATAAGTGTACATAGAGGATTTAGTAAACTTGAGGTGAGAATATATTGGGATTCGCTAGGTATCCCTTATTGTCAGGCTTTTCCGTCTGTTTTTGTGTGTGTCTGTCCAGTTGTTTGTAAAGTGAAGCTCCAAAGCCCAAATCAACGGTCCGATTTCGATTCAACTTGGTGAACAGGTTCTATAGGGGCTCAGGGTGGGCGCATTTGAGTTTCGTTGCTAAGGACCCACCCGTTGCCATTTTTAGCTCCGCTTATGTCATGGCGAATTGTCCGTTGTGCATGCATGCGTTAACTTTTTCCTTTGAACGACTTCTTCTCCCTAACCACTTGGCCAATTTGGTTGAAACTTCATAGGAAGCATCCTCTCAATGTCCTCTCTTAAATTCCTTCTAATTTTTCTGATCCATCTATAATTCTGGTTTCCATGGCAACCAAAAGAAGAAAATAGTGAAAACTTAAAAAATCTTCTTCTCCTTGGGTGACCCTCTATTAGATTCCTTCAAGAAATGTTGATTGGTTGAAAAACATGGCCACCAGAGGGCAGGGCTATTTTGCCTTATATAGCTATAGTGAAAACTTAAAAAATCTTCTTCTCCGAAAGTGTTCAGCCGATTTTCAAATAATTTTGTAGAAATGTTCATTTGTTGCCCCTCTATCAGATTCCTTCAAGCCATGTTGATTAGTTGAAAAACATGGCCGCCAGAGGGCGGGGCTATTTGCCTTATATGACCCTAGTGAAAACTTAAAAAATCTTCATCTCCAAAAGTGTTGAGCAGATTTTCAAATAATTGTGTAGAAATGTTCCTTGGGTGACCCTCTATCAGATTCCTTCAAGCCATGTTGATTGGTTGAAAAACATGGCCGCCAGAGGGCGGGGCTATTTTGCCTTATATGACCATAGTGAAAACTGAAAAAATCTTCTCCTCCGAAAGTTGATTTTCAAATAATTTTGTAGAAATCTTCCTTGGGTGACCTTTTATTAGATTCCTTCAAGAAATGTTGATTGGTTGAAAAACATGGCCGCCAGGGGGCGGGCCTATTTTGTCTTATATAGCTATAGTGAAAACTTAAAAAATCTTCTTTTCCGAAAGTGTTCAGCCGATTTTTAAATAATTTTGTAGAAATGTTCATTGGGTGACCCTCTATCAAATTCCTTCAAGCAATGCTGATTGGTCGAAAAACATGGCCGCCAGAGGGCGGGGCTATTTTGCCTTATATAATCATAGTGAAAACTTAAAAAATCTTCTTCTCCAAAAGTGTTGAGCAGATTTTCAAATAATTTTGTAGAAATGTTCCTTGGATGACCCTCTATCTGATTCCTTCAAGCCATGTTGATTGGTCAAAAAATATGGCCGCCAGGGAGGCGGGGCTATTTTGCCTTATATGGCTATAGTGAAAACTTAAAAAATCATCTTCTCCGAAAGTGTCAGGCCTATTTTCAAATAATTTTGTAGAAATGGTCCTTAAGTGACCCACTTTCAGATTCCTTCAAGCCATGTTGATTGGTCAAAAAACATGGCCGCCAGTGGGCAGGGCTATTTTGCATTATATGGCTATAGTGAAAACTTAAAAAATCTTCTCCTCCAAAAGTGTCTGGTTGATTTTCAAATAATTTTGTAGAAATGTTCCTAGGGTGACCCTCTATCAGATTCCTTCAAGCCATTTTGATTGGTCGAAAAACATGGCTGCCAGGGGGCGGGGCTATTTTGCCTTTTATGGCTATAGTGAAAATCTTCTCCTCCATAAGTGTCAGGCCGATTTTCAAATAATTTTGTAGAAATGTTCCTTAAGTGACCCACTTTTAGATTCCTTCAAGCCACAAATCAAGGGGGGGGGGGGGGGGGGGGGGTCTATTTTGCCTTATATGGCTATAGTGGAAACTTAAAAAATCTTCTCCGAAAGTATCAGGCCGATTTTCAAATAATTTTGTAGAAATGTTTCTTGGGTGACCCTCTATCAGATTCCTTCAAGCCATGTTGATTGGTCGAAAAACATGGCCGCCAGGTGGGGGCGGGGCTATTTTGCCTTTTATGGCTATAGTGAAAATCTTCTCCTCCATAAGTGTCAGGCCGATTTTCAAATAATTTTGTAGAAATGTTCCTTAAGTGACCCACTTTTAGATTCCTTCAAGCCATGTTGATTGGTCGAAAAACATGGCCGCCAGTGGGCAGGGCTATTTTGCATTATATGGCTATAGTGAAATCTTAACAAATCTTCTCCTCAGAAAGTGTCAGGCCGATTTTCAAATAATTTTGTAGAAATGTTCCTAGGGTGACCGTCACTCTATCAGATTCCTTCAAGCCAAGTTGATTGGTCGGAAACTATGGCCGCCAGGGGGCGGGGCTTATATTGCTCTTTACGATAACTAGGTTATCTACCCTTGATTACTCTTCAATTGCGCATGCGCATTCATGTGAATTATACTTCCGGGGAATACTTTCGAATAGTCATTCAAGCGAAAAAGAACAACATTGCTAACACTGTGGAGAATTTGATAAAACAAAGTTATACCCTTCCCGGTCCGTCTCTTTTCCCTACTGAGAGTGGATTGACAATGTTCACTGATGATGATTTATTGTTTTGTTTATCATCAATATTGCGAAATTAACAGACGAGCAAAATGTATATTTACTGAATGATATATGTGGATGGTGTATGAGAGGCACGATTTATTGGTCTGGAATTAAATTAATAAGAACTACAAAAGTGTATTAGTGGAAATGAAAATTAAACTAGCAAATAGGAGAAGCTGCTCATTATGAACATTTTTTTCTTCTGCCACAATGTTTTCAAAAGTGATCTGCTGCTGATGTGTCAGCTGGGGTAAAAGGGGTTAGTTATAATTTTAAAAGCGTAGTCATGTCAGTGGCGCATTTTTAACCCTTTCCTACTTGTAAACACATTTTGATGGGTCATTGATGCGTCTGCAACATACAATTATTGTTAACATAATGGCACTTGTTCATAATGAGCAATTTCACCTTTTACAACAATGTTATTTAATTCAATAATTCTCCTATCATTTTTAAATAGTGATATTCATGTTGTTATTTTCAAGCTCTACTTCTGCAGATATGAGCCGTCCCGCGAGAAAACCAACATTGTGGCATCTGCGTAATGTGTTGAACAGATTAGCTTGCGCTGTCCGCACAGACTGATATTGGTCGACACATTCCACCTCAGGGGGGTGGGGGGGGAATAGAGTAATGATTCCCGAAAAAGAAAATCAACCGGATGCGATACGTGTTTGTCCAAGTAAACCTGCGCGGCATGATTAGACTGATCCGTGTCGACTCTTTACGCAGAGACCACAATGTTTGTTTTCTCGCGAGACGGCTCATATGTTGAATGTATATTTAATTCTTTCCCACCTACAGACGCATTTAACGAGATTTTAGCAATTTTTGTCTAGATGTTTTCAAAGTCGTCTGCTGCAGAGTTGTTTAAACCCATATGCAGCTGATGACTTGGGAAATGTGTATGCCAAACTTTGGAAAGTCTTTTAAAAAAATGGTACAGTTTGTACTTTGTGACAAAATGAGGAATTGCTCTGAAGAGAATTTTATCCTTTTGCCACAATGTTTCTAAATATTTCTGCGTGTGGCATTTGTACATTTGACTATTGCAGATTAAAGATATAATATAGTTCAATTTTTATTAGCTCCACTGGCTGAAAGCCAGTCGAGCCTATGTCATGGCGAATTGTCCGTCGTGCGTCCGTGCGTTAACTTTTTCCTTTAAACGACTTCTTCTCACTAACCACTTGGCCAATTTGGTTGAAACTTCATAGGAAGCATCCTCTCAATGTCCTCTCTTAAATTCCTTCAATTTTTTTTTATCCATCCATAATTCTGGTTTCCATGCCAACCAAAAGAAAAAAATAGTGAAAACTTAAAAAATCTTCTTCTCTGAAAGTGTCAGGCCGATTTTTAGCTCACCTATGCACGAAGTGCAAGGTGAGCTATTGTGATGACATTTTGTCCGGCGTCCGTCCGTCCGTCGTGCGTCGTCCGTCGTCCATCGTCAACATTTGAGCTTGTTAACACTCTACGGGCTACATTTTGCATCCAATCTTCATGAAAGTTTATCAGAACGTTCATCTCCATAAAATCTTGGACAAGTTCGAAACTGGGCGATATGAGGTCAAAAACTAGGTCACTAGGTCAAATTGAAGGAAAATCTTGTTAACACTCTGGAGGCCACATTTTCAACTTGAGCATATTGAAACTTTATCAGAATGTTTGTCTTGATGATATGTAGGTCAAGTTCGAACATGGGTCACGTTGGGTCAAAAAGTAGGTCACTAGGTCAAATTGAAGGAAAATCTTGTTAACACTCCAGAGGCCGCAATTTTTGCTTCAGCAGTTTGAAATTTTGTCAAAATGTTTGTCTTAAAAATATCTAGGTCAAGTTCGAATATGGGTTATGCCGGGTCAAAAACTAGGTCACTAGGTCAAATTGAAAGAAAATCTTGTTAACACTTTTGATGCCGCATTTTTTGCTGCAGCAGCTTGAAATTTGGTCAGAATGTTTGTCTTAAATATATCTAGGTCAAGTTCAAATATGGGTCATATTGGGTCAGAAACTAGGTCACCAGGCCAAATTGATGGAAAATCTTGTTAACTCTGTAAAAGCTGCATTTTTTGCTTCAGCAATTTGAAATTTGGTCAGAATGTTTGTATAAATGATATCTAGGCCAAGTTCGGATATGGGTCATGCCGGGTTAAAAACTAGGTCACTAGACCAAATTGAAGGGTAATCATGTTAACACTCTGGATACTGCATTTTTAATTTCAGCATGATAAAACTTTATCAGAATGTTTTTCTTGATGATATGTAGGCCAAGTTTGAATATGGGTCATGCTGGATCAAAAACTAGGTCACTAGATCAAATTGAAGGAAAATCTTGTGAACACTTTGGATGCCGCATTGTTTGCTTCAGCAGCTTGAAATTTGGTCAGAATGTTTGTCTGAATTATATCTAGGTCAAGTTCAAATATGGGTTATATTGGATCAGAAACTAGGTCAATAAAGGAAAATATTGTTCAAACTCCGGAGGCCGCATTTTTACTTTGAGCAAGTTGAAACTTAGTCAGAATGTTGTCTTGATGATATCTAGTCCATGTTGGAATATGGGTCATATTAGGTAAAAAATATAGATCACTAGGCCAAATGAAGGAAAGTATTGTTAACACTGTGGAGGTTGCATTCAGAATAATTGTCTTGATGTGTTTTGCATTGCAGTACATTGTATAATTAAGGTGAGCGATCCAGGGCCATCATGGCCCTCTTGTTTAATAATTTTGTAGAAATGTTCCTTGGGTGACCCTTTATTAGATTCCTTCAAGAAATGTTGATTGGTCGAAAAACATGGTCGCCAGAGGGCGGGGCTATTTTGCCTTATATGACCATAGTGAAAACTTAAAAAATCTTCTTCTCTGAAAGTGTTGAGCAGATTTTCAAATAATTTTGTAGAAATGTTCCTTGGGTGACCCTCTATCAGATTCCTTCAAGCCATGTTGATTGGTTAAAAAACATGGCCGCCAGAGGGCGGGGCTATTTTGCCTTATACGGCTAAAGAGAGAACTTAAAAAATCTTCTCCTCCGAAAGTGTCAGGCTGATTTTCAAATAATTTTGTAGAAATGTTCCTTGGGTGACCCTTTATTAGATTCCTTCAAGAAATGTTGATTGGTGGAAAAACATGGCCGCCAGGGTCGGGGCTATTTTGGCTTATATAGCTATAGTGTAAACTTAAAAAATCTTCTTCTCCGAAAGTGTTCAGCCGATTTTCAAATAATTTTGTAGAAATGTTCATTGGGTGACCCTCTATCAGATTCCTTCAAGCCATGTTGATTGGTCGAAAAATATGGCCGCCAGAGGGCGGGGCTATTTTGCTCTATATGACCAAAGTGAAAATTTAAAAAATCTTCTTCTCCGAAAGTGTTGAGCAGATTTTCAAATAATTTTGTAGAAATGTTCTTTGGGTGACCCTCTATCAGATTCCTTCAAGCCATGTTGATTGGTTGAAAAATATGGCCGCCATGGGGTGGGGCTATTTTGCCTTATATGGCTATGGTGAAAACTTAAAATATCCTCTCCTCCGAAAGTGTCAGGCCGATTTTCAAATAATTTTGCAGAAACATTCCTTGGGTGACACTCTACAAGATTCCTTTAAGCCATGGTGGTTGGTAAAAAATATGGCCACTAGGGGGCAGGGCTGTTTGGAGATTTGATTTTTGCCTTATGGCCGTGGAGCGATACTGGCCCTCTTGGGCCTCTTGTTTTCATATTTATGCCCTTTAACTCATTCCCACTTGCAGATGTATTTCGACACATCTGCAGCAGGCAGGATTTGAACATATTGAGGCAAAAGGAGAATATACTTTTTACCCTTCCCACGTAATTACCTAATACAACTGTAGATCATCAATAGTAATTTTCGTGAATATTAATGAGATCTTTATGACCTGCATATCTTTGAAGATATGACCCCTGCAGCGGTGCGAGCTTGTTAATTAGGCAATCAGTCATGCAAGCGTGAAATCGATGTATACAAGCGGATTATACAATCGCCGACAGAGTAACACGGTATGAATTGAATAGTAAAATACACAGTTAGTTAGAGATTTCAATTAGCTTCCATAAACTATATTTTAAAGTACTGTACAATGTTAGTTGTTGAAAATATTGGTAAAAAAGTAATACGAGGGTTTGAATTTTTAACATTTCCAGACCGCGTATACATACGATAAGGTGGGATTGCTACTATATGCCTTATGAAGAATATGCAGCATTTGACTTTCGAAAACATTGTGACAAGCAGAGGACGTTCGAAAACATTGTGACAAGCAGAAGACGTTCGAAAACATTGTGACAAGCAGAGGACGTTTCGAAAACATTGTGACAAAAGCAGAAATTTCTTATGATGAGAAAATTTTGAATGAAACAATGTTTTCAATTTCTTTCAATTATAAATCATTATTAGAGATATCAATTGATTTTGTCTACATGTTGTTACATGTAAGTCATCTGCTGCAGACTATAAAGCCACACGTAACTCTGACTGGATGCCATAACCTTCTTCCCCCTGGTGACAATATTTCTAAACAGATCGGATGAATTTTGGTAAAAATGTCGCCCAAGAAACATTAATTTTGTTTTAAAATGTTTTCACATCAAGACAGTACTTTTGGACAGGATTTTTGATGAGGCATTAATTATATTAACAATTTTGAAAGCAGCCCCACCTAAGGAAATTATTTTGAAATCTGTCCATTGGTGAGAGAAGTTGTTACTAGGAAATTGTTAACAGGCCATCGTGGGATGGCTGTGAAAACTTGTTGAAATAGACTTTAAGTTTAAACATAAATCCATCAATCATTTAGCCACAATGTTTTAAATTAAACTTTAAAAAATAAGTAAAGTTGTATTTCTAGTCAATTCATTGTTGTTTTCGCGTGCCTCGCTGATTGCTTTGTCTATGTCTGCAATTTTGTCAAAAGGTAGTCCCCGGAAGGAGAATATTGAGTAACGTCCCTTGGCAATCAAGGGACGTTACCTAGTTATCGTAAAGAGCAATAGCTGAAGTGAAAAAAAAAAAAAAATCAGGTGAGCGATCCAGGGCCATCATGGCCCTCTTGTCTTTTCTTTAAAATTCTGGTTTGAAGATTTGCGTGCAATAACATTAAGAGTCCATATCTCAGTTACTACTAGATGCATTAAATTCATGATATGGCACACAAAATATATTTTCAATTTGTTTTTTCTGCATTTCAATGCGTGATAATGCTGCCTTATCTGGAGATCTATCTTCCAAATACAAAGTTACAGAAGTCAATTTTAAAGGTCACATCATTGAAAGGATTAAATGTTACATTTCAGGATCTATTCCCACATTCTACTGGTTTAAGGCGAAAGATATACTCAACACCAATGGAAAAAGTCACTGACTTGGTTGCTGTGCTTTATTGGGAACCGGTAAGTATTGACCTTGAATGACCCACATTGACCCACATTGAGATGAATCTGCAGTAGATGACATTTGAAAACTTTGCGTGAAAAGGAGCGTTGGCCCATAACAAGTATATCTATAGGAGTTAATAGAATAACTATAAAAACAATACTTACCATAAATAGATTTATGTGACCATTTAAAGCCCATACAAAGGGGATATGTCAGAAATCTGATTATACTTATTGCTTATAAATGAAATAACTACCTTAGTTGTGAAAATTTCTAGTCAGATTGCTACAAACACTTAAGAGTTGTGGCCCTTTAACTGTTTGGCACTCTTACTCCGCTTATTCATCTAAGTTAGAATTACTTTAAAAATAGTGATTCTACGTTTTACATTTTATCAACAGATTTATTCAAAGGATACAACTGTAAAACGATAATTTAATGTTAAAATTTAGCGAAACTTCTCTTACATACAACAAATCTGCAGCTGACTACTCTAAATACATCTAGGTGAAACTATGGGAAATATCTGTAAATTAAACTTTTATTATTGTATAGAAACATTGTGGGAAAAGGAGAAATTGCTCATTATAAATAATTTATGCTTTTGCCATAATGCATTCATTAGTCATCTACTGCAGATGTCTCAAAAATATGTCTATATGTCAGAAAAAGTTAGTGTATATTAAACAATCCTTTCTCACATACAGCAAATCTGTAGCAGACTAAATTGAAACATCTGTAGAGAAAAAATGGAAATGTTGATCATGTAAAAGTGAAATTTCTCATAAACAGCAATTTCCCTCTTTACCACAATTATATCCATGATTAGTTCAATTTATTGCAGGACACTATGAAAGCATTAGATATTGCTCTACAACTACTGAATCTGATTAAGAGCTCAGTCACTAGGTGAGTAATCTAATTAAATTGACTTTGTATGTTATAGTAACAGTGTCCAAGGATAACATCTATATGATCACAAGCATTGGAACCCTATCCCTCATGCAGACCCTTTCTGATGCCTCTTCAGGAGACAACTTTTGAAAACATTGTGGAAAAGAAAGAAATTGCCCATAATAATTGTTTTTAACTCTGTTCAATAACGTTAACACTAAATCTTGTTAACACTCTATAGGCAACATTTTACATCAAATATACATGAAAGTTAAATAGAACATACATCTCCAACAAATCTTGGGCATGTTCTTAAGTTGGTCATGTGACTTAAAAAATAGGTCACAAAGTCAAATTGAAGGAAAATCTTGTTAACACAGAATAATTGTCTTGATGATATGAAGTTTAAGTTCGAATATAGCTGATGTCTGGTCAAAAATTAGGTCACTAGGCCAAATTGAAGGAAAATCTTGTTAACATTTAAGACAACTTTCTTTTGATGCAGCTACTTGAAACTTTGCTAGATTGCTTATTGTGATTATATCTAGGCCAATTTCAAATATGGGTCATGTTGGGTCAAAAACTAGGTCACCTGGCTTAATTGAAGGAAAATCTTGTTAAGACTGGAAGCAGCGTTTTTAACTTGAGTTTGTTGGAACTTTGTCAGAGTAATTTTGATGATATCTATCGAATATAGGTCATGTCTGATCAAAAACTAGGTCACTAGACCAAATTGATGGAAACTTTTGTTAAATCTCTAGAAACTGCAATTTTTGCTTCAGCAGCTTGAAACTTTGTCAGAATATAGGCCAAGTTCGAATATCGTTCATGTCTGGTCACTAGGCCAAATTGAAGGAAAATCTTGTTAACACTCGTGAAGACATATTTTTAACTTGAGCATGTTAAAATTTTGTCGGAATGATAATCTTGATATATAGGTCATCTCTGGTCCAAAACAAGACCAAATTGAAGGGAAATATTAATAACATTCTAGTTTTAGCTTACCTGACCGCTAAACTAGTTATTGTGGTTGGCATTTTTACCTAGATGATCGATCCTCTTGTTTATAGAGATATTCCATATTTTTGTTTTCATTTTTTCAAAGTCTCTGGTAAAATTTTGTTATATATGTGGGAATTGGTTAAGCTCACTTTATTTTGCATCTAGTTCTGGTGGTGAGCTATCCACAGAATTGTTTCTCAGCAGGTCTGATTTCAAAGTTGTTAAGATATATATTTCAATTCCATACCAAAATGTCTTGTTGCAATAGGTTACCAATGAATCAACATTAAAAATCTTCTACTGAAACAGCCCGGGAACGCGGATCTAGTTTTCACTATTTGCCTACAGTGAAGATTTTCTCTGAAATTATTTCTCTGATATTACTGGTCTGATAATGTTTCTCTTTTCTTCTCCCCCCTCCCATATCATCAAGGGATTTCATTTTGGAAAATGTTGAATTATGTTAGGGAAGGCATTTTACTATATATTGTCCCTTTCTCACTTTTGAAAATATTTTGAGAAAAGGAATAAGTATGAGATATAATATGATATTATTTCCAGACCATCCCAAACCATAAATCCAGCCCAGACGTCGGCTCTCCACTCTTTGATTCGATTGATAGGCCGGGTACAAGTGTTCACTACAGAGGCTGTGGTGCATGACTGTATACTGGAATTGGTCAACACAGGAGACAGGTAACTCCATCTAGTGGCATGTCTAATGTCAACACAGAAGACCGGTAACTCCATCTAGTGGCATGTCTCATTGCCCTTATGAGTATGCCTTAACCCTTGTCCACTTACAGACACGGCTGCAGCCAACAATTCTTTATAACATTGTCACATAACGTTTATTTTCCCTTTTGCCACAATGTTTTCAATCTTATTCAATAATAGTTCATTATACCCCCTTCGAAGAAGAGGGGGTATATAGGACTCACTGTCGGGCTGTCTGTCGGTCGGCCGGAAGCCATATTTTGTCCGGCCTATTTCTTACAAACCACTGAGTGGAATTCAATAAGATTTTACATGAAGCTTCTATACCAAGAGGAGATGTGCATATTCTAAAGGGGTTAGAATTGCATGTTAATTTACAGAGTTATGGCCCTTTTACTTATTAAGCTCTATCTCATTAAAATCATATGCAGCATGCAAGGGGTGTTTAAAGATTGTGCAGACATGAATATACTTGCACAGCGATTAGTTATATGTCAATAAAAAGGGCTCACTTACACATGTTCTGAAACAACGCTAATAACCTAAATTACTTTTTAACTGTCTTTGAGTACAAGCAGAGTTACCATAAATCATTGCAAAATTCTTGATAATCCCTTTTCATTGTCGCTTGCAAACTTGCTTTATACTTTCATTTCCACATGCAAAATAAAGGTCATTACTTGATCTTGATCATATTTGCGAAGCTATTATGCCTTGAAATATCCTGTATTAGTATTTATATTACTGACAAACTGCCATAAAGGAGACATGTTTATTTGTTTGAAAAACAGTCATCTACTTTTTAAATCGTCTGAGCTGAAAGCTCAAGGTGATCTTTTGTGATCACTCACTTTCAAATTATTCTCTGAAACTACTAGTCTGATTTCAAATGATTTTACAGGAATATTCCCTTTGTGGCTCTGATGAAAAAGTGTTCAAAAATTTAAATTCTATGTTTAACTGGGTGCTGCAGCATCAGAATGTGGGTTATACAGCTCAAACTTATTCTCATCTGAATCCACTTGTTTGATGCAATTTAATTTTGTAGAAATTTTCCTTGGGTTACCCTCACAAAAATGTTAAAGCCATATTGATTGGTTGAAAAAAAAATGACGGGCATGTGGCATCAGAAAAGGCACAAACTAACAAAAACATATTATTTTATTCTTATGAAAGTGCTTATCTTATACAAATGTATTCAATAACTCAGCAGAATTGTTTCTTAAGTGACCCTCTATAAAATGTGTTCAAGCTATATTAATTGGCTTAAAAAAAGCCACCAGGCCAGCATCAGAAAAGGGGTAAAATTAACTTATAAGTTCAAACGACATCTACTTTTTGGACAAGTAACAAACAAAGGAATGGTTCTTATGGTGGTCCTATTTCTAATAAGCTGTTTCATTTTCATTTACAGTGTCAAATCCTTGCAGTTTCATTCCAACTCTTGATCAAATTTTACCACATATAAGCAATTACTCATTTGCTTTTTATTTATAACAATACTATTATGCCATGAGTTGACATACTTATGCAGCATTTCGTTGCTTTCAAATCTAATGTTTTGCTTAACCCACATTCAGCAAATTGGCATCAGACGACTTTGAGAACATTGCAAGATAAAGAAATTTTATTAATTTTGTTTTGCCAATATTCTTTCAAAATCATCTGCTACAGATTTGTTGGTATGTGGGAAAGGGTTAGATTTAACCCTTTCCCTCATACAACAATTCTGCAGCAGACGACTTTAAACATATTTGTCAAAAATTTGAAAATATCTATTATTGAATGGATAAACTATAATAAAATTGAAAAACTTTGTGGCAATTAATAGAGAAATTGCTCATTTTGAGCAATTTCTTCTTTTTCACTATGTTTTCAAAAAGCTGTCTGCTGCAGAGGCGTCTATATGAGGGAAAAGGTTAACCAATGTTTGTTACAATTTTGTTCATATAGGATGTGTGAAGAATTCCTCCAGTCCAACTGTCTTTCAAGTGTCAGCAGGTGTTTAGAGATGGTATGACATTTTAGCCTCATATTCTATACATCTACTTTACCTGATAAACATCTCTGGAATATTGTGGAACATTTGCCACAATGTTTTCAACAATTGTCTGCAGTTAGGAGAAGGTTTGAAATATTTGCTAATTGAAGTAAAAAAACCAATTACAATTTTGAAACAGCATTGAAAACATGTAGGAAAAGTAGAAATTGCTCGTGTTTGTGTCATTTTTCGTGGCAGGGAGACGCATACAGATCACTTATCAGTCTGTCCAGTTGTCCGTCTGTCTTCCCTTCATGCTTTCTCTTAGTGACATATTGGCAGGAGACAAATGTATCCCTTCTAACACTTTTGTGTTTTTGTTTTCTAACATTTACAGAGGCTTTTTAGAAAACATCTGATAGACAGTTCACATTTCATCCAGATTGCATGGATCCACAATCATGTCTCTATTTCACATATTGCAAATACTTTCAGATTGGTTTTCTCAGAGCACAGATCATATATTCGTTAATGAAAAGAACTAAAACTTACAACGAAGTTCTTTTCCACAAAGTCATCTAAATTAGTGAGGGGCAGTTATAAAACGTTTTTAATGAAAAGTGCTCTGATGACTTTGAATGTTTAAATCTCCACAGGAAAATGATACATCCATGCAATGCCAATCAGCAGAGTTCATCTCAAGTTTATGTTCATCCTCCACAAGGTCAGTAGACAGTTTTATTAACCCTTTCCCACTTAACCTTTTCCCTCAAATGACAATTCTTCAGCAGACGACTTTGAACATGTTTTGTCAAAAAAAAAGAAATCTCTATAATTGAATGGATAACATATGACTAAATGTGGAAAACATTGTGGCAAAAGAAGAAATTGCTCGTTTTGAGCAATTTCTTCTTTTGTCACTGTTTTCAAAAAGTCATCTGCTGCAGAGGCGTCAGAAAGCATCTATATGAGGGTAGGGTTAAAGATGCATTTTTGGGCATCTGCATTTGAAAACATTTTGGAAAAAAAAGAAATTGCTCATAAATTTTTGCCACAGTGCTTTCAACTTTATCAGCTCACCATGGGGCAAAGTGATGGAGGTGAGCTATTGTTATCACTCACCATCCGTCATCTGTTTAAATCTTCTACTGTGAAACTACTGGTTCAATTTCAAAGTAATTTCACAGGAAGGATCCCTAGGCGGCCATCAAAAATTATTCAAAAAATTTAATTACATGCAGAACTTTGGTTGCTGCTGCATTAGAAAAGAGGGAAAAATGCCAAAACTTTAAAAATCTTCTTGTTCAAAAAGTATTAGCCCGATTTGAAAATAATTTTGCACAAATGTACTTTGGGTGACCCTCTACAAAGATTGTTCAAATTATTCCCCTCGACAAAGATTGTTCAAATTATTCCGAACTATTGAAAAACATGGACGCCAGGGGGTAGAGCTTGTTTTTATACGACCGTTTCTTGAAAACGGTACGTATTATGGTATGGTCATGTCCCTCCCTCCGTCCGTCCGTTCGGGTTTTCCACACTTTTTTCTTACATACTTTGAGCTATTGAGCTGAAATTTTGTATAAGGCTTAGTAGTGATGTGTCACAGATCAAGTTCATTTTTCCTGGGATTTCGTCAACTTTTGAATGAGTTATGCCCCTTTTTGGACTTAGAATATTTGTTTTCCGCATTTTTTTCTACATGCTTTAATGTATTGAGCTGAAATTATGTATATGGCTTTGTAATCAAGTGTCACAGATCAAGTTCACATTTCCTCGGATTTCGTCAATTTTTGAATGAGTTATGCCCCTTTTTATGCCCCCGGAATCTCCCGATTCGGTGGGCATCTAGTTTTTGGCCTGTCTGCATGTCTGTCTGCACGAAAAAAACTTTAACCTTGACCATTACTTTTGAACCATAACAGGTACGGCTACCATATTTCACATGTGTATTCCTTGTAACATGACCTTTCTGTCAGTACCAAAATGTTTGACCTTACGACCTTGACCTTTGACCTAGATGTTGCCATTCTCGAAAAAAACTTTAACCTTGGCCATTACTTTTAAACCATAACAGGTACGGCTACCATATTTCACATGTGTATTCCTTGTGACATGACCTTTCTGTCAATACCAACATTTTTGACCTTGCGACCTTGACCTTTGACCTAGATGTTGCCATTCTCGAAAAAAACTTTAACCTTGGCCATTACTTTTGAACCATAACAGGTACGGCTACCATATTTCACATGTGTATTCCTTGTGACATGACCTTTCTGTCAGTACCAACATTTTTTACCTAGATGTTGCCATTCTCAAAAAAAACTTTAACCTTCACCACTTCTTTTGAACCATAACAGGTAAGGCTACCATATTTCACATGTGTATACCTTGTGACGTGACCTTTCTGTCAGTACCAACATTTTTCACCTTGCGACCTTGACCTTTGACCTAGATGTTGCCATTCTCGATAAAAACTTTAACCTTGACGACTACTTTTGAACCATAACCGGTACGGCTACCATATTTCACATGTGTATACCTTGTGACATGACCTTTCTGTCAGTACCAAAATTTTTACCTTGTGACCTTGACCTTTGACCTAGATGTTGCCATTCTCGAAAAAACCCTTTAACCTTGACCACTACTTTTGAACCATAACAGGTACGGCTACCATATTTCACATGTGTATATCTTGTGACATGACCTTTCTGTCAGTACCAAAAATGTTTACCTTGCGACCTTGAACTTTGACCTAGATGTTGCCATTCTCGAAAAAAACTTTAACCTTGACCACTTCTTTTGAACCATAACAGGTACGGCTACCATATTTCACATGTGTATTCCTTGTGACATGACCTTTCTGTCAGTACCAACATTTTTTACCTGGCGACCTTGACCTTTGACCTAGATGTTGCCATTCGGAGGCATCAGTGTTTCACAAACACATCTTGTTGGACTTAGAATATTTGTCAATTTCTGCATGAGTTATGCATTTTTCATAGTTTCCCATTATTCTTTAATAACTTTAATAACTTTAACAACTTATTCCTGAACGACTTTATTAACTTTTTACAAACAAACAATATATCAAAACAAAGAGGAAACTTACAAAGAAGTTCCTGACGGGCGTATTATGTACCATTTGCGGTACTCTTGTTATTATATTTATATATAGTGAAAACTTAAAAAATCTTCTTGTCTAATAGAACTGGACAGATTTAAAAATAATTGGACATTAACGGTCCTTAAGTGACCTTCTACTAATGTTGTTAAAATTATTTTGATCCTTTGAAAAACATGGCCACCAGAGGGTGGGGCTTTGTGCTTATATATAGACTAGTGAAAACTTTACAAATCTTCTTGTCAAAACATATAGGCCTGATTTTAAAATGATTTGGCACAAATGTTCCTTGGGTGACCCTCTTCCAAGATTGTTGATCCATTGATAAACCATGACGTTGGTTCTGTTTAGCTCAGGGTGAGCTATTGTCACTGCATGTGTCCATCGTCCGTCTTCCATCAACAATTTCCTTCAAACGACATCTTCTTCTAGAAGGGGACCCAATTTTAAAAATCTTCTTGTCCAAAAGTACTGGCTCGATTTTAAAATTATTTTGATCTGTTAGAAATCATTGCCGCCAGCGGGCAGGGCTTGTTATCTTTAGAAAAAAAACTGTTTGTATCAAGTATCAAGGAGTGTCAGCTTCATGATCCAAAGGTCCTGGTTTGATTCCCGTCTGGTTAAGTATTAGACTTTCCTACACATATTGCCACATTGAGAGTGAATTATATAAGTTGTAAAAACTTGCTTCACAATTTTTCAATGATAGATAACGTTGAAACATAAAACCTTCGAAATTAAATCTTTCTAACTCCTCTGCAGCAGACGACTTTTCAACACATTGTAGCGAAAGGAAAAGCTGCACATAATTAGTAATTTCTCCTTTTGCCACATCTTTTTCAACTTTATTCAATAATAGGACTTACATTTTTAGAGATTTTCCATTTTTATTACTTAATATTTTAAAAGTGGTCTGCTGTTGTATTTGTAAAAGAAAAACAATTGAAAGTGAACAAATTTCCTTCATGCAAACTTCAACTCTTTCCATATGTTATATATTTCCTCAGATGTTAATCAAAGCAGACCGTTTCTTTATAAGCTCATCTGATAAACTATCAAGTTTTAAGATTACCTTAGCCAAAGGCTCAAGGTGATCTTTTCTGAATACTTCTCTGTCGTTTACTTTTACCTTGGAATCCGCTGTGGTCGAGTGGTTAGCGTCGGGGATTTCGAAACCGGGTGTCCCGGGTTCGATCTCCAGTCGTGGCACTACGGTCATGGTGGAGTGCCCTTGGGCAAGGCACATTTTCTAGCCTAGTACTGGTTTGTTTACCCAGGGATCATGAATAATTAAATTTAATTGCGCGCTAAATGACCTTAGCTGTCGATGCGCCATAAAACAATATACATTCATTACTTTTACCTTAAAATGCATCTCCTCTTAAACCACTGGACCAACTTCAACCCAATTTCACTGGAATGATCCTTTGGTGGTCCTCTTTCAAAATGGTCAAAGATTTAAATTCTATAAAGAACTGTGGTTTCTGCGAGATCAGAAAAGGGGGAAAATGGCCAATCTTTAAAATTCTTCTCCTTTAAATCCCTGTTGGATTCCAATATAATCAGATAATTTGAAAGAATTTTTCCTTGGGTAACCCTGTACAAAAGTTGTTCAAGTGATATTGATTGGTTAAAAAACATTGCACCCGGACGGCATCAGAAAAGGGGCAAAAAGACAAAAAATAATTAAATTCCGGTCTTATGAAAGTGCTTGTTTGATTTATGTGTAGGAATGTTCCATCCACATAATATTTCCAAGCAAAAATACTTGTTTGAAAGGCATAACAAAAGGGTTAAAAGTAACTTTTAGCTTCAAATGACATCTCTTACTTATCTACTTGACCAATTTCAGCCAAACTTGAAATGAATGTTACTTTTGGGGTCCTCTTTCAAAATTGTTTAAGCCATATTGATTGGTTGAAATAGATAGCTGCATGGCTGCATCAGAAAAGGGGTTAAAGAACTTTTAGCTTCAAACGACATCTACCCCTGAAACAAGGGACCAACATGAATGAAACTTCAAAGGAATGTTTCTTTTATGTTGTTCAAAGATTAAATGCACTATTATAAATGTCCTTTACTGATAAGCTGTTTCTTTCGCAGTTCATTCCCACTCTTCAAAAATAAAAACACCTTTATTAGCAGTAGCATTTGCTTCTATACTATCACTCAGGTGAACGATTTAGGGCCATATTGGCCCTCTTGTTTTTAAAGAAGTCTTTCTTTATCATAAATTATCCTTTCTGCTTTTAGATTAATTCCTATACTATATTATGACCATATAACTTTCATGGTTTAAGCCTTTCCTATGCACGACAATTCTGCAGAAGACAAATTTTAAAACATCTAGGTGAACAATATCTATAAAGGATAGTTTATTATTGAAAAGAGTTGAAAGTATTGTGACAAAAGAAAAAAATGCTCTTTATGAGCAATTTCTCCTTTAATATGAAACAGTTACTTCTGATGCAACATGCAGCTATCACCTTTGAATATAAAGGAGGAATATAAAGGAGAAATGGCTCAAAATAAGTATTCAGTCTTTTTCATGTTTTCACCTGCGATAGGTTAAAGAACTAAGTTCAATTGTCAAAATGATGCTTATTTTCCTCAGGTGTCATTCATACATAGATATTGTGACATTATAGAATGCCAAGAGTTGTCAGTTGTGAGGTTCTCCTTCGGCCAAAATGTATACAAATGTTTATCTGCTGCAAATGTTTCCAATGACTCAGACTGTATCAGGTAAATGGTCAAAGATGTCCGATTGATTTCTTTATTCCATTGTTTCAGAATAAGAAATGAGATACAAAATCAGAGAAATACCATCTTATTTACATTAAATGAGCTGTTTGAGTGCACTCAAAGTGAACAGGTAATTATATATGAGCTTCCATATAGGAAATTGGACCTTCAGACATTTGCCACTTGTGAAGTTTTAACCCTTTTTCCCAGTGCAACAAATCTGCAGCAGACGACTTTCAAAATATCTAGGTAAACTTGTGAACATCTCTATAAATGAATTTGAAATCATTGAAAAAAGTGGAAAACATTTTGGAAAAGTAATAAATTACTCATTATGAACAATTTTCCTTCGGCTACAAAGTTTTCAAAAGATGTCTGCTGCAGAGGTGTCAGAAAAGGTCTCTATATGTGAAATGGTTAAGATCATTGATTGATTGATTGATTGGGGTTTAATGCCGTTTTTAACAATTTCTCAGTTATATCACGGCGGCCAGTTCACCTACTCATGCATTTCGTGGTTTTCTCACACCAGTACTCCACACAACAATCTTCCCAAGCAACTGGCTGCTTTTCCACATAGACTTAGCCCATTGGTGGAAGACGAATGACACATGTCGCATTGACTTTTGTCAATCGTCGGAAGGTTAAGATCAGCTCACAAATTCTTACATTCAGGTGGATGCTTCTGTAAACGACTTTTAACTGGATGGCAAATAGTGCAGAATCTGATCATACTATTGTAGCAAATGTCTAAAGGTCTATCTGTGTATGCAGTAATCAAGATCTACATTGGTCACTAATGTCTTTTCTCCAGTATGGATGATCCTATTGTACATCTACATTTGAAAATTAAAAACAAAAAATTCTTTAAAATATATTACACACTTTCTCTTGTACGAGTTTCTTTTGATAAGTCAGTAAAAGACATTGTTTGTGTGGCCTGTCTTGGCAGGGAGATACTTAAAGATCACTTCTTCATCTGTTCGTTTGACTATATGTCACCCTTTCAATGACTGGCTTATTGGCAGACGACAGTCCACACATGTTACTTCAATTGATTAAATGTATTTAGCCTAAGTTTATATACCCCTACAACTATGGGGCATACAGTAATGTATGTATGTCTGTGGCAAGGACTTTACAATTGGTCATAACCATTGACCCATGGGAAATGTGGTTATAATATTGAGCATTCCTTGTGATATGTACTTTCTAGTTATGCCAAAATGTTTCACATTATCACCTTATTAGGGCGTGAATGCTTGATACATGTTTAGTCCACAATTTTTGCATTGGTGTTTCAACACATTTTGTTTTTGTCTTTCAGATTAAAGGAGCCATATGTAAAACCTTTACCTCCCTTTGCTCAGGATCAGACAGGTGAACCAATAATCTCTTATCCCTTTCCCGCCTAAAGACTGAAAACATCTTGGCAAAAATATGGAAACCATTTATAAATTAAAGAACTGTCAATGAATAAAGTTGAACTCATTGTGGCAATAAAGTCGTCTGCAGCAGATTCTTCTGAAAGCATCTCTATGTGGGAAAGATTTATACAACTTTTTGAATCTTCAAATTCAAATAGAAAAATCTAACATTAAAAGTATGAAGCACATGACAACATTTTGCTAAAATAAGAAATGCTCTTTAGAAGAAATCGGCGGCCATTTGTTCAATGTATGTGTCGGAGGACAACTTAATTAATGAGAATGTATGTACATCCTGTAAGGATTTAGACGTCTTAGCAGACTTGTCACATACATCTTTACTTTTGGTATTCGAAAACCCAAAATCTTTAACCCTTTCCCACTTGCAGACGCATTTTAAAGCAATTGCTTTATACAACTTTTAAAATCATTGTGACAAAAGGAGAAATTGCTCATCAATTTCTCCTTGGTTATAATATTTTCAACCACATCAATAATCAAAGTTTCTTAAATAGACATTGTTGTTAATTCTGTCTGGATCTTTTCAAAGTTGACTGCTCCTGATTTGTCGGTTAAATATTAATATTTGTCACATCTTATACTTACTACTTAGGATACAGAGCTATTCCAAGTTTATGCTCAAGGTGAGTTATTGTGATCGCCTTTTGTCCGGTGTGCGTCGTCAGTCAACATCTTCACCTCAGTAGCCAGTGGTTCAATTGAGATGAAACTTCACATAAAGCATCCTCTCAATGACCTCGCCAGAATCCATTAGATATTTGGGATCCATGCAGAATTCTGGTTTCCATGGCAACCAAACCAAAAAACTTTAACATTCTTCTTCTCCCAAAATGGTTGACCGATTTTCAAATAATTTTGTAGAAATGTTCCTTGGATGACCCCCTATTAGATTCCATCAAGCCATGTTGATTGGTCAAAAAACATGGCCGCAAGGGGCTATATTGCCTTATATGGCTAAAGTGAAAACTTGTCTTCTCCGACGAAAGAATTGGCTGATTGGGAAGAGGGCCTTTAGCCGTATATTTGCTTTAGTGAAAACTTTAAAAATCTTTTCCTCCCAAACTATTTGGTCGATTTTCAAAAAAAAAAATGTAAAATGTTCCTTGGTTGACACTCTACGAGATTCCATCAAGCCATGGTGATTGGTCAAGAAACATGGCCACCAGGGGGACGGTGCTGTTTGGAGATTTAATTTTTGCCTAATGGCAGTGGAGTGATACTGGCTCTCTTGGGCCTCTTGTATTAGCTTACCTGACCACAAATTGAGTTAATGTGGTTGACTGTGTGATTTGCATGACAAATCACATTGCATAAGTCAGGAGAGCGATCCAGGGCCATCATGGCCTTCTTGTTTAAAATTGCTCATGTCCTTCCAATTTTCTATGACTGTTCTAAATTGAGACTGACAGCAGACTGTTCTAAATATAGGCTGATAGCAGACTGTTCTAAATGTAGGCTATTATTATCTTCTTGTTAGATAATTCACAAGATCACTTTAGACTTCATTTTTATGCTCCCCCCAAAAAATTTGAGTATCCTATAGTCCTCGATTCATCCATCTGTCCATCCTACTTTTGTCCGGGCTATTTCTCAGCAACCACTGACTTAAATTCAATGAAACTTTATGGGAAGCTTAGCTTAAAAAAAGAGATGTTCATATTATCAACATGTTCTGGATTTTTCACAGAGTAATTGTCCTTTTAACTTTTATGTCTGTCGCTCCCGTTTTGTCTGGTTTATTTCTCAGGGGAGATGTTCATGTTATAAACATGTTCCGTACTGCTTTTGTCTGTGCTATTTCTCAGCAACCACTTACTTGAATTCAATGGAACTTTATGGAAAGCTTCACTAACAAGATGAGATGTGCATATTATCACAATGTTCCGGTTCAATGATGTATTGCCCTTTTATATAATATGACCTGGGCTATTTCTCGGCAATTAAATGCATTAACAAGAAGAGATGTGTATATTATAACTGTTTCCACTGTTGTGTTTGCATTTCTTATTATTTATTTACTTGTAGCCAATTGATTTTGCTACATATAGTATATTGTAGCACCATTGCTGTGTCCTCGCTATACATTGGTGGAGCATCAATTGGTTTCCATCTATATCTTGTATCGTCTGACGTTGCTCAAATGTTCTTTATAATCATTGTAAGATTTTATTCCCAAACTGTTTTGCAGTGTATTCCAGTATTTGATGGAGAAGGCTGTATGTACGAAACTGAAGACCATTTTACTGGATTCTGATGACCATGCAGTACAAGAGTCTGTTATACTTCTGTTATCTGCACTCTCAGATCATGAAGGGTATGTACAATTTATAGGCTTAGTTAAACCTTTCCCACATATAGTTGCATCTCTCAGATCATGAAGGATATGTACAATTTATAGGCCTAGTTAAACTTTTCCCACATATAGTTGCATCTCTCAGATCATGAAGGATATGTACAATTTATAGGCCTAGTTAAACTTTTCCCACATATAGTTGCATCTCTCAGATCATGAAGGATATGTACAATTTATAGGCCTAGTTAAACCTTTCCCGCTTTTTGATGCATCTGAAGCAGACGACTTTTGAAAAAGAATTGGCAAAAGAAGAAATTGCTCAAAATGAGTAATTTTTCCTTTTGCCACTATGTTTTCAATTCTATTAAAAAATTACACTTTCATTTATATAGATTTTTAGCTCCACTGGCCAGTCAAGCTTATGTCATGGTGAATTGTCTGTTGTGTGCGTGTGCATGCGTCAACATCTTCTCCTCTCTAACCGGTGGGTCAATTGGTATGAAACTTCACAGAAAGCATCTTTTGATGTCCTCTCTAGAACTCCTTTAATTTTTTTGATCCATGCAGAATTCTGGTTTCCACGCCAACCTTGAAAACTTAAAAAAAATTCTCATCCCAAACCTATTGGCCAACTATTAAATCATTTTGTAGAGATGTTGCTTGGGTGACCCTCTATCAGATTCTGTTAAGCCATGTTGATTGGTTAAAAAACATGGCCATTAGGTGGAGGACAATTTTGCTTTATATGGCTATAGTGAAAACTTTAAAAATCTTCTTCTCCAAAAGTATCCAGCCAAGTAGAAATGTTTCTTGGGTGACTCTTTCAGATTCCACCAAGCCATGTTGATTGGTCTTAAAATATGGCTGCCAGAGGGCAGGGCTGTTAGCCTTAAACTGGCTTTAGTGAAAACTTTAAAAATCTTCTTCTCCAAAACTATTTTATCGATTTTCAAATAATTTTGGAAAAATGTTCCTTGGGTGAAAACTATCACTGTATTTATGAGCTATGTCAGTGTATTTGGTAGGGAGATACATAGAGATTACTTCTTAGCCATCTTTCTGTGTGTGTCCCTTTCAATTAGCCTTGTCCACTGTCTAAGTCAAACAGTTTCATCTGATCTTCCCCAAACCCATTTAACATGGTTGTTGGCATAATGGATAGGCCATGTTCGATTACCAGCTGAATTGCCAAAGGCACTTTTTGATTATGGCCATTGAATGATCAAAATTGGCCAAATTAGCCTTGTCCACTCTAGAAATCGAAGAGTTTTTCTTCAGATCTTCATCGGACTTGTTTGTGGGCATAATGTCTTGGCCAAAGTATGATAACATGCCAAATAGCCCAAGGCAAATCTGAATAATGGCCCTTGAATTACCTAAGTATTTTGCCAAATAGACATGTCCGCTCTGTATCTTCACAAGTTCTTATCCAATCTTTTCCAAACTTGCTGTGAACGGTTATGGGCATAAAACCTTAATTGCAACAGAAAACTGGCCAAAACATTGTAGTTACTGTAGTTTTACTTCCCTGACGGGCATATCTGGTTACAATTTGGCACTCGTGTGTTTATTTGAAAGTTCAACTGATCTGAATAGTTCATTGATAAAGAAATCTTAAGACTTTTACATTCATTTTTCTGGATAAGCGATGTAAATTTCTTCCCTCAGGCTTACGGTGGTTATGCTGAAGTTTCCTTGAAAAGGCAAATTTCCACATGAGCAATAGTTACCATTGTTATGATGTAACTGAAAACTGTTAAAACTACATAAACAACAAAAACATCAAAGAAAATGCATTGTTAAAGAAAGAAATTAGTAAAAGAATCAAAGCGCCAATGGCACAGTAGTGGCAATCGTATGGAAAATCCTGCAAAGTATCAAGCAGTATATCGGTGTAGGGCTTGCGATGACTCTGGTGTGGGTAAATTTGAGAATGTATCAACCCTGCATCTTTTGACAGTAGAATAATGTTAGTTTGCCAGAATGTTGTCTTGGTGATTTTTGGCCGGATTGCTTAAGCAATTCCGGTCTATAGATTGGCGATGTCCGTCTGTCTGTCTGTCTGTCTGTCTGTCTGTCCGTCAACATTTTGGTTAAAGTTTTAGGTTAGGCAAAATGGTTACAGTTTCTGGTTAAGCAAAATCTCAGACATGGAAAGAGCTACAAACTTGAAAATTGGTCTGTGTGTAGCCACTAACATGTTCTTTTGATTTCCATGATAACTCTTCACCTTCACCTTCCTATTGCCCGTCTGTCTGTCTGTCTGTCTGTCCGTCAACATTTTGGTTAAAGTTTCTGGTTGAAGCAAAATCTCGGACATGGAAACAGCTACAAACTTGAAAATTGGTATGTGTGTAGCCACTAACATGTTCTTTTGATTTCCATGATAACTCTTGACCTTCACGTTGCTATTGCCTGTCTGTCTGTCTGTCTGTCTGTCTGTCTGTCCGTCAACATTTTGGTTAAAGTTTCTGGTTGAAGCAAAATCTCGGACATGGAAACAGCTACAAACTTGAAAATTGGTCTGTGTGTAGCCACTAACATGTTCTTTTGATTTCCATGATAACTCTTGACCTTCACGTTCCTATTGCCCGTCTGTCTGTCTGTCTGTCCGTCAACATTTTGGTTAAAGTTACATCACAGCAACTTGCGTTTTAATTTGCTTTCAACAGTTTTATAGTTATATCAACTTGTGTTTTAATTTGCTTTCAACAGTTTTATAGTTATATCATGGCAACTTTCGTTTTAATTTGATTTCAACTGTTTTATAGTTATATCACGACAACTTGCGTATTAATTTGCTTTCAACAGTTTTATAGTTATATCACTGCAAATTGCGTTTTAATTTGCTTTCAACAGTTATATAGTAAGTTATATCACAGCAAATTGCGTTTTACTCAGCTTTCAACAGTTTTATAGTTATATCACGGCAAGTTGCGTTTTAATTTGCTTTCAACAGTTTTATAGTTATATGGACTTGTGTTTTAATTTGCTTTCAACAGTTTTATAGTTTTATATTATTTATATTTTATTATTTATTATTTTATTATTTTTGGCCGGATTGCTCTAGCAATTCCGGTCTATAGATTGGCGATGTCCGTCTGTCCGGATGTCTGTCTGTCAACATTTTGGTTAAAGTTTCAGGTTGAGGCAAAATCTCAGGACTGGAAAGGGTTACAAACTTGAAACTTTGCCTGAAACTAAAAAGTAACAAGTTCCATTGATTTCTAGGGTTACTTTGACCTTGACCTTGGTTTGTCGATTTTCAAGGTCAAATTGCCGACAATCCGGCCTTACCGTCTTTAGCGGTTTCTTGTTTAGTTACGTTCTGAAATTGGTCATGATGTGTTCAAAATTAGGCCATTCCAAAGTTATGAAAAATCTAGTTGGTATTCGATAGACTACCGTTTTAGCTCATTAGAATGGCTATTTGTAATCTAAATTGTTCGGGTAATCGCATGTTCATCACCAGGTCGCTAGGCCATATTAAGATAAAATATTTTTTACACTTTAGAAATGACTAAATTATCAAGAAAGGAGAGAAAACAGTATCCATTAGTTTGGTGTTTGTTTCAATGATGTCCGATATTAAACAGGTCTGTTCAATTTAGTCCCTTCACATTGCATGATTGAGGGTTGTCAGAGACATATAAACACAGTGTATTTATATGTCTCTGAGGTTGTTAAACTGCTTCGAATAATGTGAGTGCAAAAACAAACACAAAACATGCTCAAAAAGCACAATTTCACTATTTGCCAAACTGTTCAATTTATAAAAATATAGGCATATATTATAATGCTCGATCTCCAAACTAAATTAGGCTACACTTTCAGCATTGATTGCTAATTGACTCTAGAACGTGCAGACGTGTTTATATAACGTGTGTACACACTGACATCGTGTGTCCTTTAAACCTTTGTAAACCAGTCTTATCATCTAGACGCTTTCATATATATAAACAACTACACAATAAAGCGTTTATAATATTGAGATGACCAGTTTCGCGAGCTATTTATATACATTTTGGAATTGTCAAACCAATCGCCACAAAAATGGAATTAACCCTTTCAAATGTACATCAAATCTGCATCAGAATACTGAAAATATATAGACAAGTTAAGAAAAATATTTATAGATGAAAGGATAAAAAAAATTAAAGTTGAAAACATTTTGGCAAAAGGGGAAATGGCTCATTATGAGCAAATTTTCCTACTCTTCTGCTACAAAGTGTTCAAAATTTGTCTGCTGCAGAGGTATGTGGGTAAGGGTTAAAATTAAATAATATTTTTTACGATGATTTCAGTAGTCACAGTGATCTGAAGAAAGAGTCGCTGATTGAAGCAATTGTGAAGAATCTCAAATCTACTATTTGTGATAAGGTAATTCATTTTTTAATAGATTTTTTTTTCTCTTTTTATTGTTGCTCATTAACCCTTTCCCACATGCAACAAATCTGCAGCAGAGACATTTCAAAACATCTAGGCAAAAATATGGAAAAATCTCTACAAATGAAAGTATTATTATTGAATAGAGTTGAATACAAGAAGAATTTGCTTGTTTTGAGCACTTTCTACTTTTGCCACAATGTTTTCAAAAATCGTCTGATTCAGATGCATATAAAGTGCTGGCATGTGGGAAAGGGTTTAATTCAGCAAGTCTCGTATTAAATAAGCAATGCTATGGAAAAAAGAAACGGAAGGGCATTTGTGCTCAGTGTCACCTGAGCACGAAATGTCAGGTGTGAACTATATTGATTGTTCACTGTCTTTCATCTGTCCATCTTACAAACAACTTATCATCCTAAATCGATAGATCAATTTCAAAATTATTTCACAGAACTGCTCCTTAGGAGGACATCTTTCAAAAACATTCAAAGAATTGAATTATGTGTAAACTTTTGTTGTTGCTGCATCAAAAAGAGAGTAAAAATGATTAATTCTAAAAATCTTCTTGTACAAAAGTGCTGGCCCATTTTAAAATTGATTTGGTACAAATTTTTCTTGGGTGACCCTCTACCAGGCTTGTTAAAATTATTCCAATATGTCAAACCTCTACCAAGATTGTTAAAATTATTCCAATATGTCAAACCTCTACCAAGATTGTTAAAATTATTCCAATATGTCAAACCTCTACCAAGATTGTTATAATTATACCCCCGGTTCCGAAGGAAAGGGGGGGTATACTGTTTTACCCATGTCCGTCCTTCCGTCCGTCCATCCGTCCGTAACACTTTCGTTTCCGGGCTATTTCTCTGCAACCGCTTTTTGGAATTTGATGAAACTTCATAGGAAGGATCACCACCAAGTGTAGATGCGCATATCGTGTTTGCGTTCCGGTTGGATTATTTTTCACGGAGTTATGGCCCTTTACCCCTATGTATGACTAAATTCATTTCCGGGCTATTTCTCTGCAACCGCTTTTTGGAATTTGATGAAACTTCATAGGAAGGATCACCACCAAGTGTAGATGCGCATATCGTGTTTGCGTTCCGGTTGGATTATTTTTCACGGAGTTATGGCCCTTTACCCCTATGTATGACTAAATTCATTTCCGGGCTATTTCTCTGCAACCGCTTTTTGGAATTTGATGAAACTTCATAGGAAGGATCACCACCAAGTGTAGATGCGCATATCGTGTTTGCGTTCTGGTTGGATTATTTTTCACGGAGTTATGGCCCTTTACCCCTATGTATGACTAAATTCATTTCCGGGCTATTTCTCTGCAACCGCTTTTTGGAATTTGATGAAACTTCATAGGAAGGATCACCACCAAGTGTAGATGCGCATATCGTGTTTGCGTTCCGGTTGGATTATTTTTCACGGAGTTATGGCCCTTTACCCCTATGTATGACTAAATTCATTTCCGGGCTATTTCTCTGCAACCGCTTTTTGGAATTTTATGAAACTTCATAGGAAGGATCACCACCAAGTGTAGATGCGCATATCGTGTTTGCGTTCCGGTTGGATTATTTTTCACGGAGTTATGGCCCTTTACCCCTATGTATGACTAAATTCATTTCCGGGCTATTTCTCTGCAACCGCTTTTTGGAATTTGATGAAACTTCATAGGAAGGATCACCACCAAGTGTAGATGCGCATATCGTGTTTGCGTTACGGTTGGATTATTTTTCACGGAGTTATGGCCCTTTACCCCTATGTATGACTAAATTCATTTCCGGGCTATTTCTCTGCAACCGCTTTTTGGAATTTGATGAAACTTCATAGGAAGGATCACCACCAAGTGTAGATGCGCATATCGTGTTTGCGTTCCGGTTGGATTATTTTTCACGGAGTTATGGCCCTTTACCCCACCATCAGGCTATGTATGACTAAATTCATTTCCGGTCTATTTCTCTGCAACCGCTTTTTGGAATTTTATGAAACTTCATAGGAAGGATCACCACCAAGTGTAGATGCGCATATCGTGTTTGCGTTCTGGTTGGATTATTTTTCACGGAGTTATGGCCCTTTACCCCTATGTATGACTAAATTCATTTCCGGGCTATTTCTCTGCAACCGCTTTTTGGAATTTGATGAAACTTCATAGGAAGGATCACCACCAAGTGTAGATGCGCATATCGTGTTTGCGTTCCGGTTGGATTATTTTTCACGGAGTTATGGCCCTTTACCCCTATGTATGACTAAATTCATTTCCGGGCTATTTCTCTGCAACCGCTTTTTGGAATTTTATGAAACTTCATAGGAAGGATCACCACCAAGTGTAGATGCGCATATCGTGTTTGCGTTCCGGTTGGATTATTTTTCACGGAGTTATGGCCCTTTACCCCTATGTATGACTAAATTCATTTCCGGGCTATTTCTCTGCAACCGCTTTTTGGAATTTGATGAAACTTCATAGGAAGGATCACCACCAAGTGTAGATGCGCATATCGTGTTTGCGTTCCGGTTGGATTATTTTTCACGGAGTTATGGCCCTTTACCCCTATGTATGACTAAATTCATTTCCGGGCTATTTCTCTGCAACCGCTTTTTGGAATTTGATGAAACTTCATAGGAAGGATCACCACCAAGTGTAGATGCGCATATCGTGTTTGCGTTCCGGTTGGATTATTTTTCACGGAGTTATGGCCCTTTACCCCACCATCAGGCTATGTATGACTAAATTCATTTCCGGTCTATTTCTCTGCAACCGCTTTTTGGAATTTTATGAAACTTCATAGGAAGGATCACCACCAAGTGTAGATGCGCATATCGTGTTTGCGTTCCGGTTGGATTATTTTTCACGGAGTTATGGCCCTTTACCCCTATGTATGACTAAATTCATTTCCGGGCTATTTCTCTGCAACCGCTTTTTGGAATTTGATGAAACTTCATAGGAAGGATCACCACCAAGTGTAGATGCGCATATCGTGTTTGCGTTCCGGTTGGATTATTTTTCACGGAGTTATGGCCCTTTACCCCTATGTATGACTAAATTCATTTCCGGGCTATTTCTCTGCAACCGCTTTTTGGAATTTGATGAAACTTCATAGGAAGGATCACCACCAAGTGTAGATGCGCATATCGTGTTTGCGTTCCGGTTGGATTATTTTTCACGGAGTTATGGCCCTTTACCCCTATGTATGACTAAATTCATTTCCGGGCTATTTCTCTGCAACCGCTTTTTGGAATTTGATGAAACTTCATAGGAAGGATCACCACCAAGTGTAGATGCGCATATCGTGTTTGCGTTCCGGTTGGATTATTTTTCACGGAGTTATGGCCCTTTACCCCACCATCAGGCTATGTATGACTAAATTCATTTCCGGTCTATTTCTCTGCAACCGCTTTTTGGAATTTTATGAAACTTCATAGGAAGGATCACCACCAAGTGTAGATGCGCATATCGTGTTTGCGTTCCGGTTGGATTATTTTTCACGGAGTTATGGCCCTTTACTCCACCATCAGGCTATGTATGACTAAATTCATTTCCGGGCTATTTCTCTGCAACCGCTTTTTGGAATTTTATGAAACTTCATAGGAAGGATCACCACCAAGTGTAGATGCGCATATCGTGTTTGCGTTCCGGTTGGATGATTTTTCACGGAGTTATGGCCCTTTACCCCACCATCACATATGTCTTTCAAAACATGAGCGGGGGTATCACTAGTGAGCAGTAGCTCACATATTTCTTGTTATTCCAATATGTTGAAAACCAGAAAGCATGACTTATTGTCCTTATATGTATATATAGCTCAAGAGTAATTTGCCTATTGTAAAACATGGCAGCCAAGTTACCTTATATGTACATAGTAAAACTTAAAAATATTCTTGTACAAAAGTACCTGTACTGGCCCGATTTGAAAATAATTTGGCACAAATGTTCCTTGGGTGACCCTCTACCAAAATTGTTCAAATTATTGCAATCTGTTTAAATATATGGCAGGTTTTCTTTATACTTTTATATTTAAAACTTAAAATTATTCTTATTCAAAATTACAAGCCCAAATTGAAAATAATTTGGCGCAAATGTTCCATTGGTAATTGAGATTTTTAAAATTAATACAATCCTTTAAACATGGCAGCAAGTGGGCGGGGCACGTTTTTCTTGTATATTTATAGTAAAAACTTCTTGTTCAAAGTACTGGCCTGATTTAAAAAAAAATTGATTCGTTGAAAATCATGGCCAACAGGGTTTGGGGTTTGTAGTTGAAAACTATTTTAGTTGTTTTAATTTGGGGGGATCCTTCATTGTCCTCTTGTTTATTTTTTCTGACAGTGTATCCAGCATTCTATAGAATTTTGTGCTCACTATGCATCAACAAGGAGAAAACACAAGACCCATTTGCTGGAATTGGAGATGGTTGCTGTATTAAATAGGTACTTATATGGTTAAGACTCACTGCTAGGGTGCCAGCTATGAGGAGTGAAATTTAACCCTTTCCCATATACAATAAATCTGAAGCAGACAACGAAAACATACTTACAAAAATACTTAAATTTCTGTAAAGGAAAGTGCAATAATTGGATATAGTTGGAACAGTTTGTAGCAAAAGTTGTCTGCATGTTGAAAAGGGATAATTAACGAGAAAATAGCATAGTTAGCTCAAGTGACTGAAAGCCAGTCAAGCTTATGTCACGGCAAGTTGTCTGTAGTGTGTGCATCAACTTTTGGCTTCAAACAACTTCACCTCTGTAACCACTTGGCCAATACAGATGAAATTCCTAAATTCCTTCAATATTTTTGGTTCCATGCAAAACTCTGCTTTTCATGGAAACCAAAAGAAAAACCTAAAATGATCTTCTCCTCCCAAGCTGGTTGGTCGATTTCAAATAATTTTGTAGAATTAGAGTTACCTTAGCTCAGTGATATTTCTCGACTCTAAGTATCAATCTGGTACCAAAATAGCAACAACATAATAATTGTAAACCACGTCTACAGAAATTAGTAAAACTATTTGGCTGTTTAGTTTAAACTTATTTATTTTACATCGATTGCGAAACAAGCCTTAGGCTTAGATTAATCACTCTCGATGTCTGCTTCCTGGAGACTTAACCAGTACTCGCGCCGTTTGTGTGGAAAAATCCCAAATTCAGGACCCGCTCATCACGGGACTCGAACCAGGGACCTTTGATACGAGAGGCCGACGCTCTACCTCTGCACCACTGTCTTCCACTTTGGCTGTAGTTGGGTTTGCAGTAACTATCAGACGAGCTGCCGGAAAGTCATATCAAATGTGTGTGTGTTGATGCCGTCTCCTGGTCGCACTGTGGCCACAATCGCCGCAAAAATGCTTGTGATGAGCTTTTCCTTCATGCACTCAATCTTTTCAAAAGTTGTTTGTTTGTTGTACAAAGGCATCTGATATAGTCTGTATTGGGAAAATAATTAAGATAATATATTAGCCTCTGATTTCATCTTCAATCCTCATGCTTTTGTATAAATCATGTTGTACAGTGTGTAATATACGTATATAATGTTGTTTAACCCTTTCCCGCGTTCAACCAAAAGTCAATGTATGAGGGAAGGGATAAATAAATTCATTCTGATGTTTTAGAATAATCGAGCTGAATATCCAGTCACCTACGAAGCAGTCCTGTAAAGACTTGTTGAGTTCTCTGGTTGTGAAATTCCCGTCTGAACCGTTGTCTGGTGTTAAGCATATTGAAGAGAGATCTATGGGTACCAGTAACAAGTGAGTGTTTCCTGCTTTCTTACATTTTACAGACGCCTAGATAAGGAGGAGTAAACTGGTCTTTGGACCAAAATATATTTATACCCCCTTCGAAGAAGAGGGGGTATATAGGAGTCACTGTGTCGTGCAGTCTGTCTGTCTGTCGGTCGGTCAGTCGGTCGGCCGGAAGCCATATTTTGTCCGGCCTATTGCTTACAAACCACGGGGTGGAATTCAATAATTTTACATGAAGCTTCTATACCAAGAGGAGATGTGCATATTCTAAAGGGGTTACAATTGCATGATATTTTACAGAGTTATGGCCCTTTTACTAATTAAGTTATGGTGTAGGTCAAGGTGCTGTTTAGCCATATTTTGTCCGGCCTATTTCTTACAAACCACTGTGTGGAATTCAATAAAATTATACATGAAGCTTTTATACCAAGAGGAGATATGCATATCCTAAAGGGGTTACAATTGCATGATATTTTACAGAGTTATGGCACTTTTACTAATTAAGTTATGGTGTAGGTCAAGGTGCTGTTTAGGGGGTATTTATCATCTTCAGTGATAGTTCTAGTTATAGGGGGTATACTGGAATCAGCCTGTCGTTCGGTCATCCGGTCGGTCGGTCGGTCGGTCTGTCCGCAAAATCTGTTCCGTTGTACTCCTCCTTCAGTTTCTACCTGATTGACTTGATACTTGGCATAAATGTTAATCAGGAGTAGTAGATGTGCAAGACGCAAATTTCATGTCCCCTTGACCTTGACCTCTGACCTTGAAATAGGATTTTTTTTTTGTTAAAATCTAATCTGTTGTACTCCTCCTTCAGTTTCAACCTGATTTACTTGATACTTGGCATAAATGTTAATCAGGAGTAGTAGATGTGCAAGACGCAAATTTCATGTCCCTGTGACCTTGACCTCTGACCTTGAAATAGGATTTTTTTTGTTAAAATCTAATCTGTTGTACTCCTCCTTCAGTTTCAACCTGGTTTACTTGATACTTGGCATAAATGTTAATCAGGAGTAGTAGATGTGCAAGACGCAAATTTCATGTCCCTGTGACCTTGACCTCTGACCTTGAAATAGGATTTTTTTAGTTTCAACCTAATTTACTTGATACTTGGCATAAATGTTAATCAGGAGTAGTAGATGTGCAAGACGCAAATTTCATGTCCCTGTGACCTTGACCTCTGACCTTGAAACAGGATTTTTTTTCTTAAAATCTAATCTGGTTCGTCATGCCATTCCAACATACTACAGTGACCACTTGATTGTGTCTGGTGATGTTCCCTTCAAGAAGCTGTGCTAGTGTCAAGAGGTAGAACATGATATTATATTACATTATAGCTACTGTAAACTACCTAAATTATGTAAGGATTTCATATTCCCTTATATTCGCAAGCTGATCTCCTTGCGAAAATATATCGATCAGAAGTGAAATTTAAACTTCTGCTACTTATTCTCAAAATTAAAATATCAAAATATCAAAATCATGATAAATATCGAAAATAGGTCCTCCCGAATATTCAGTAGTTTACAGTAAAAACCTTGTTACTCTTTGAATAAAGAATGTGGTTCATTTTCTTCTTGTTTGTTTGTTTTCTGAAACTAGAAAACTAAATCAAAACTTATTTCATGAGGAAATAGTACTTTATGCAGATTGTATTTTATGCATTAGAAAATGTTCCTGACAAAATTTCTTTAAAATTAGATTTGTATATTGCTTTTTGATATCATCTTAGTATTTCTTTTTGATACTGACATTCAAATTGTCCGAGTCAAAGATAATACTGTGAGATATAATATGTGTCAGGGGTTGGGGCGGGGGTATTAATCACCTTTAGTGATAGTTCTAGTTTACTCAGTTTTGAGAACAATATTAATTAAAGAGCATGAACTATGCCCCTTGCACTGCATTTACTTACTACTTGCTAATTGTTAGTTTAATATCTGTGAAAAAAGACCAGCTATTTTAACCCTTTTCCTCACAAATAGCTTTCTGACGCCTCTGCAGCAGACAACTTTTTGAAAACAGAGTGATAAAAGAAGAAATTGCTCAAAACGAGCAATTTCTCCTTTTGCCACAATGTTTTCCACTTTAAGTCATAGGTTATTCATTCAATTATAGAGATTTTCCATTTTTTGACAAAATACGTTCAAAGTCGTCTGCTGCAGAATTGTTGTATGAGGGAAAGGGTTAACCTTGCACACGACCAGGAAACTACGTCCCTTACACTACCTTCTTTGTTCTACAGGGAGGTTATTCCTCATGTCCACTGGTGTCAGACAAAATGGGTGGTACAACTGAGTGTCAAAATACCCGAATCTTCTTGTAGTCAGGAGTCCTTCACCTTCACAGAACAGACCATCAAATTCAGGTATTAGGTTTTCTCATGTAATCATTTAACAATTTACCCAAAAGGAGAGGAGCACTTTAAAAAGATTTTTGTAGAAATATGGAAAAACTCAATAAATGAGAGTTTAATTTTAAACAGTATGGTAAATGGACAAAATTGGTCATAATGAACAATTTTTAGCTCCACTGGCTGAATACCAGTCGAGCTTTAAAAGTCATGTTGAATCATGCGTCCGTGCTTCAAACAACTTCTTCTCCCTAACCACTAGGCCAATTGGAATGAAACTTCATAGGAAGCATCCTCTCAATGTCCCCTCCTAAATTCCTTCAGAATTATTAATGCAAAATTCTGGTTTCCATGGCAACCGAAAGAAAATACTTTTTCTCCTAAACTGGTTGGCCGATTTTAAAATAATTGTGTAGAAATGTTCCTTGGGTGACCCTCTATCAGATTCCTTCAAGTCATGTTGATTGGTTGAAAAACATGGCCACCAAGGGGCGGGGCTGTTTTGCCTTATATGGTTATATTGGAAACTTTAAAAATCTTCTCCTCTGAAAGTGTCTGGCCGATTTTCAAATAATTTTGAAGAAATGTTCCTCGGGTGACCCTCTATCAGATTCCTTCAAGCCATGTTGATTAGTAGAGAATCATGGCCGCCAGAGGGCGGGGCTATTTTGCGTTGTATGGCTATATTTAAAACCTTAAAAACCTTCTCCTTTGAAAGTGTCGCGCAGACTTACAAATAATTTTGTAAAAAATATTCCTAGGGTGACCCCTATCAGATTCCTTCAAGCCATGTTGATTGCTGAAAAACTATTGCCACCAGGGGGGGGGGCGGAGCTATTTTGCCTTGGAGTTTTCCTTGGGTGACCCTCTATCAGATTCCTTCAAGCCATGTTGATTGGTTGGAAAAAAGGGGGCAGGACTTTTTTGTCTTTAATGGCTTAAGTGAAATAAAAAAAAATATCTTGATGATTTTCAAATAATTCTGTAGAAATGTTCCTTGGGTGACTCTATCAGAATCCACCAAGCCATGCTGATTGGTCTTAAAATATAGCTGCCAGGGGGCGGGCTTTTAGCCCTATATCGACTTTCCAAACTATTTGGCCGATTTTCAAATAATTTTGCAGAAATGTTCCTCTGGGAGACATTCTTCGAGATTCCTTCAAGCCATGGTGATTGGTAAAAAAACATGGCCACTATGGGGAAGGGCTGTTTGGAAATTTAATTTATGCCTGATGGCAGTGGAGTGGCCTCTTGTTTTGTTTTCTACCATGTTTTCAAAATCATCTGCTGATACTTTAAATGCATCTGCATATGGAAATAAGTAAACCATTTCTCTTAACCCTTTTCCACTTGCAGTCGGATCTGCAGCAGACGGGCAATTTCTGCTTTTGCCATAATGTTTTCAACCATAAATTGTTATAGTTTCCAGTTTATAGATTAAACATTTTTAGTTCACCAGAGCACAAAATTTGACAACATTATAGAACTGGAGATAATCTTATTAAATAATTCAGGTACACAGCAAAAGATAAGGAGGAGTAAACTGATCTGTATCCCTTAATATCTATCTTATTACCCAATGAAGCCTATGTGAGGTACTCAAAAGATGTCTCTTTGAGACAGTACCTTTAACATAGGGTTTTTATGTAAAATAAGAAATTAAGGACACACAAAATACTGGTATATTGACAATTAAAATAATATGCTGTTTAATTTAATACAATGGTATTAGCCAAATTTTGTATCATTCCCCCAAGTAAAATATTTCTTGACATTGTGGTCATTGTGAGTTTTATTCTCGGCATGGAAAGCATTCTTTCCACTGATTGATAAAACTCATTGTGACATTTGTCTTCCATCAATGGGCTAAACTAAGGGGAGAGGAGGTAGCCAGTTGCCTGATGAAAATAGTTTGTGGATTATTGGTGTGAGAAGTGAGCAAGATGGGAAAAAGATGAGATGGTGAATAAGCTACCGTGATATAACTGAAATACTGATGTTTTTGTTATGGCATGAATGTCCGATCAATCAATCTTTTATCTTTTCCTGCAATATTTTTAATTTCACCTTCATTTTTGGTGTTTTCAATAATTTCTAATGACTATTTATAGGGACACAGCGAATGGGGTTAGATATGCCTTCCACTTAGATCTGTTTGACGAGATTATCCCGTGTAAGTGTAAAGTAGCGGTAAAACCCACGGAGGTATTGGTCTCACTACACAAACATGTGAAGGGAAAATGGACCCGGCTACTGTGTGGGAAACAAAAGGTAAACATATTATGTATTTAATTAAAATCATGCACTGTATGACTGTCATTCCAAATATAGGTGGACAATGAAGGCTCTTGGTAACCATTTCCCATTCGGAGACACGTGTTGATGCATCTCCAACACACAACATTCAACAAATGTGTTGACAAAGGAGAAATTGCTCATTATGAGTAATTCTTCCTTTTGCCAGAATGTTTTCAATGCAATTAAATGACCTTATTTTCATTTATAGAGAATTTCCATATGAGCAGGTTGTCTGAGCCTTCACTGTTTGCATTATGGAGCAGGACAACTTTGATATGGCTCTCTTATAATGACTGACCAGTATTTTACGTGTTTATTACAATAAAAATATTCAAGAAAGAACACATTAGTGAGTTCAATAAAGATTATGTGACATGGAAAACACATAATTTAAAATAAATTCAACAGTTTACCCTTTCCCACATAAAAAAATATATGCTGCAGTCTTCAGAAAATATCAAAAATATGGGAAATCCCTAAAAATGAATATATATGATAATTTGTTAGAGTTAAAAACATTGTGGCAAAAGGAAGAATTGCTCATTATGAGCAATCTCTCCTTTTTATACGCCCGTTTTGAAAAAACGGATTGTATTATAGTTTTACCTGCGGCGTACGGGCGGGCGGCGTCCAGTATGTTGTCAGCTCAATAACTTTAGAAGCCTTTGTCCAATCATCACCAAATTTTGTCAGAATGTGTATTGGGATAATATATCGGACAATTTCGATAACTAGCCAAATCGCTTTAGTCAATCAAGAGTTATTGCTCTTTAACTATAGAAATTACCTAAAATTGGTCTTGTCAGTTCAATAACTTTAGAAGCCTTTGTCCTATCATCACCAAATTTGGTCAGAATGTGTATTTGCATAATATCTCGGACAAGTTCGATAACTAGACATATCGCTTTAGTCAATCAAGAGTTATTGCCCTTTAATTATAGAAATTACCTAAAATTTATCCCTTTATCCAATCATCACCAAATTTAGACAATATGTTGATGGGCAGAATATCTCGCTCTCTAAGTTCAACCAATTATCACTATACTTGGTCTCAAAAACACAGGACGGGCGTATTTTGTGACATTTGGCGCTCTTGTTCAACAATGTATTTGAAAGTCGTCTGCTGCAGATCCACAAGAAAGCGTCTGTATGTGGGGAAAGGTTTTATAATGATTGTTATCTGTTTCAGCCCAACTGGATATTTGTGGATTATGAGAGATATGTGGACAGCTCATCCAACTCGGACACATACGATGAGGAAAGACCTTTTGTATTCAAGAGTATGTAGCATTTAATTAAAGTTCATCCCTCTCCCTTTACCGCATGTAACAGAGATTTGAAAACATTCAATCAAAAATATAGAGAAATCACATCGTATGTGTGATTATCAAATAGAATTTTAACCCTATCCCAAATTTGACTTCAAGAAAATATGGTAGGCCTCTATAAATGAAACTTTTATCATTGAATAGAGTTAAAAGTATTGTGGCAAAAGGAGAAATTGCTCATAATAAGCAACTTCTCCTTTTTGCCACAAAATCTTCAACAGTTGTCTACTGAGGGGGCTTCAGAAACATGTGTATATAGCCAAGGGTTAAAACACCAATTAAAACAATGTGGTCAACCCTTATAAATGATAGTTTTATCATTGAATGCTGTAGTCTTCAGAAACGTCTGTATATAGCCATGGGTTAAAACACCAATTAAAACAATGTGGTCAACCCTTATAAATGATAGTTTTATCATTGAATGCTGTAGTCTTCAGAAACGTCTGTATATAGTTAAAGATTAAAACACCAATTAAAACAATGTGGTCATCCCTTATAAATGATAGTTTTATCATTGAATGATGTAGTCTTCAGAAACATGTGTATATAGCCAAGGGTTAAAACACCAATTAAAACAATGTGGTCAACCCTTATAAATGATAGTTTTATCATTGAATGCTGTAGTCTTCAGAAACACCAATTAAAACAATGTGGTCAACCCTTATAAATGATAGTTTTATCATTGAATGCTGCAGTCTTCAGAAACGTCTGTTTATAGCCAAGGGTTTAAAACACCAATTAAAACAATGTGGTCAACCCTTATACATGATAGTTTTATCATTGAATGCTGTAGTCTTCAGAAACGTCTGTATATAGCCAAGGGTTAAAACACCAATTAAAACAATGTGGTCAACCCTTATAAATGATAGTTTTATCATTGAATGCTGCAGTCTTCAGCAACTTATATATGTGGACAAAGGTTAAAACACCGATTAAAACCATGTGGTCAACCCTTATAAATGATAGTTTTATCATTGAATGCTGCAGTCTTCAGAAACGTATATATATAGCCAAAGGTTAAAACACCAATTAAAACAATGTGGTCAACCCTTATAAATGATAGTTTTATCATTGAATGCTGCAGTCTTCAGAAACGTATATATATAGCCAAAGGTTAAAACACCAATTAAAACAATGTGGTCAACCCTTATAAATGATAGTTTTATCATTGAATGCTGTAGTCTTCAGAAACGTATATATATAGCCAAAGGTTAAAACACCAATTAAAACAATGTGGTCAACCCTTATAAATGATAGTTTTATCATTGAATGCTGCAGTCTTCAGAAACGTATATATGTGGACAAGGGTTAAAACACCGATTAAAACAATGTGGTCAACCCTGATAAATGATAGTTTTATCATTGAATGCTGTAGTCTTCAGAAACGTCTGTATATAGCCAAAGGTTAAAACACCAATTAAAACAATGTGGTCAACCCTTATAAATGATAGTTTTATCATTGAATGCTGCAGTCTTCAGAAACGTCTGTTTATAGCCAAGGGTTAAAACACCAATTAAAACAATGTGGTCATCCCTTATAAATAATAGTTTTATCATTGAATGCTGTAGTCTTCAGAAACGTCTGTATATAGCCAAAGGTTAAAACACCAATTAAAACAATGTGGTCAACCCTTATAAATGATAGTTTTATCATTGAATGCTGCAGTCTTCAGAAACGTCTGTTTATAGCCAAGGGTTAAAACACCAATTAAAACAATGTGGTCATCCCTTATAAATAATAGTTTTATCATTGAATGCTGTAGTCTTCAGAAACGTCTGTATATAGACAAAGGTTAAAACACCAATTAAAACAATGTGGTCAACCCTTATAAATGATAGTTTTATCATTGAATGCTGCAGTCTTCAGAAACGTCTGTTTATAGCCAAGGGTTAAAACACCAATTAAAACAATGTGGTCATCCCTTATAAATAATAGTTTTATCATTGAATGCTGTAGTCTTCAGAAACGTCTGTATATAGACAAAGGTTAAAACACCAATTAAAACAATGTGGTCAACCCTTATAAATGATAGTTTTATCATTGAATGCTGTAGTCTTCAGAAACGTCTGTATGTGGACAAAGGTTAAAACTATATGGATAAGGAAGAAGGAAAAAACATCATTATAAACATTTCAAACTTGTCTGTTTCTTCGAAGAGAAAAAAGCAGTCTATTGAGATACCCCTCTGGCTTTAATAATTGTTCAGTTATGCCCCTTTTTAGCTCACCTGTCACAAGATGACAAGGTGTACTTTTGTGATCGCCCTTCGTCCGCCGTCTGTCCACAATTTCTTGTGAACACGATAAAGTCTTCATTTATTATCTGATGTTTACCAAACTTATTCAGTATCTAGATTGTTATAATTGACTTTGTGAACACGAAAAAAACTTCATTTATTTGTCACATGTCCTTTACATTATTAGCTCACCTATGCACGAAGTGCAAGGTGAGCTATTGTGATCACATTTTGTCCGGCGTGCGTTGTGTGTCGTCAACATTTCAGCTTGTTATCACTACAGGCTACATTTTGCATCCAATCTTCATGAAAGTTTATCAGAACATTCATCTCCATCAAATCTTGGACAAGTTCGAAACTGTGCCATATGAGGTAAAAAACGAGATCACTAGGTCAAATTGAAGGGAAATCTTGTTAACACTCTGGAGGCCATATTTTCAACTTGAGCATGTTGAAACTTTATCGGAATGTTTGTCTTGATGATATGTAGGTCAAGTTTCGAACATGGGTCATGTTGCGTCAAAAAGTAGGTCACTAGGTCAAATTGAAGGAAAATCTTGTTAACACTTCAGAGGCCACATTTTCAACTTGAGCATGTTGAAATTTTGTCAGAATGTTTGTCTTAAAGACAAAGTCAAGTTTAAATATGGGTCATTTTGGGACAGAAACTAGGTCACTTGGCCAAATTGAGGGAAAATCTTGTTAACTCTGTAGAAGCCGCATGTTTTGCTTCAGCAGCTTGAAATTTGGTCAGAAGGTTTATCTAAATGATATCTAAGCCAAGTTCGAATATGGGTCATGCCGGGTTAAAAACTAGGTCACTAGGCCAAATTGAAGGGTAATCTTGTTAACACTCTTGATACTGCATTTTTAACTTGAGCATGATAAAACTTTATCAGAATGTTTTTCTTGATGATATGTAAGTCAAGTTCGATCAAGGGTCATGTTGGGTCAAAAATAGGTCACTAGGTCGAATTGAAGGAAAATCTTGTTAACACTCTAGAGGCCGCATTTTTTGCTTCAGAAGTTTGACATTGTGTCAGAATGTTTGTCTTAAAGATATCTAGGAGAAGTTCGAATATGGGTCATATTGGTTCAGAAACTAGGTCACTAGGCCAAATTGAAGGAACATCTTTTTAACTCTGTAGAAGACGCATTTTTTGCTATAGCAGCTTGACATTTAATGAGAATGTTTATCTAAATGATATCTAAGCCAAGTTTGAATATGGATCATGTAAGGTCAAAAACTAGGTCACTTGGCCAAATTGAAGGAAAATCTTGTTAACACTTTGGATGCCGCATTTTTACTTTGAGCAAGTTGAAAATTTGTCAGAATGTTGTCTTGATGATATCTAGTCCATGTTGGAATATGGGTCATATCCGGTAACAAAATATAGATTACTAGGCCAAATGAAGGAAAATCTTGTTAACACGTGGAGGTTGCATTCAGAATAATTGTCTTGATGTGTTTTGCATTGCAGTACATTGTATAATTAAGGTGAGCGATCCAGGGCCATCATGGCCCTCTTGTTTTATAAACATGTGACCATGACCTTAGTGTGATCTTTTACAAAATGATCTTGTCTGAAACTGAAAGGGGAAGTGTTTCAATTCAAAGCACTTGACGAAGATAATCGTTGCAGTAGGAGCCTTCCTCTGTATGCACTTCTCTTAGATCATGCATTATTTTGACCATTAGCTCCTACACAGGGCACACAGGAAGGATCATTCTCTTCTTATCAACGATCTGTCTTTCGCATGGGGGACTATCGTGATATTGGCTCTTCTCCCCAACCAACAAGCCTGATCTAATCCCCGCAAGGAAGGTTGTTTTCATGGGAATGACCTTCCTCATCAATCCAGACATGATTCGATTTTCCTCAGCCAGATCGGAGGCTCTTCTGCGAGTTATACAACTTACCTAGCTCAGGAATCAACTTTAATTTATAGAGTTTTTCCATAGTTTTGACTTTATATAATGTTGTCAAACATTTGTACAACTGATTTGGGATGAATCTTTTTATATACTGGCACTTTTTCCAGCGCAAATATATGCAGATTAGCACACGCAAACACAACTTGACATAGTCTTAAATAGTACCAAGTATGGGAAAGGGATGTCAATGAAATAAAATAAGATAAAGGAGTCATTCAAAATGTGGTAGTTGGATGTGGTTTACGTCACTTCAGTTTTATATGTAGATTGTGTTATTTTGTTATTGAAAATTTAGAAATTTGTATAATTATACCCCTTTCAAAGAAGAGGGGTGTATATAGGAGTCGGGCTGTCGGTTGGCCGGAACCCATATTTTGTTCGGCCTATTTCTTACAAACCACTGGGTGGAATTCAAAAATGAGATGTGCATATCCTAAAGAGGTTACAATTGCATGTTAATTTACAGAGATATGGCCCTTTTACTTATTAAGTTTATGGTGTAGGTCAAGGTGCTGTTTAGGGGGTATTTATCATCTTCATTGATAGTTCTAGTTTGTCTTCATTCTGTCTTCAAAATTATTAATAATAAAAAGAAAAATACATACCTGGTATGTATTGTACTACTCAGAGTGGGATAATTAACATCTCACTTGACCTTCTGTCTTGCGAGATATAAATTTACCTGCAATCCTCCTCGTACAATACAAACCCAACTATTGCTACTACAACATGATGTTCTCTATGTATTACAGAAAAGAAGAAGACCAAAAAGTTACCAACAGATAAGAGTGGGGCGTCAGCATATCGTGTATTGTCTAGTTCAGAAACAGACGACAGTGTAAATTACTTTGATGATCCATATGAAAGGGATGAGTTTGACATCTTTTCATGATAAAGATTAGAAGCTGATGAAGACCAAGGACACAGCTAAAGGATTTGCTCAACGACATTGTTTTGTAGCAGACAGCTTTTTAAACATTTAGTGAAAAATGAAAAAACTTTTTATGAATTAAGTTGAAAACATTGAGAGCATTTTCTTTTTTTGCCACATTGCTGCAGAGGCATTTGAAAGCTTCTCTTTGTGGGAAAGTGTTAAGAAGAGACTTTTTAAACATTTGTCATAGGAAATTTTGCACCATCTATAAAAGTGAAAATTAACTCTTGGAATAGAGTTGAATACATTGTTGGAAAATGACAAATTTCTAGTTTTCTGACAATGTTTTTTAAATGCTGTGTGTTGCATAGAACTTGTCTTTGGAAATAATTAAGAATCAAAATAAAGGCAATATTTTCAGCCATTTTTGGTTCACCTGAGCTTGAGGTGCTCACGGGTCAGCTATTGTGGTCGTCTGTCGTACATCTTCTCCTTAACCACTTGGCCAATTTTCACAATGATGTTTCTTGAGTGGTGCCATTTCAAAAGTGTTCAAAGAAATGAATTCCATAGAGAACTGGTTGCCATGGCAACCAAATGGAAAAACTTCTTGACAAAAATTGTCAAAGCATTGTCTAGTGGTCCTCTACCAAGATTGTTCAAACTTAATCCATTGGGACAGAATTAGCCCTGCACTGGGGGTCACCTGTTTGACAGAGAGATATATAGGGAAGCCTAGAGCTTAAATAGTTGGTGTCTAGCATTGTATAGTAGACCTCAAGCAAGATTGTTAAAAATATGCCCCTGGTTTCAAAATTCATCTGGCCCATGGATTTTCTGGCTCTGTTTTGCAGAGGTATATTGGGAAAATCTTCTTGTCTGAAACAGAAAGGTCTAGAGCTTAGATATTTGGTGTGTTGCATTATCTAGGGGTCCTCTACCAAGATTGTTCAAATTATATGTGTATGATAAAAGCTTAAAAAATCTTTTTGTCCAAAAGTACTGGCCCGATTTGAAAATAATTTGTCAAAAATGTTACTTGAACGACTCTCTAAATAGATTGTTCAAATTATTCTGATCCTTTAAAAGACTTGGCCTCATGTTTTCCTGATATGTATATATATATATATATATATATAATGAGAAGTTCAAAAATCTAAACAAAGCACTTGCCAGATTAGAAAATATTGCAACTGACTCGGGTGACCATATACGAAGATTGTTGAAATTATTTTGATTTGTTGAAAAACATATATATATTATATATGTATATATGGTGAAAACTTCAAAAACAAATGTTGGGGGGCTTTGTTTGTTTTCCTTGTATGCATAGAGTAAGAACATTGAACATTTCTGTTAAATCAGGTTAGCAATTGTTCAATTGGTGCCAAGTTTTTAGCTCCTAACTTAGTATGAAGTGCTCAATGTGAGTTATTGTAATCACTCTTTGTCCAACATCCATTGTGCATCCCCTTCTCCTCTGTAACCATTGGGATAAAACTTCAGAAAGCATCCTCTCAATGTCCTCACCAAAATTCTTCATTTATTTTTTTATCCATGCAGAATTCTGTGGCAAAGAAATAATCACCTCCCAAACTGCAGATTTTCAAATAATTTTGTAGAAATGTTCCTCTATCAGATTCCTTCAAGCTATGCTGATTGGTCAAAAGACGTGGCCACCAGGGGGGCAGGGCTGTTTTGCCTTCTCTGGCTGTAGTGAAATCTTAAATCTTCTTCTCCCAAAGCTACTGGCGGATTTTCAAATAATTTTCGAAAAAATATTTCTTGTGTGACCCACTATCAGATTACTTTAAGCCATGTTGATTGGTAGAAAATTGTGGCTGCAGAGGTGGGGCTGTTCTGCCTTATATGACTATAGTAAACTCTTTATAATTTTGTAGAAATGTTCCTTGGGTTATCAGATTCCATCAAGCCATGTTAATTTATAAAAAAAAAATGTCTTATTTCACAAAACTCAATAGTACATAAACATTTCTTTGGTGACATTCTAAGTCATATTAATTTGCCAAAAAACAAACAACATAGTGTGTTGGACATTTTGGTCTGTGGCAGTGGAGGTAAGGTGAGGTTGGTGTCTAGTATGTAGTATCTAGTATTGTCCATCATAAACAATACTGGCAACCAGAATCTAGTATTGTTTATCATAAACAATACTGGCAATCTAGGTTTGTTAATCATAAATGATACTGGCAACCAGACACTAGTGTCGTTTAAGGAACTAGATATCTTAACTTTTAATTTCTTCAACTAGTATGCACAGACCCTTAGCTATACGTATCTAGCCCTAACAATGGGGTTTTTAAACTTCACCTTACCGGCAGTGGAGCTGTACTGGTCCTATTGTATTCTTATATAGGTCAATCTTCGGATTCATACTGCACAATGATTGGTTTAAGCTAGGGATGGCAACGAATACCAAAATTAGTATTCGAATATTCGATCACAAGATATTCGAATATTCGAATATTCGACCCATTTGCGCATGCTTACCAAACAAAGACTTTTTTAATTCTTTATTTGTCCAGTGTACTCTCATTTGACGTTTCCGTTACACCGATGAATTCGTATGAAAAAATACGTTGGTAAAGTGCGCAGATTTTAACTAATTGATCCAATTCTTAATGTATTGTTCGAAACATTTAGCTCTGATTACCCTGTTTACAACTGAGGTTTAATCTTTCTCTTGCTGCATATAACTGAACTATTGTTGAAATGCTGTTGTAAATGACATATTGATGTTTGTTTCTTTTGCTCGGTAGTTACAGAAGGGTTATCTATGTATCTAGATGGATGTTTGTTTTGTAGATTATTGCGGAGGTTGGTTGTGGTAGGACAGCTCCGCCTTACAGAGTACATGATGCTATTTTCTCAGATCGGCGGATATACTTCCAAACTATATACGGCGTAACAGGCATTGTTGAAATCAAATATTACGTACTAATGTCAAGATATTTCAAAACTGATGTGGCTATGCAGATCGAATTTTCGAGTATTTATGAACAAAATGAATAGCAACAATTATCTGCAAATAAAAGGTTTTATTTGCACAGTTTGATACTTGCTACATATCTGCATGTTCGCAATTACCAATCAAGGCTTCTGTTATTATACAAAATGTGAAATACAACGCTACTTAATTATTTACAGTTTGTTTATTAAAACAATTAACGAAACCGGATAATAACACCTCAAATATTGTCTGATTGATGCCTCATTCTAAAAAGCGGTAACTACATAGAATCAACTGTGAAGTTACGATGTTTTGGAACGAAAAAATCTGTATTATATCGATCACACTTATAGCCTAAAGCAGGGATTATCAGTTTGACATGTTATACACTATATTGACACTTTATAAACAATGCGTAAAATAGACCATCGATAACCCTTTACCTACAGTTTATGAAAAAAATAAACAAGCAGAAATTAAATTTTTATTTTTTAGTGTTGAAAATCCTGATTTCATCGAATATTCGAACCATGATATAGTATTCAAATATTCGACCGTATGATCGAATATTCGAATATTCGTTGCCATCCCTAGTTTAAGCTTATATTAATCACCCTTGATTTTTACAACCTGGATACTCGACCAGTTCTCACACCAATGGCGCAGTAAGAATCTGATGATTGACCCTTTTTGTCGAGCCCGCTTGAGGTGAGCTCACCATAGCTGTCACAATGGCAGTTTGGTGTACATACGTGCGTGTGTGCGTCCGTCTGAACCTTGTCCGGTCCGCATCTTAACCATGCATCATAGGATTTCCAAAAAACTTAGCATATACGTTAACCATGATGAGGCGGCGTGTCGCGCATAAGACCAAGGCCTCAAATGTCAATGTCATACTTAAAGGTCAAAGAATGAGTAAATAGGACTGGGCCTAATCTTGATGATGCATCATAGTATTTCCAAGAAACCTGGCACAAATGTTTACCATGATGAGGTGGCGTGTCACGCATAAGACCTAGGCCTGTACCTTAAATGTTAAAAGTTCAAAATGAATACTGTTTGATAAGACTACCTTTGTCCATCCCACATCTCAACCATGCATCATAGGATTCCCAAGTTCCTGGGAACACATGTTCAACATGAGGTGAAGTGACGAACACAAATCCCAGGCCTGTACTGTCAAGGTCACACTTAAAGGTCAAGGGTCAAAATCATGCATCATAGGATTCCCAAGTTACTGGGCACATGATGAGGTGATGATGGCAAAAGTGAAAAAAAAAAGGAGACCCTTTCCCACTTGTAGACATATTTTGACACAAATGCAACAGTATGGTTTCCTATGCTTTTGTCATTTACTGATGACACTTCTCTTCATAATTATTGTTCACATTCCAAAAGTGGGATTGAGGTACCAAAACGCAAAATATTCCATTATTCAAAAGGTATTCAGTTTAAGGTTTATTATTGAATGAGAACATGACTGTATCGGTGTGTAAAATTATTCTTTTGTTAAATATGCCTGAACCTTCATTAACAAAACATACTAAAAATGAAGTTTGTTTAACTTCAGAATAGTATGGTATCTCAAAAATAATTGTTGGGTTATTGTACTTTTGACATTTAACAACCACTTCTGTATCGCAGAAGGCCCTTAATTAACTGTTATCAGGTCAATTCTTTGTCAGTCTGTGTTGCAATTGCATGGAAGAGAACTATGTCTGTGACAAAACCTTGGGAGCGGGCTCGACATGTTGCCTGTGGGCATCTATTTTATATGTATCTGAATATATGTCTTATAAGTTTGGGGTTTTATGCTTCTTTCAACAGTAACTCTGATAATGAATTGTTTCATTGATATGTTACTTTGAATACATTGTGAGAGTAGGAGAAATGGCTTGTTATGTGTAATTTCTCTTTTTTTTTTCCCACAATGTATTCAAAAGGTGTTAGTTTCAGTTTAACCCTTTCCCTCATTTAGACGCTTTCTGACGCCTCTGCAGCAGACAACTTTTTGAAAATATAGTGACAAAAGAAGAAATTGCTCAAAACGAGCAATTTCTCCTTTTGCCATAATGTTTTCCAGTTTTTAGTCATAGGTTATCCATTCAATTATAGAGATTTTCTATTTTTTGACAAAATAAATTCAAATGCAGAATTGTTGTAGGAGGGAAAGGGTTAACAGTTAAATTTTCATGATTTATCAAACAATTGGACAACAGGAGACTAATCCAATAGCTATTATTTAATTCAAAATTATAAGTTAAATAATGTTGGGAAAGCAGCCACATAATTGATATTGTTAACCTTTTACTACTTTGTCTATATTGTCTTTTTTTAATTGATTGTGATTTAATGCCGTTTTCAACTATTTTCAGCTAACCAGAGCATAAAGTGCTATGTGGTTGACCTATTGTGATAATTCATTGTCCATCATACTTTGTAACTAGCTGGCATCAGCATCCTTTAATTACTTTAAGAAAATGAATTCCAAGTCTGATTTTAAAATAATTTCACAGAACACTCTTAGGATGATTCTCAACAAAGATAGTTCAAGCATAATTTGTAAAATAAAAACATGGCCCCAACAGTACACGACTAGTCTGACATGCATATGGAACAAACTTTGAAAATATTCTTCAAAATTACAGAAGTGTTTCTGGGGTATGTAAAAGTGACACATCTGCTGCAGACAGCTTTTAATGACGTTTTGATAAACTGAGAAATTGCTCATGACAATATTTTCAACTCTATTCAACAATATACCACATACGACATATCTGCAGCAGTTAACTTTGAAAACATCTAGAATTCTTTAAAAAAATCTCTGAAAATGAAGGTATTATTACGGAAAATGGTTTAAAACATTGTGGCAAAAGGTTTTTAAAAGTCGTCTGCTGTAGATGCGTCAAAATGCGTCAATAGGTGGCAAAGGGTTAATTAAGTTGCAGCAGATTATTTGTATGTGTGTAAGGCTTACTGGTACACATCAGCTGCTGTGATTGATCTATTGCCATATGCTTCTTAAAATGTTCCCACATACTTAGTGGGAATGGGTTAAAGCCACATCTTCACATTGATCCTTTCTGTGGAATCAAAAAAAAATTATGATGCCTTCATGAAAATATACAAATGCAGTACTTAAAATTAATCGTTAGCGATAAAATGCATACCCTACAAATTGATAATTTGGTAACCGTTAAAGATATGTCTCTAAATAAGTCATCTACCATGATTGATTGGTTTTAAAACTTCATCTGTGAAATTGAAAAAAATTAAACATTTTTAGCTCAACAGAGCACAAATTAAGAAAACATAGCCACAAGATCTTCTTGTCCGAAAGTATTGGCCTGATTGGAAAATTATTTAGCACACATGTTCCTTGGATGACCCTCTATTAATTCTGGTCAAATAATTCCGTCCCATTGAAAATCATGGCCACCAGGGATGAGTTTGTTTTCCTTATATGGTATATATAGTAACAAGAATTACGCATAATTCTATGTATCACCGTAGACTTTGACTATCAATAAGATAATATTTATCATATGTATTTATGCAACATTTTAAATCTTTCTAAACAAAAATTAAAAAGATATGTCCAATTCTCAAAATTCATATTTTTAACCCCAAAAATAAGATCACACTAGGCATTTTCAGTTTTCAATACGAAGGAAAGCATTAGATGCTACTATGATCCAAGTTTCAAAAATGACAGATAAAAAACAAAACCTTTAACATTGAAATAAAAACAATTGTCAAATGACAAAGTTGAAAATACAAAGTATGATCCTAAAACCCATTTGATATGTTGAAGTACTTTATATATTAGATGTGTGTGCAAACTTTTAAATCATTTTTAACAATAAATGAAGATGTTATGTCCAATTCTCAAAATCCACTGAAAACCACATCAATTCATGTTTTTATCCCAAAAATAAGGCCACACTTAGCATCTACAGCATACAAGGAGGGTATTAGATGCAACTATGATCCAAGTTTAAAAGCTCTTGCACACATACTTATTGAGAAAAAGCAACAAAAAAAGTAACTTTGACGCGGTCTCCGCCAGAGAAGCAACCCCTAGTCACGGCAAGACAAACTAGAACTATCACTGAAGATGATAAATTCCCCCTAAACAGCACCTTGACCTACACCGTAACTTAATTAGTAAAAGGGCCATAACTATGTAAAATATCATGCAGTGGTAACCCCTTTAGGATATGCACTTCTCCTCTTGGTATAGAAGCTTCATGTAAAATTTTATTGAATTCCACCCAGTGGTTTGTAAGAAATAGGCCGGACAAAATACCCCCTAAACAGCACCTTGACCTACACCATAACTTAATTAGTAAAAGGGCCGTAACTCTGTAAATTACCATGCAATTGTAACCCAGTGGTTTGTAAGAAATAGGCCGGACAAAATATGGCTTCCGACCGACCGACAGACTGCCCGACACAGCGACTCCTATATACCCCCTCTTCTTCGAAGGGGGTATAACAATTTTAAAATCTTATTGTCCTATAGTACTGGCCTGAAATGAAAATGGTTTGGCACAAATGTTTTTGGTTGTCCCTCTTCCAAGATTGTTCAAATAATAATGGTCTTTTAATAAACATGGTCATGAAGGGGTGTTGCTTGTTTTCCTTTTATGCATAGAGTAAAAACATTGAAAACTATTTAGTTTTTATTAAATCAGGTGAGTGATATAGGACCATCATAGTCTCATTAGTATGATTGATATTATGTAAAGAAAAACTTAAAATAAAGTTTATCTTTTTTAGGATCTGTGTTATTGTTGATACCCTCACCCTCACATATAACAAACTTGCAGCAGACGGCTTTGAATTTATCTAGGCAAAATAGAGAAATCTCTATAAATGAAACTAATTGTTGAATAAAAGTAAAACAATTTGGCAAATGCAGAAATTTGCCATTATGAGCAATATCTTTGTCACAATGTTTTAATAAGTTGTCTGCTGCTGGTGGGATAGGAAGAACTACTTTTTAGCTCACCTGAGCACGAAGTTATTGTGATCGCCTTTTGTCCGTCGTGCGTCTTCTCCTCAGTAACCAGTGGGTCAATTTGGATGAAACTTCACAGAAAGCATCCTCTCAATGATCTCACCAGAATTCCTTCAAATTTTTGGGATCCATGGCAACGAAACGAAAAAACTTAAAAATTATTATCCCATACTGGTTGGCAGATTTTCAAATAACTTTGTAGAAATGTTCCTTGGATGACCCTCTATCAGATTCCTTCAAGCCAACATGGCTGCCAGGGGGCTGGGCTATTTTGCCTTATATGGCTATAGTGAAACCAAAAAAATCTTCTCCTCCGAAATGCTCAAGAAGGACGGACAGGCATTGCCAAACCAATATCCCATCCGCATTTGGGGGTTGTTTTTGTTTGCATACACTATAGAAATAGAGGGTAAATACAGACAACATAAAAGTATAGGGGAATTGCATATGGCTAGTAAATCATTTTTTTTTTTTTTTATAAAATGAAAAGTATTCGCCATTATCACGATCATCAATATCTGTATCAATATCTCTCTCGGTTTAATCTATAAGGGTGTCTTGGTCGTAACATAATTTGCTCCAGTGATTGATGACAACAATGGAAATCATATGCTGTTTTTAGTTTACACATAATAAAACTTCTATATTTTATTATTTAATAAATTATAATATTTATTATTTCTAATCAATATATAGCTAGGTATGTAATTTCCCTATACTTACTTCTATGTTTGTATTTTTCATATATAATTCTATAATCAATACATAGTTCCCACAACTACAATAATTATCTCCCTTGTTCGCCATTTTGATAGGAATATTTACTATAGTTACAATACACCAAATAAATTTCTTCTTTGTTTCCATGTAAATCGACCAGTTTCAGTCCTCAATTGTCACACTTTCTAAGTGTTTTTCATGTAAAACACCATATATCATTGAAATGAGTTACCTCTAAGCTTCAAAACAAAATGGGGGGGTCATGCAAGAAAGAATTCACCAGGTGAAAATGGTTACCGTCGTTTTGGACCAAATTTGGCCAGGACACAACCGGTGTTTAGCATTCTCACATTTCACTTTCAGACCAAGTCAAAATACTAAAAGTGATCAAATCAATCATTACCAGTGCATCCTATACACATTTAAAATCATTTTAAACTCAATGTCATATATTCAATGCATTCTGGTGAGGATATACACTCATTTCTACGCAAACAATTTTTTTCATAGGGGCTATTTGGGTGTAGATCAGCATGTCAGCGGATGCATTTGGCGTAATTTATATTGCATGTGCAAAAATAATTAAATCAAGAAGTTGATATGATCAGAGCATACAAACGCATTAACGACATATGGTTGTCAAACTCAAATTCCTTGGTATTTTCCTAATTATCACATTTTTAGCTCGCCTTAGAACGAGTTATTGTGACAGGTCTTTGTCTGTTGTCCATCAACATTTTTGCTTCAAACAGAACTTCTTAGCCAATAATGATAACACTTTACAGGGATGTTTGGTTGGTCCTCTTTCAAAGAATTGATTTCCATGCAGAACTCTGGTTGCCATGTTAACGGAAACGAAAAACTTTAGAACATTTTCTTGTCCAAAAGTACTTGCCCGATTTTAATTAATATGACAAAAATGTTCCTTGGGTGACCCTCCTGTTGAAAAACATGGTGTCTTTTCTTACATATGTATCGTGAAAACTTAAAAAATCTTCTCGTCCAAAAGTACTGGCCCGATTTGAAAATAATTTGGCACAAACATTTCTTGAGTAACCCTCTACCAAGAATGTTCAAAGTATTATGATCCATTGAAAAAATAGCCATCAGGGGACGGAACTTGTTTTTCGTATAAGTATAAGTGGTGAAAACCTTTAAGAATCTTCTTGTCCAGAAGAACTGCACCAATGTTCCTTGACCCTCTTTCAAGATTGTTCAAATTCTTCTGACCCGTTGGAAAAAATATGGCCACTTGGGCGAGGAGCTTGTTTTTATTTGTGTATAGTGAAAATTTAAGAAAAAAACTGTCCAAAAGTCCTGGACTGATTTGAAAATAATAATTTGGCATAGATGTTCCTTGGGTGACCTACCAATATTGTTTTAATTATTCCGATCAGTTGAAAAACATGGCTTCCAGTGGGTTGGGCTGGATTTCTTTATATGAATATATATGTATAGTGAAAAGTTTAACAAACTTCTTGTCAAAAATATAGGCCTGATTTTGAAATAACTTGGCACAAGTGTTCCTCGGGTGACCATTTACCAAGTTATAATAAATCAGGTGAGCGATCCAGAAATATTCTCTGTTAATGCTCTTTATACAAAGTATGCCGTTTTTAGCAAATATATGCAAAATTCAATAATCATATGCAAATTCAGAGATTCATACCACTGCCATGATATTTCTTATTATGTTGTCTGAATTTTCTCTATACTTCTATAGTGTATGCATTTTCTGTATGCAAAAAAATCTGACCCTGCATTTGGCGAGGGATAACTACAGAGCATTCTATATTGAATCGGCATCAAGGTTGCATTGTGAATTCAAAGTATTTTCCCTTTAAAGGATTGTTAACAAAATGGACAGAATGCACAGCAATGTTTGTAGATCAAGATTGGATGGATTGCATGGATTTGCTGTCTAGTTAAACCCTTTCCCACATGCAGACGACTGTTGAATTATTGGAAGGAATAACACTTACCTGTGATCAATTGTCAAAGATTGTTCTATGAGACGCAGTATTGGAGAACAACACGAGTTTGAAGAAACATGTGTCACCTGCCAGTTAGGAAGTAAAAGCACAACAGACGGACAACAGAGAAGTGTGCCGGGCAAACACAAATATCAAGGGCAGCAATCATTTACAATGGTTGAAGGCCATCAAAATAAATCTCATTATTTTGTAAACAATACAGAGCCACTTCAAACACTGGGGATGTGAAACTTGAAAACATTGTGGCAAACGGAGAAATTGCTCAAAATGATCAACTTCACAGTTTGCTACAATGTTTTCAAAGTCCTCTCAGATTCGGGAAAGGGGAAAGGCCTACTGAAAGGAGGAATAAAGCAACAGATTCAAAATTGAATACTTTATTAAAATAAAGATAACTAATAACGTGTAATTTCATCAAATTGTGAGGCAATCAGACTGATCTTACATTGGGATCTGATAACAATGCATTAAAATTTGCTCTTCTTAAAAACATCCAGATTTTCCAATATAGATATTTATCGGTGTCACTAAACAGAGTCTGGTAGAGTCTGGTAGAGTCCGGTAGAGTCTGGTCGTCAAATATCCCATTTTATCACTGTTTTGTTGTGTTTTTGTATTGAAATGAATGAATAAACGTGTTATTGTATCATAAAAATAAAAATAAAAAAGGTATTTGCCTATTTCAGATCATTTTCGAGTGAATATAGAAATATTATATGCGTGAACACGGACACTGGTAGAGTCTGGTCATTATTAAGCAATAAATACAAAGTTTTATACGATTTTTAAGTTATAAAAAGTTTATTTTGATTTATATGAGTCATATTATATATTTATTTCTTATATTATTTCAGCTGATAATCGGGAAAATAGTGGAAGATTGAGGATTTTTAACGATAACATTGTGTTTCGTAAATCAAAATGGCTGACGTGAAATTTCTGTTTATAATGCGGCAATATCGCACATCCTGAACGAGTAATACACTAAATTCTCTCTCTATTATGCGTCAACTAATTGATTAGGTGTGATCAACAGATTAGTGTTATAATTATATTATAACAATACCAAGATATTAAATGTATGAAAACTACTAGATTGGAATAATTTTATGTTTGATATTTCATTAACGTTAATTAAACCAAAAACTTAGAGAGCTATATATACTTACTTAAAAGTAATTCATATGAAATTAAAGAGACTGTGTAGATACTACATTCCGCAAAAAGTAGAATCAAACTAAACCATATTTGCATTTTTTTTTTTAAATATGCAAAAATATTTTAACTTGGAAAAATAATTATATATCCTGATATAGTTCATAAAATGCATTTTGCGAAATATTGTATCCAGGCCACACCACGTGGGGGAACTCTCTCATGGCCTAAAATTTGATGTTTGGATCTATATTATATAATTTTTGGGAATTTATTCTATGTTTTCCATTTTAAGTTACCAAAATAGAGCCGTAAAAGTCCCTACACAGAGCTGCATTTTTTGGATTTGTTATTTTATGATTTTGGTTGTATGTACATTCATTTGATAGAGATTCAAAGCATGGCCGAGCAGCAGCACCCAGCTACCGGCCGTGTCTGCACCACTGTTGAGCGTGCTAGCTTAGGGTGCTCACAGCGCTTGTTTAGCATGCAGACATTGCCGACATGTGAATCCGGGGCCAACATTTCCCGCGAAACCTATAAGTCAATATAGAGCCCTTCCCCTGCCAGCTCGCTATCAAATCGAGTAATACGCAAAGGACAAACCAGGAATTCTCCCTTAACACATTTGTCTCAACCCGAATCTCTAACAGATGTATGCCGGTTTATTTTGTATCCTCAAGATTAAGGTGTGTTTGATTCAATTCGTTTCTAATTGGTGACGTGATCTCATTTTTGGTTAACAAAAAAGACCCTACACAGAGCTCCATTTTTATTCATTGTTTTTGGTTTATATTTTCCGCTTCTTTATGTCTGCTTCCTGGAGACATAACCAGTACTCAAATTTAAACCTTGTCCTAGCGTTAACATTCTAGACAGATATAGAGGAATTTTTGTTGAAAATGTCTAATGTACAACTGACATACAGGTATTAGCGAATGCTTGATAAAAAATATATTGTTGTTGGTGTGCAGCTAAAATATGCAGTCCTTTTTACATGAATGTGTTTTTTTCCAATTGTGTATGTTTTGCAATTTTTCAGGCGTTTGCGCGTGCCGAGTTTTCGTGCAATTCTCGTAATGGATGGTAATGTTAGTTGCTTATTTGTTGATGTGATGTTTGAAATGTGATGCGACTTAAAGTTCAATAATTTCATAAATCGCCTTGATCTCTGGTCAGGACTTAACTGTGTCCATGTAGCATGAGAAACATGTAGCACCGACGCTTGTGTCGCCAAACAATATTTACCCAATTCGTGCAATGCGCCTCTCACATTTAGAGTTTGACACTGTTCAAGTTATTGTAACTTTTCTATCATGTCGGGCAATTTCTGGACTACCCAGTTTGTCGTCCTTTTGATAACATGGTTGTATGACTCATTTGCATTATTAAACCATTGTTGTGGTAGCCAGGGATGTTTGAGTTTGGGGAGAAACATATGCTTCTCCAAATTGGTAAGTATCCGTTCTAAATATGTCAAATTTGGATGTGTATTGGATACTTCTTAGTTCATTTCTGTGAATGAGGTTGCAGTTTCAGCACTTAAGATACCATTAGGACCGAAGAGTTTACAAATATGCGGTTAACCTCAGGTTAAGGAAGACACTTATTGAGTTGATTTACCGCATTATCCTTCAAATGTTTCGCGCAAAGGACTCTTGTAGTTTGTGGGAAACATATGTCAATGGCTTTACAAGTCGAAAACTCTTCGTCGGAACAAAGAATTAATTTACTCTGATCGATGTAACTCAATTTATCCTGCAATTTCATATGAATTACTTTTAAGTAAGTATATAGTTCTCTAAGCATTTGTTTTAATTAATGTTAATGACATATAAAACATAAAATTATTCCAATCAAGTAGTTTTCATACATTTAAAATATTGGTAATTATAACACTAATCTGTTGATCACACCTAATCAATTAGTTGGCCCATAATAGAGAGAGAATTTTGTGTATTACTCGTTCAAGATGTACGATAGGGCCGCATTATAAACAGAAATTTCACGTCAGCCATTTTGATTTACGAAACACAATGTTATCGTTAAAAATCCTCAATCTTTCACTATTTTCCCGATTATCAGCTGAAATAATATAAGAAATAAATATATAATATGACACATACAAATCAAATTAAACTTTTTATAACTTAAAAATCGTATAAAACTTTGTATTTATTGCTTAATAATGACCAGACTCTACCAGTGTCCGTGTTCACGCATATAATATTTCTATATTCACTCGAAAATGAACTAAAATAGGCAAATACCTTTTTTATTTTTATTTATATGATACAATAGCACTTTATTTTATTCATTTCAATACAGAAACACAACAAAACAGTGATATAATGGGATATTTGACGACCAGACTCTACCAGACTCTACCGGACTCTACCAGACTCTGTTTAGTGATACCCGATATTTATAGTTCAGACAAACACAGAAATTGTTTCAAAAGACATCTGCCTATCTTTAAAAAACAGCAATCAAGGCATTTAAACCAAAGCAAATAGAAATGTTCAAGTAATTAATGACTCTTGTTTCGTTTTCAAATCATTGAAATCAAGAACCTGATTAACTAGAGAAAAGGTCATATGAAGGTGACCTTCAATGGGTTGCCCTCAGATCCTAATAACGGAGCAAATACAGAATTTGATTTTAATCAGATTTAATTGTGATGTTGATAAAAATATTTTCTGTGGAATAAACGGCACGCATTTTAAATTGAATGAAAATAGATGTACCCTTTAATAATATACATCTTTGCACTTAATTCATTCAAAGTACCAAAATTAAGAATAAGTTTTAAAATGGAGGTTATTTAGCTTGATTGGTAAATAAAGTCCCAGGATCAGGTTGATATTCAGTGTAAAAAGTTTAACTCAATTTTTCATCCACTTAACATGAAGTCTCCTCACTTTTTCTTCCCTTTCTTTTTATTTCCCCCAGTCGAAGCATCAGGATCCAGGCCCTGGGCTATGGCAAGCTGTCTCTTCAAGTCAAGTAGTTTGACAACTGCAGCATCTATTGTGCTTTTCTCAGCTTTACTTGCTTTAACGTCGCGTACTTTGGTTCCCTGAAAATGTTACGTAAGAAACCATCAGACACAAAGAATTTACGAATATTGTTTGGTTAATTAGTTATCCCTCTGCAGCTGATTTTCAAAAAGTGGAGTGCACATAATGAGCAATTTCCCACAATGTTTTCAATTCTTGTCTAAACTGTGCGTTTTATGTAATATTCCTCCTTATAATGTTTTCGAGGTAAATGACTATCAAAGTCATCATTAAAGGGTTTAATGTATGTTTTAGTGCAGTTATAAAAGTATAACACGAAATTGCCAAATTACTCAACAAATAATACATTATGTCAGCTGTGTAATTTAGCAATTTCCTGTTATACTCTTATAACTACCCAAAACATACATTTAACCCTTACAATTGCAGTTTAGTGGGAAAAAGTTATTTTTCCCGAAAAAATTGATGGGGTAGGGAATTATCAATTGAAAATTGGGATCTCTTTTCTGTGTTCAAAGTAGTTCCGTTCTGTGACCTGGTCATGTGATCAATTTCTTTTATTGGAAAATAAACCCAATTCCTTTTTAAACCAATCAAATTGACTGATTCACAGTGCATTTGAACCAACTGCAATTATATCAATTTATAAACACTTTCCCACATGCAGACAATTTTTGAAATCATTGTGGCAACAGAAAAAATTGCTCATAATTTCAACTCTAGTCCATAGCAATACTACGATTTATAGATTTTCCATATTTTTTACTTAGATATTTTCAAAGCCATCTGCTGTAGATGTGTTGTATATGGGGACAGTGGGGTAAAAATACTAACCCTTTCCCTCATATAGACTTTCTAACGCCTCTGCAGCAGACAGCTTTTTGAAAACTTAGTGACAAAAGAAGAATTTGCTCAAAACAAGCAATTTCTCCTTTTGCCGCAATGTTTTCCACTTTTAGTCATAGGTTATCCATTCAATTATAGAGATTTTCCATTTTTTGACAAGATATGTCCAAAGTCGTCTGCTGCAGAATTGTCATATGAGGGAAAGGGTTAAACTATATTAACCTGGTCAGCTACTTCCGCTGTAAGTCTGTCTACAGCAGCTTGGTCCACATCACCTGATGGTTTGGGAGCTTCTTGTTTGACAGATGGTTCAGCTTTCTTACTTCCCTCTTTCTTTTTGCCTTTACTTCCTCCCTGGACAGCCGGCTCCTCTCCCTTGGCTGATGCCAGTTGCTTTTTCAGGTCAAGTAATTTTTTGACCTCAGCATCAATGGCACTTTTCTCTGCCTTTTGAGTCTTAAGTTCCCGTACTTTGATGCCCTATTAATGAACAAAACGTAATATGAGTATATGCGCTTTCTATTTTGTGTAAACAAATAAATATTTATTATGATGATTGTTCCTTGAAGGCATACCGGGGATTTGCCACTGTGCATCACAGCTGCGCAACTTTGACTTATCAGAGTTGTCCCCCGAGTCAGTCACAGTTACTTCCCCTTCACTTCCGGTTTAACGCATGGTATAATTGATTTGTTTTTATATCAAGCATCAAAGTAAAAATATGTTAGAACTGTTTGCGAAAATTCCATCCAAATGATGTGGTCGCTTCATAAAAGCCGGGGAAAAGAGACAGGATCATAAGATGCCAAATCGATACGATGTGAATTAACTGGTCAATAATTATGTAAGTTTTAATTATTTGTTAGTCTTTCACATATATATTTCTGTATATTGTTCCAAAGTACATATCCAGTGTACCTGTATATTTGAATGGGAGTTTACCTACAATGATATACTGTTATGTATTGATTGTGTATGAGTGCACTATATTTTGCCAAAAATGCCGATGTTTAAATAATGGGGGTAGGGTTGTATAATATCACATATTTTTTTTAAACCCATGGAAACCTATCCTTTTTTGGCTCTATTTTACCTCAGTAAGATATTGAGAAGTGTTTATAATTCATTTAGTTTAAATTAGAAACGGTAAAAAAATATATATTACCCTAAAAGTGGAAACGATTGCTCCAAAAGGCGCCCCAAAAATTGTGACTTTTTGGCCTCATAAATTTATATTTAGTACAATTATTGATGCCTTTCCAGCTGCACATACATAGAGCACCAAATTGAACAGGAATTAGCTCCAGAAAAGACTTGAAAGTATGCATACAAGCCAATTTGTTATTATTTAGACTTCAAATAAAATGCTCGAAAATTTGACAAAAGTTGACTAAATTATCGTTTTTCGAAAGTACTCTACACAAAAATCTATCTCGGTGACCTATATATATTTTTTCGTATTAGTTTTTGCATTTGGGAGAGGAATACATAGTCCAAAGTACAAGAGCCAATTAACGGTGTATCTATTTAGTAGCATATGCCTTTGAAAAATAAATAAAAAGCCTAATATCTTCGGGATATCATTACAACATAATTGTACTCATGGATGACTTTGGCCATGGCAGTTAGTAGTTACGGAATACGATTTCCATGACTCCTGAAATGTTGAGTTGTTTAGGGTGAAAAAGAGGGTTTAAATTTGTTTCAAACTTGAGCAGAAAGTGGTATGCTCACTCAGATTGAGGGGTCATAAGTTCAAGTCTGTCTTAGTTATTCGGGGTATTATACCGTGGAAACTCACTGGGTGCTTATCAACAGTGGCTTCCATAGGACTGTCAGTTTAACCATGCATAAAGATGAACATAGAGCTTACGATTTCGAATAACAAAATAAATACAGCTTTAAAAGATCCAACATGATTTCAACCTTGGAATAAAGCTCTTGGTCTGTAGACCATTATAAGTGTGCCCTAAGTGTTTTAATATGCAACTGAAATAGAAGTCATTTAAATATTATGGATAATTTAATTTTCATTCATACATGTTTACTATATTTTCAACCAGATGTGTTCAAAAGTGTCTGCTGTAGACTGTTGTATGTTAAGAAATCATATCTAACCTGCTGAGTCACTTCACCATTCAACCGTTCTACTTCCTCGGGGCTGGCAGCAACACCCACAGCTTTCTTCACATCCTGTTATATATATATATAAACATAGAATTTTTTTAACCCTTTTAAGAATACATACTATATTTACTAAAAGACCACCTTTGAAAACATTACTTTGAGCAATTTCTCCTTTCCCTACAATGATTTCAATTCTGTATCAAAGTATTATCCCTAATTATTGAGGCATAAAAGCTTTTCCTCCAATCCTTCGAAAAAATTAAAACCACATTTGAAAAGTCTGCAGCAGACAACTTTGAAAACATGGACAAAATGTGAAAAATCTCTGTATGTGAAACTAGATGTATAAGTATTGAATCATTATGGCACAATGTACTCAAAACGCATCTGCTGCAGGTGTCAAAATGTATCTATATGTGGGAAAATGTTAAAGACAGGTTTGTATGAAGCTACATGTATATCCAAATCCATTCAAGCATGTGGAAGACACAGCCCGGACACGTCAGAAAAGCCTGAGAATGTTTGAGCCCAAATTGTGACCTTGACCTTGGAAGATTACTGGGTGATGTGCATGACACATCATCTTGTTATGGAGAATAATTGTGTGAAGTAATATTGAAATCCATTCAAGCATGTGGAAGATACAGCACATACAAAAAATTATGGATAGACTGACAGACAGACAAACTGTGACCTTGACCTTGGGGGTAGGTGGCTAGGTGATGTGCATGACACATCATCTTGATACATGTATGGAGATTAATTGTGCGAAGTTATATTAAACATCATTCAAGCATGTGGAAGAAACAGCCCTGACACAAAATCTTTCGGATATACTGAAAGACAAACAAACTCTGACCTTGTTCTTGGGAGTAGGTGGCTGGGTGATGTGCATGACACATCATCTTGTTATGGAGAATAATTGTGTGAAGTAAAACGGTCTCCAACCGGTAGGGGACTAAAAATACAGCCGCTAGAGTATTCAATAGATTTTTGTTAATTTTGGCCTAATGACCTAGTTTTTGACCTGGCATGACCCCATTCATCAAGGCAAACAATCTGAGTCTTATCATTTTTTTGTTCAAAGACACACTAGATTTTCTTAAATTTTGCCTACTGACCTAGTTTTTCAACCGATATGACCTTAAATCAAGCTTAGCCTATCTATTATTTTGGCAAACATTCTGACAACATTTCATCATTCTAGAGTCAACAAGATCGCTCACCTTAATTATACAATGTACTGCAATGCAAAACACATCAAGACAATTATTCTGAATGCAACCTCCACAGTGTTAACAATATTTTCCTTCATTTGGCCTAGTGATCTATATATATTTTTTTACCTGATATGACCCATATTCCAACATGGACTAGATATCATCAAGACAACATTCTGACAAAGTTTCAACTTGCTCAAAGTAAAAATGCGGCCTCCGGAGTTTGAACAATATTTTCCTTTATTGACCTAGTTTCTGATCCAATATGACCCATATTCGAACTTGACCTAGATATAATTCAGACAAACATTCTGACCAAATTTCAAGCTGCTGAAGCAAAAAATGCGGCATCCAAAGTGTTCACAAGATTTTCCTTCAATTTGATCTAGTGGCCTAGTTTTTGACCCAGCATGACCCATATTTGAACTTGGCCTTCATATCATCAAGAAAAACATTCTGATAAAGTTTTATCATGCTGAAATTTAAAATGCAGTATCCAGAGTGTTAGCAAGATTACCCTTCAATTTGGCCTAGTGACCTAGTTTTTAACCCGGCATGACCCATATCCGAACTTGGCCTAGATATCATTTAGACAAACATTCTGACCAAATTTCAAGCCGCTGAAGCAAAACATGCGGCTTTTACAGAGTTAACAAGATTTTCCCTCAATTTGGCCTAGTGACCTAGTTTCTGATCCAATATGACCCATATTTGAACTTAAACTAGATATCTTTAAGACAAACATTCTGACAAAATGTCAAGCTGCTGAATAAAACAAGAGGGCCATGATGGCCCTTGAATCGCTCACCTGATTTTTTTTTTTTTTTCACTTTAGCTATAGCCCCACCCCCTGGCAGCCATAGTTTCCGACCAATCAACTTGGCTTGAAGGAATCTGATAGAGGGTCACCCTAGGAACATTTCTACAATTTGAAAATCGGCCAGATACTTTTGGAGGAGAAATTTTTTTTTAAGTTTTCACTATAGCCAAATAATGCAAAATAGCCCTGCCTACTGGCGGCCATGTTTTTTGACCAATCAACATGGCTTGAAGGAATCTGAAAGTGGGTCATCCAAGGAACATTTCTACAAAATTATTTGAAAATCGGGCCGACACTTTTGGAGAAGAAGATTTTTTAAGTTTGCACTATGGCCATATAAGGCAAAATAGCCCCGCCCCCCCCCCCCCCCCCCCCCTGGCGGCCATGTTTTTCGACCAATCAACATGGCTTGAAGGAATCTGATAGAGGGTCACCCAAGGAACATTTCTACAAAATCATTTTAAAATCAGCCTGACACTTTCGGAGGAGAAGATTTTTTAAGTTTTCACTATAACCAATAAGGCAAAATAGCCCCGCCCCCCTGGTGGCCGTGTTTTTTGACCAATCAACATGGCTTAAAGGAATCTGGTAGAGGGTCATCCAAGGAACATTTCTACAAAATTATTTGAAAATCTGCCAACCAGTTTGGGAGAAGAAGAATTTTGAAGTTTTTTTCGTTTCGTTGCCATGGAAACCAGAATTCTGCATGGATCCCTAAAATTTGAAGGAATTCTGGTGAGGTCATTAAGAGGATGCTTTCTGTGAAGTTTCATCACAATTGACTCACTGTTTACTGAGGAGAAGATGTTGAAGATTTTTTAAGTTTTCACTTTGGCCATATAAGGCAAAATAGCCCCCGCCCCCTGGCGGCCTTTTTTTTTGACAAATCAACATTGCTTGAAGGAATCTGATAGAGGGTCACCCAAGGAACATTTCTACAAAATTATTTGAAAATCAGCCTGACACTTATGGAGGAGAAGATTTTTTAAGTTTTCATTATAGCCATAAAAGGCAAAATAGCCCCGCCCCCTGGCGGCCATGTTTTTTGACCAATCAACATGGCTTGAAGGAATCTGATAGAGGATCACCCAAGGAACATTTCTACAAAATTATTTGAAAATCAGCCTGACACTTTTGGAGGAGAAGATTTTTTAAGTTTGCACTATAGCCATATAAGGCAAAATAGCCCCGCCCCCCCTGGCGGCCATGTTTTTCGACCAATCAACATGGCTTGAAGGAATCTGATAGAGGGTCACCCAAGGAACATTTCTACAAAATTATTTGAAAATCGGCCTTACACTTTCGGAGGAGAAGATTTTTTAAGTTTTCACTATAGCCATATAAGGCAAAATAGCCCCGCCCCCCTGGCGGCCATGTTTTTCGACCAATCAACACGGCTTGAAGGAATCTGATAGAGGGTCATCCAAGGAACATTTCGACAAAATTATTTGAAAATCTGCCAACCAATTCGGGAGAAGAAGAATTTTGAAGTTTTTTCGGTTTCGTTGCCATGGAAACCAGAATTTTGCATGGATCCCAAAAATTTGAAGGAATTCTGGTGAGGTCATTGAGAGGATGCTTTCTGTGAAGTTTCATCCAAATTGACCCACTGGTTACTGAGGAGAAGAAGTTGACGCACGACGCACGACGGACGCCGGACAAAAGGCGATCACAATAACTCACCTTGAGCAAAGCTCAGGTGAGCTAAAAATGCGGCATCCAAAGTGTAAACAAGATTTTTCTTCAATTTGGCCTAGTGACCTAGTTTTTGACCCGGCATAACCCATATTCGAACTTGACATACATATGTAGATATTTTTAAGACAAACATTTTGTGACCTACTTTTTGACCCGATGTGACCCATGTTCGAACTTGACCTACATATCATCAAGACAAACATTCTGATAAAGTTTCAACATGCTCAAGTTGAAAATGTGACCTCCAGAGTGTTAACAAGATTTCCCTTCAATTCAACCTAGTGACCTAGTTTTTGACCTCATATGGTCCAGTTTCGAACATATTTCGAAGATTGGATGCAAAATATAGCCTGTAGAGTGTTAACAAGCTCAAAAGTTGACGACGCACGACTGACGGACGACAGACAAAATATGATCGCAATAGCTCACCTTGCACTTCGTGCATAGGTGAGCTAAAAATACAGTGTATTCTCTTTTTTTTTTTTTAATTTCACCATAATTTTGATCGAATATCTGCAATATTCGAACTTGGCCTAGATATCACTAAGGCATATATTCTTACAAAGTGGCAACATGCTAAAAACAAGAGGCCCATGAGGGCCTATGCTCTACTGGCATTGATCTGGCTTGTTTCAAAAGGAACCAATATGTCTCCAATATTCAAATACCATCTAAGTTTGGTGAAGATCAGATAGTAAATGGAAGCTCTATTGTGTTCACAAGCTGTATTATAGCAATTTTGACAATTTCAAGGGCCATAATCCAGCCATGCATGGGTAGATCTGGCCGCTTTTTATAAATGAACCAAACTCTCATGGATATCTAACTACTGTATAAGTTTGATTGAGATGCAATCAAAAATAAGGACTGTATCATGTTAACAAGCCCTATTATAGTAATTTTGACAATTTCAAGGGCCATAATTCGGATCTGGCTTGTTTTCGAAAGGAATCAAGCTCTCATGGATATCTAACTACTGTATAAGTTTGGTTGAGATACAATCAAAAGTGAAGACTGTATCGTGTTAACAAGCTCTTTTATAGCAATTTTAACCATTTCAAGGGCCATAATCCAGTCATGCATGGGCGGATCTGTGGCTGGTTTTCGAAAGTAACCGAGCTCTCATGGATATTTAACTACTGTATAAGTTTGGTTGAGATACAATTAAAAGTGAAGACTGTATCGTGTTAACAAGAAATTATTTACGGACGCACGCACGACGGACAAATCGCCACGACATAAGCCCTTCTGGCCTTTGGCCAGTAGAGCTAAAAACAAGCAAATTCATGAAATTTATATCCCCCGCTTGCAGGAAATATTGTAGGAACAAGCAAATTCAGAGAATTATGGTCCCCCGCCAGGGTCAAGGTCACAAGGTCAAAAAAATTGGTATTGATGGAAAGGGGTTGTCACAAGGAATACACATGTGAAATATGAAAGCAGTACCTATTACGGTTCAGAAGTTATGACCAAGGTTAAAGTTTTTGTGACAGCGTGACGGAGGGACTGACTGACGGACTGACGAATGAGAAATGATAGTCCCCACGCTTTCGCTAAAAGCGGGGGACAATAAAATCCGCCGAAAGTGACGATCGAACTTGGCCTAGCTGTTAAGGCATTTAACCTCGTTACAAAGTTTGAAAAAAAAAAACGGTTCAAATTTGTGGCAGTAATTGCATGGAAACAGCAACAAACAACATTTTTTGTTAAGCAAGGGACCATAACTCCACCGAATAAAGTCAGCCGAAAGCAACGATCGAACTTGGCCTAGCCCTTAAGCCATTTAACGTTGTTACCAAGTTTGAAAAAAAAACGGTTCACATTTGTGGCAGTGATTGCATGGAAACAGCAAAAAACGACATTTTTTGTTAATAAAGGGGCCATAACTCCACCGAATCAAGTCCGCCCAAAGTGAGGATCGAACTTGGCCTAGCCCTTAAGGCATTTAACCTTGTTACCAAGTTTGAACAAAAAAGGTTCACATTTGTGGCCGTTATTGCACGGAAACAGCAACAAACGACATTTTTTGTTAAATAAGGGGCCATAACTACACCCAATAAAGTCCACCGAAAGTGACGATCGAACTTGGCCTAGCCCTTAAGGCATTTAACCTTGTTACCAAGTTTGAAAAAAAAATGGTTCACATTTGTGGCAGTTATTGCACAGAAACAGCTAGAAATTAAATTTTTTGTTAAATAAGGGGCCATAACTCCACCAAATAAAGTCCGCCTAAAGTGACGATCGAACTTGGTCTAGCCCTTAAGGCATTTAACCTTGTTACCAAGTTTAAACAAAAAAGGTTCACACTTGTGGGAGTAATTGTACGGAAACAGCAACAAAGGACATTTGTTTTTAATTAAGGGGCCATAACTCCACAAAATAAAGTCCGCCGAAAGTGAAGATCGAACTTGGCCTAGGTTGTTACAAAGTTTGAAAAAAAACGGTTCACATTTATGGTAGTTATTGCACGGAAACAGCAACAAACGACATTTTGTGTTAATTAAGGGGCAATAACTCCACTGAATATAGTCCACCGAAAGTGACGATCGAACTTGGCCTAGCCCTTAAGGCATTTAACCTTCTTACCAAGTTTGAAAAAAAAAAGTTCACATTTGTGGCAGTTATTGCACGGAAACAGCAACAAACGACATTTTTTGTTAATTAAGGGGCCATAACTACACCAAATAAAGTCCGCCGAAAGTGACGATCGAACTTGGCCTAGCCCTTAAGGTATTCAACCTTGTTACCAAGTTTGAAAAAAAAAGGTTTACATTTGTGGCAGTTATTGCACGGAAACAGCAACAAACAACATTTTTTGTTAAATAAGGGGCCATAACTCCACCGAAAGTGACGATCGAACTTGGCCTAGCCCTTAAGGTATTCAACCTTGTTACCAAGTTTGAAAAAAAAACGGTTAACATTTGTGGCAGTTATTGCACGGAAACGAAGTGTGACAGACAGACGGACAAACCCAAATTAATAACCCCCCTTTTTTCTCCGAAAAGATAAAAAAGATTTTCAATCAATTTGACCATGTGTCCTAATTTTTTACCTCACATGACCCATATTTCGATCTTGGTCAAGATTTGATGGAAATGTTTGTTCTGCAACACTTTCATAAAGATTTCATGCAAAATGTTGCCTTTAGGGTGTTAACAAGGTGATTGCTGATGACCGACAAAAGGTGATATAAATAGCTCACCTTGAGCACTTTGTGCTCAGGTAAGCGGAAATTACTCTTTCCTCTTGGGGCCACATTTTTTGAAAGAAGTCTTTATTTTAGCTAATTTAAAAGGAGGGTCATCACATTATCATTTGTACCAATTAACTTTGAACTCTGACAATTGCTTTAAGGAGAGATTTTAAAGTTTCTATAAAGCCAATAGAAATGAAAACAACCCCACCTGCTGGAGGCCTCATTTTTTGAAGGATAGTCTAACAAATCTGCTCAACTGGAACAGGAGATTCGTATCAATAGAATTTTTTTTTATGAATCTTCTAAATATGGTTGATCAGGTTTCACACCATTTTCAAAATGTTTAAGTCATATCACGGCAGCCAGTTCACCTATCCATGTCTCTCACCAGTACTTCATACAAGTTTTTCCAAGCAACTGGCTGATTATCCATAGACTGTTAGCCCATTGGTGGTAGATGAATGTCAAACTCTGGATAATTGTTGGCCAAGCTGGGGTTCGATTCAAAAGCCCTGGATTGACAGCCTTCATTGCTACAGACTGAGCTACTGGGTCTCAGAATAGTGTAAATTAATCAATATTTAAAATGTTATGCTAAAAGCAGATAAAACGATTTTATATAGAGACCCCTTAAATCTTTAATTGTATACCAGCCTATTATAAGGGGATTTTTTTCACTCTTTCCCACATACAACAAATCTGCAGCAGACGACTTGAAAATGTCTAAGCAAAAATGTAAAATATCTATATAAACAAGATGTGTTTGTGAAACACTGATGCCCCCGAATGGCAAATGGCAACATCTAGGTCAAAGGTCAAGGTCGCAAGGTCAAAAATGTGGGTACTGACAGAAAGGTCATGTCACAAGGAATACACATGTGAAATATGGTAGCCGTACCTGTTATGGTTCAAAAGTAGTGGTCAAGGTTAAAGTTTTTTTCGAGAATGGCAACATCTAGGTCAAAGGTCAAGGTCGCAAGGTCAAACATTTTGGTACTGACAGAAAGGTCATGTCACAAGGTATACACATGTGAAATATGGTAGCCGTACCTGTTATGGTTCAAAAGTAGTGGTCAAGGTTAAAGTTTTTTTCGAGAATGGCAACACTTAGGTCAAAGGTCAAGGTCACAAGGTCAAAAATGTTGGTACTGACAGAAAGGTCATGTCACAAGGAATACACATGTGAAATATGGTAGCCTTACCTGTTATGGTTCAAAAGTAGTGGTCAAGGTTAAAGTTTTTATCGAGAATGGCAACATCTAGGTCAAAGGTCAAGGTCGCAAGGTCAAAAATTTTGGTACTGACAAAAAGGTCATGTCACAAGGAATACACATGTGAAATATGGTAGCCGTACCTGTTATGGTCAAAAGTAGTGGTCAAGGTTAAAGTTTTTTTCGAGAATGGCAACATCTAGGTCAAAGGTCAAGGTCGCAAGGTCAAAAATGTTGGTACTGACAGAAAGGTCATGTCACAAGGAATACACATGTGAAATATGATAGCCGTACCTGTTATGGTTCAAAAGTAGTGATCAAGGTTAAAGTTTTTTTCGAGAATGGCAACATCTAGGTCAAAGGTCAAAAATGTTGGTACTGACAGAAAGGTCATGTCACAAGGAATACACATGTGAAATATGGTAGCCGTACCTGTTATGGTTCAAAAGTAGTGGTCAAGGTTTAAGTTTTTTTCGTGCAGACAGACAGATGTGCAGACAGACAGACGTGCAGACAGACAGGCCAAAAACTAGATGCCCACCGAATCGGTGATTCCGGGGGCATAATAAAAAAGTAAAACCATTGAAAACAGTTGAAAACAATGTGGCAAATACAGAAATAACTCATTATATTTTTCCGCAATGTTTCCAAATGTGTCTGCTGTAGATGCCTTAAGATGTGTCTATAAGTGAGAGAGATAGAAAGTAAAGATGTTAAATTTATAACAAGAGGCCCAAGAGGGCCAGTATCGCTCCACGGCCATAAGGCAAAAATAAAATCTCCAAACAGCCCTGCCCCGTGGTGGCTATTTTTTTTACCAACCACCATGGCTTAAAGGAATCTTATAGAGTGTCACCAAAGGAATGTTTCTGCAAAATTATTTGAAAATATGCCTGACACTTTCGGAGGAGAAGATTTTTTAAGTTTTCACTATGGTCATATAAGTCAAAATAGCCCCGCCCTCTGGCGGCCATGTTTTTCGACCAATCAACATGGCTTGAAGGAATCTGATAGAGGGTCACCCAATGAACATTTCTACAAAATTATTTGAAAATCGGCTGAACACTTTCGGAGAAGAAGATGTTTTAAGTTTTCACTATAGCTATATAACGCAAAAAAGCCCCGCCCCCTGGCGGCCATGTTTTTCGCCCAATCAACATTTCTTGAAGGAATCTAATTAAGGTTCACACAAGGAACATTTCTACAAAATTATTTGAAAATCGGCCTGACACTTTTGGAGGAGAAGATTTTTTAAGTTTGCTCTTTAGCCATATAGGCAAAATAGCCCCGCCCTGTGACGGCCATGTTTTTTTACCAATCAACATGGCTTGAAGGAATCTGATAGAGGGTCACCCACGGAACATTTCTACATAATTATTTGAAAATCTGCTGAACACTTTTTGAGAAGAAGATTATTTAAGTTTTCACTATATAGCTATATAAGGCAAAAAAGCCCCGCCCCCTGGCGGCCATGTTTTTCGCCCAATCAAAATTTCTTGAAGGAATCTAATAAAGGGTTACCCAAGGAACATTTCTACAAAATTATTTGAAAATCGGCCTGACACTTTCGGAGAAGAAGATTTTTTAAGTTCTCACTATTTTTTTCTTTCGGTTGCCATGGAAACCAGAATTTTGAATGGATCAAAAAAAATTGAAGGAATTTAGTAGAGGACATTGAGAGGATGCTTCCCATGAAGTTTCAACCAAATTGGCCAAGTGGTTAGGGAGAAGAAGTCGTTTAAAGGAAAAAGTTAACGCACGCACGCACGCACGACGGACAATTCGCCATGACATAAGCTCGACTGGCTTTCAGCCAGTGGAGCTAAAAATGAATAAGAATTAAGTGATGTAAAGTTTAACCTTTGTTTTCGGTGCAGGTGTACCTTGTCCTGCAAATCTCTTCTTAAGATCTGCTATTGTGGAAGCTTCTATTTTCTGGAACAGGGGAGAAGGCTTGAAAAGAAAAGAAAAAGAAATTGTAGACAATCCATAGTTCACCAATAGGGGTTCAGTGTCAGTAGGTACAGTATCATAGGATATGACAATTAGTTGACAAGCTAATTCTTTAAACTGGCTCAGAGATCCAGATCACAGAGACCCAATCTTGGTATGACACACCCTCTTCTGAGGATTCATCTTCAGATCAATTTGGTAACTTCAGGTGTGGTAACATTGGAGATATGGACCTCCAAGATTATTGTACTTTTACTTGTACACAAAATTTTAACCAGAATTTCTAAGTAAACAAGAGGGCCATGATGGCTCACCTGATTTATTTTTTTTGTTCACTTAAGCCATATAAGCCCTGCCCCCTGTCGGCCATAGTTTCTGACCCATCAACTTGACTCGAAGGAATCTGATAGTCACCCTAGGAACATTTCAGAGGAGAAGATTTTTTAAGTTTTCACTATGGTCATATACGGCAAAATAGCCCCATGTTTTTTCACCAATCAACTTGGCTTGAAGGAATCTGATAGAGGGTCATCCAAAGAACATTTCTACAAAATTATTTGAAAATCGGCCTGACACTATTGGAGGAGAAGACTTTTTAAGTTTTCACTATAGCCATATAAGGCAAAATAGCCCTGCCCACTGGCGGTCATGTTTTTCGACCAATCAACATGGCTTAAAGGAATCTGATAGTGGCTCACTTAAGGAACATTTCTACAAAATTATTTGAAAATCAGCCTGACACTTTCGGAGGAGAAGATTTTTTAAGTTTTCACTATAGCCATATAAGGCAAAATAGCCCCGCCCCATGGCGGCCATGTTTTTCAACCAATCAACATGGCTTGAAGGAATCTGATAGAGGGTCATCCAAGGAGCATTTCTACAAAATTATTTGAAAATCGACCTGACACTTTTGGAGAAGAAGAATTTTGAAGATTTTTTCATTTCGTTGCCATGGAAACCAGAATTCTGCATGGATTCCAAAAATTTGAATAAATTCTGGTGAGGTCATTAAGAGGATGCTTTCTGTGAAGTTTCATCCCAATTGATCCACTGGTTACTGAGGATGCACGACGGACAAAAGGCCATCACAATAACTCACCTTGAGCTAAAAAAGGGCCATTATTTGCATTATATGCAAGGTAGAGTTTACTTAGGTGTGATGGTTGGGAAGGCTTGTATAAAGTTTCAATGTATTGCATCCAGTACTTAATGAGATATGGACTCTTCATGTAGTTGCACTCAAAACTTTAACACATGATTTAACTCTTTTCCACATACAGCAAATCTTGAGCAGATGACTTATATACGGAATATTACGTTGCAGGAGCGATAAATAGGTTCGAGTCGTGCATTTATCACTCCTGAAAAGTAATATTTCTTTTATTATATACCTACAATCTATGAAGAGCGAAAAATGTAACAAATAAACATTTTCATTTTTTTATTATTGCGATAAAAATTCTAAAATCGTGAAATGAAAAGATGAATGGCAGATGAATATTTACTATTTAGGCCACGGCCCTAGAAAGTATTCTTAATTTTCATTGTTTTGTGGGAGAAAATGACAACACAATCTTTATTTATGGGTTTTTAATAAATTTGCTGCTAGGTTTTCGATACATAAAATAGAAACGATTTTCCTAAATAGTACTGGTTTTCTTGTCTGCGTATTTTACTACGTAGTGCATATTCAAAACGTGAACCTCACTGAAAGTAGTCACTGTCTGACAGAACAATCCGTATTTACACTAGGTGGAATACGGAATGTTAATCTGTCATGTCTGAACTGCGCATGACAATCTGCATGTATTTGCGCCGCAAAATGCACAAGTATATAATAAAATAGAAAATCTCTATGAATGAAAACTGAATTTAAGCATTGAGTTGAAAACATGGTGACAAAGGAGAAATTGCTTAGTATGGGCAATTTCTTCTTTTGCATCAATGTTTTCAGCAAAAGTCTGCTGCATAGGCTTAAGAAAGTGTCATGTGGATTAAACCAGGACATTTGGATTGAGAGGCAGATGCTCTACCATCACTGTTTGTACCAACCTTTCCAATTTGATGTCCAGGAGATAGCTGACACACAAATTCTTTATAGATCACCATACAGGAGGCTGGAGCATTCAGCTGTTTCTGTATCGTACCACTGACCTCCGGCATGTAGGGGTGGAGTAGGACTGACAGTAAACATGTGATGTTTGCAGCAAGACTGACAACTGATCCGGCTCTCTTTCTAAAATACACATTCACACTTTTCCACATACAACAAACCTACAGCAGAAGTCTTTAAAACGATCTACGCAAAAATGTTGAAAATCTCTACAAATGAAAGAATTATTATTGAATCTATTGAGTTGAAAAGATTGTTGCATACAGAGAGATTGCTCATTCCTCTTTTTGCAACAATGTTTTCCCAAGTGGTCTGCTGCAAATGTGCATCATATCGTTCAGACAAAGTTAACATTGTTAGCAAAACTTACTAGTCATTATTGATGTCTCCATGTTGGTTTTTAAAATATTATAATATCAGTTCATTCATCTAGCAATCCTGTACAAATTGCAGACACCTTTTGAAAACATTGTGTCAAAAGTAGTGATTGCTTATAATTACCAATTTCTCATTTTGACACAATGTTTTCAACTGTATTCAATAATAACACAACTTATTTTGCAGACTTTTCATATTGTTGACTTCATGTTTTTCAAGTCTTCCGCTGCAGAAATGTTGTAAGTGGGAAAGAGTTAACCAATTGAATGATCGATATGAAGTTTTAGGCTTATCACCATTTGAAAGGAAATAATGGGCAATAGGAACTATAAACTTTGACACATTTATAGAAGATGTCTTTAACCACAATGTTTTCAACTTTATTCAATAATTATCTTTAATTTATAGAGATTTCCCATATATTTCCCACTATAAGCTTTCAAAGTTGCCTGCTGCAGATTTGTTGTATGTAGAAAGAACAAACCCTTCATATTTACTCACTTTTCGTCTGCATCTCCTTTCACTAGCACCCATGGTTTATTTTCCTGCATAAACTGATTACCAAGTCGAGAAATACTCAAAATGTTCCTAATAGAATCTCGCAACCTGAAAACAGAAGGACAAAGATATATTATTATTACCATTTTCTCAATACATTTTAAGCAACTACTCTTTACCTTTTCCCACATAAAACCACAAGAGGGCCATGATGGCCCTGGAATCGCTCACCTGATTTTTTTTTTTTTCACTTTAGCCATATAAGCCCCGCCCCCTGGCAGCCATAGTTTCTGACCAATCAACTTGGCTTGAAGGAATCTGACAGAGGGTCACCCTAGGAACATTTCTACAATTTTTTTTGAAAATCAGCCAGACACTTTTGGAGGAGAAGATTTTTTAAGCTTTCACTATAGCCATATAATGCAAAATAGCCCTGCCCACTGGCGGCCATGTTTTTTGACCAATCAACATGGCTTGAAGGAATCTGAAAGTGGGTCATCCAAAGAACATTTCTACAAAATTATTTGAAAATCGGCCGGACACTTTCGGAGAAGAAGATTTTTTAAGTTTTCACTATAGCCATATAAGGCAAAATAGCCCCGCCCCCACCCCCCCCCCCCCCCCCCCCCCCTGGCGGCCATGTTTTTCGACCAATCAACTTGGATTGAAGGAATCTGATAGAGGGTCATCCAAGGAACATTTCTACAAAATTATTTGAAAATCGGTCCGACACTTTCGGAGGAGAAGATTTTTTAAGTTTTCACTATAGCCATATAAGGCAAAATAGACCCGACCCCTGACAGCCATGTTTTTTGACCAATCAACATGGCTTGAAGGAATCTAATAGAGGGTCATCCAAGGAGCATTTCTACAAAATTATTTGAAAATCTGCCAACCAGTTTGGGAGAAGAAGATTTTTTAAGTTTTCACTATAGCCATATAAGGCAAAATAGCCCTGCCCACTTGCTGCCATATTTTTCGACCAATCAACATGGCTTCAAGGAATCTGATAGTGGGTCACTTAAGGATTTGTTTGTTTGGAGTTTAACGCCGCTTTCAACAGCTTTGGTCATATCACGGCGGTCAGTGCACCTACCCATGTTTTCCTGGCTTTCCCACACCAGTACTTACACAACATTCTTTCGAAGCCACTGACTACTTTCTCACATAGATCAGAGGTGAGAGGCAATGGAAAACATCGCCCGAAAGAATGTCGCCGCAACCGGGTATCGAACCCGTGACCTCCAGATCACGAGTCAGATACGCTACCAATTGAGCTACCCGGCCGGGCTGGGTCACTTAAGGAACATTTCTACAAAATTATTTGAAAATCGGCCAGACACTTTCGGAGGTGAAGATTTTTTAAGTTTTCACTATAGTCATATAAGGCAAAATAGCCCCGCCCCTCTGGCGGCCATGTTTTTCGACCAATCGACATGGACTGAAGGAATCTGATAGAGGGTCACCCAAGGAACATTTCCACAAAATTATTTGAAAATCGGCCGGGCAAAATAGCCCCGCCCCCAACCCCCCCCCCCCCCCCCCTGGCGGCCATGTTTTTCGACCAATCAACTTGGATTGAAGGAATCTGATAGAGGGTCATCCAAGGAACATTTCTACAAAATTATTTGAAAATCGGTCCGACACTTTCGGAGGAGAAGATTTTTTAAGTTTTCACTATAGCCATATAAGGCAAAATAGCCCCGACCCCTGACAGCCATGTTTTTTGACCAATCAACATGGCTTGAAGGAATCTAATAGAGGGTCATCCAAGGAGCATTTCTACAAAATTATTTGAAAATCTGCCAACCAGTTTGGGAGAAGAAGATTTTTTAAGTTTTCACTATAGCCATATAAGGCAAAATAGCCCTGCCCACTTGCGGCCATATTTTTCGACCAATCAACATGGCTTCAAGGAATCTGATAGTGGGTCACTTAAGGAACATTTCTACAAAATTATTTGAAAATCGGCCAGACACTTTCGGAGGTGAAGATTTTTTAAGTTTTCACTATAGTCATATAAGGCAAAATAGCCCCGCCCCTCTGGCGGCCATGTTTTTCGACCAATCGACATGGCTTGAAGGAATCTGATAGAGGGTCACCCAAGGAACATTTCCACAAAATTATTTGAAAATAGGCCTGACACTTTCGGAGGAGAAGATTTTTTAAGTTTTCACTATAGCCATATAAGGCAAAATAGCCCCGCCCATGTTTTTTGACCAATCAACATGGCTTGAAGGAATCTCATAGAGGGTCATCCAAGGAACATTTCTACAAAATTATTTGAAAATCTGCCAACCAGTTTGGGAGAAGAAGAATTTTGAAGTTTTTTTCATTTCGTTGCCATGGAAACCAGAATTCTGCATGGATCACAAAAATTTGAAGGAAATCTGGTGAGGTCATTGAGAGGATGCTTTCTGTGAAGTTTCATCCCAATTGACCTACTGGTTACTGAGGAGAAGAAGTTGATGCACGACGCACGACGGACGCCGGACAAAAGGTGATCACAATAACTCACCTTGAGCAAAGCTCAGGTGAGCTAAAAATTCAGCAAACGAGTTCGAAGACATCAATGTAATATCTCTATAAATATCAGAATAATGATTTACTACAAGTGAAAACAGTATTGTAACAAGAGCCCCAAATGTCACAAAATACGCCCGTCCTGTTTTTTTGAGACCAAGTATAGTGGTAATTGGTTGTACGTCAGCCAAACTTAGAGAGCGGACACTGTTAGTACAGTTTTGGCCATTTCGTGGGACATAATTGTGTAGTGACTAAGATAACGTTGTAAGTTATCAAACGTAACCAAAATATATTCTGCCCATAAACATATTGTCTAAATTTGGTGATGATCGGATAAAGGCTTTACAAGTTATTTAGCTGACAAGACCAATTTTAGGTAATTTCTATAATTAAAGGGCAATAACTCTCTATCGACTCGAGCAATATGGCTAGTTATCAAACTTGTCCAAGATATTACGCCAATACACATTCTGACTAAATTTGGTGATGATTGGACAAAAGCTCCCAAAGTTATTGAGCTGACAAGACCAATTTTAGGTAATTTCTATAATTAAAGAGGGATAACTCTCAATTGACTAAAGCGATATGGCTAGTTATCAAAATTATCCGAGATATTATGCCAATACACATTCTGACCAAATTTAGTAATGATTGGATAAAGGCTTCTAAAGTTATTGAGCTGACAAGACCAATTTTAGGTAATTTCTATAATTAAAGGGCGATAACTCTTGATTGACCAAAGCGATATGGCTAGTTATCGAACTTGTCCGAGATATTATGCCAATTCACATTCTGACTAAATTTGGTGATGATTGGGCAAAGGCTTCTAAAGTTATTGAGCTGACAAGACCAATTTTGGGTAATTTCTATAATTAAAGGGCGATAACTCTTGATTGACCTAAGTGATATGGCTAGTTATCGAACTTGTCCGAGATATTATCCCAATACACATTCTGACTAAATTTGGTGATAATTGGACAAAGGCTTCTTAAGTTATTGAGCTGACAAGACCAAATTAGGGTAATTTCTATAATAAAAGGGCAATAACTCTTGATTGACTAAAGCGATATGGCTAGTTATCGAACTTGTCCGAGATATTAGCCCAATACACATTCTGACCAAATTTGGTGATCATTTGAAAAGGCTTCTAAAGTTATTGAGCTGACAAGACCAATTTTGGGTAATTTCTATAATTAAAGGGCGATAACTCTTGATTGACTAAAGCGATATGGCTAGTTATCGAACTTGTCCGAGATATTATCCCAATACACATTCTGACTTAATTTGGTGATGATTGGACAAAGGCTACTAAAGTTATTAAGCTGACAACATACTGGACGCCGCCCGCCCGTACGCCGCAGGTAAAACTATTATACGATCCGTTTTTTCAAAACGGGCGTATAACAACAGAAATTGCTCATCATAAGTAATTTCTCCATTTGTCTCACTGTTTTCAAAAGTCGTCTGCTAGAAACAGGAAAGGTTTAATTAATTTTCTCCTCTTAATTTCCAAGTGTTGCAAATAGCATGTGTGTCAAGTCTGCTTATTTTGCACATATTTACAAGGATAATGTCTATCTATCAAAAATAAGATGCCCCTGGGCAGCAATATTGTTTTGTTTTTTTAGTAGGTCTCAGGCAAATTTCAAGGTAAACAAGGGCACCGCAAAGCGGATGCATCCCCTCGGCTTTCAATCATCACATTGAGTTCTCTTGTGATCTAAATATTTAAGTCCAATTTTTGACTTCGATCTTTGACCTATGACCTTGAATCAATAGGCTTCAAAATATTGTCACAAACTAACTGTATGCCAAGTTTGGATAAGATCTGTCAAGGAATGGTCAGTGTAGAGTGGTGACAAGGTTGCCACAGCTGAGATATATTGTAAGTTCAATCAAGTTCAATTTTGGGCATGACCTTTGACCTATGACCTTGAAAACCAATAGGCTTCGTGACATATCATAAACTAACTGTATAATAAGTTTTATTAAGATCGGTCAATGAATGGTCAGTGTAGAGTTGTGACAAGGATGCCACAGCTGAAAATATTGTAAGTCCAATTTTGAGTTTGACCTTTGACCTATGACCTTGAAAATGAATAGGCTTCAAGATATTATCATAAAGTAACTGTATACCAAGTTTGGTTAAAATCTGTCAAGTAATGGTCAGTGTAGAGTGGTGACAAGGTTGCCACAGCTGAAAATAGTGTAAGTGCAATTTTGGGCTTGACCTTTGACCTTGAAAATCAATAGGCTTCAAATATTATCATAAACTAACTGTATAATAAGTTTTATAAAGATCGGTCAAGGAATGGTCAGTGTAGAGTGGTGACAAGGCTGTCACAGCTGAAAATATTGTAAGTCCAATTTTGAGCTTGACCTTTGACCTATGACCTTGAAAATCAATAGGCTTCAAGATATTATCATAAAGTAACTTTATACCAAGTTTTGTTAAAATCCGTCAAGTAATGGTCAGTGTAGAGTGGTGACAAGGTTGCCACAGCTGAAAATATTGCAAGTCCAATTTTGGGCTTGACCTTTGACCTATGACCTTGAAAATCAATAGGCTTCAAGATGTTACCATATACTTACTTTATACCAAGTTTGGTTAAGATCTGTCAATAAATGGTTAGTGTAGAGTGATGACAAGGTTTGTTACGGAAGGACACACATACATACATACATACGGACGGTCCCGTTACTATATCCCTTTCTCTCTTACTTCGTAACCGAGGGGATAATAAACCAAACATTTTGGTATCATAACAAAAGGTCTCGTCACAAAAGAAATGCAAGCCAAATAACAAATTCTTCGACAGTTTTAACCTTTTTCCTTATGCAACAAATTTGCAGCTGACGACTTAAAATATACAAAGGCAAAAATATGGAAAATATCTCTCTATGAAAGTATAACTATTGAATGATCAACTTCTCATTTTGCCACAATTATTTCAAAAGTCGTCTGCTGCAAGGTGTTAGAAAGGTTTAAAGTCCTAGCCATAGACAGAGAGCATGTACTATATGCCCCTCAAATCCTTTATTTAGTGGTCATAAAATTATTGCTTTAATCATTTACTTACTCTATAACCTGATATAGATGCCTTTTGATGCATTTACAGCTCACAACATTAAACAAGAGGGGATGGCCCTATATCGCTCACCTAATTTTATATTTTTCACTTTAGCCATATAAGCCCCGCCCCCTGGTGGCCATAGTTTTTGACCAATCAACATGGCTTGAAGGAATCTGATAGAGGATCACCCTACGAATATTTCTACAAAATTATTTGAAAATCGGCCAAACATTTTCGGAGGAGAATTTTTTTTTAAGTTTTCACTCTAGCCATATAAGGCGAAATAGCCTCGCCCCCTGGCGGCCATGTTTTTTTTTTTACCAATCAACATGGCTTGAAGGAATCTGATAGTGGGTCACTTAAGGAACATTCTGAATCTTTATCTTGAAAAATACTGAGGTCCTTGACCTTCCCCAGGAGCGAATGTAAAGGTAGAATGTCTAGTTTTCAATATCTGCATCATCCAAAAATGTGTCAATATTACCAATGTAAAGGACATTGTGACAAATAAATGAAGTTTTTATCGTGTTCACAGAGTGAATTATAACAATTTGCCAATTTTAAAGGGCCATAATTCCGTCATGCATGAACGGATCTGGTTTTCGAAAGAAACCGAGCTCTCATGGATATCTAGCTACTGAGTAAGTTTGGCAAACATCGGATAATAAATGATGACTTTAACTTGTTCACATGGTCAATTATAGCAATTTGCATGGATGGATCTGTCTGGTTTTCGAAAGGAACCGAGCTCTCATGTATATCTAGCTACTGAATAGGTTTGGTAAACATCGGATAATAAATGAAGACTGTATCGTGTTCACAAGAAATTGTGGACGGACAAAGGGCGATCACAAAAGCTCACGTTGTCACTATGTGACAGGTGAGCTAAAAACATTGTTGAATAAGAGCGCCAAATGTCACAAAATACGCCCGTCCTGTTTTTGTAGTGACTAAAATAACGTTGTAAATTATCAAACCTGACCAAGATATTCTGCCCATCAACATATTGTCTAAATTTGGGGATGATCGGATAAAGGCTTCTCAAGTTATTTAGCTGACAAGACCAATTTTAGATAATTTCTATAATTAAAGGGCAATAACTCTCTATCCACTGGAGCAATATGGCTAGTTATCGAACTTGTCCGAGATATTACGACAATACACATTCTGACCAAATTTGGTGATGATTAGACAAAGGCTCCTAAAGTTATTGAGCTAACAATACCAATTTTAGGTAATTTCTATAATTAAAGAGCGATAACTCTCGATTGACTAAAGCGATATGGCTAGTTATCGAACTTGTCCGAGATATTATGCCAGTACACATTCTGACCAAATTTGGTGATGATTGGATAAAGGCTTCTAAAGTTATTGAGCTGACAAGACCAATTTTAGGTAATTTCTATAATTAAAGAGCGATTACTCTCAATTGACTAAAGCGATATGGCTAGTTATCGAACTTGTTCGACATATTATGCCAATACACATTCTGACCAAATTTGGTGATGATTGGACAAAGGCTTCTAAAGTTATTGAGCTGACAAGACCAATTTTAGGTAATTTCTATAATTGAAGGGCAATAACTCTTGATTGACTATAGCGATATGACTAGTTATCAAACTTGTCCAAGATATTATGCCAATACACATTCTGACTAAATTTGGTGATGATTGGACAAGGCTTCTAAAGTTATTGAGCTGACAAGACCAATTTTGGGTAATTTCTATAATTAAAGGGCGATAACTCTTGATTGACTAAAGCGATATGGCTAGTTATCGAACTTGTCTGAGATATTATCCAAATACACATTCTGACTAAATTTGGTGATGATTGGACAAAGGCTTCTAAAGTTATTGGGCTGTCAACATACTGGACGCCGCCCGCCCGTACGCCGCAGGTAAAACTATAATACAATATTTTTTTTCAAAACAGGCGTATAAAAAGGAGAAATTTGTCAAAACAAACACATCAGGTAAGCAGATAAGTATAAAACATTACAAATAGTAAAGACTAGAATGGCGTGCTCCCCAGAGCACGTGTGTCACCTGCCAGGGCCTTGTCAGAAAATTTTAATTTTTGACAGAAAAGGGGCAATAACTCTTGATATAAAAATATTTGGATTATCGCCTTTTTGTGAACCCATCACAAAGATTGATATAAACATTTGTCAGAAGTTTCAATCCAATCCTTTGAGTAGAAAAAAAGTTATTTGAAAACATGACGAAAAAGTGTGACGGACAGACAGACAGACAGACAGACAGACAGACAGACAGACGGACGGACGTCCGTACTGATGAAGTGTATTTGTGGGGTTATTTCCTTTGATGTTTTTTTGTGGGGTGCACCCCACAAGTATGCAATTCATTCCGTAATAACTTCCCTTTTACGGAATGAATAACATTAATATGCAAATGAGATACCCGTTATAAAAAATAAAACAAGAGGGCCATGATGGCCCTGGATCGCTCACCTTAATTATACAATGTACTGCAATGCAAAACACATCAAGACAATTGTTCTGAATGCAACCTCCACAGTGCTAACAATATTTTCCTTCATTTGGCCTAGTGATCTATATTTTTTTTACCTGATATGACCCATATTCCAACATGGACTAGATATCATCAAGACAACATTCTGACGTTTCAACTTGCTCAAAGTAAAAATGCGGCCTCCGGAGTTTGAACAATATTTTCCTTTATTGACCTAGTTTCTGATCCAATATGACCCATATTCGAACTTGACCTAGATATAACATTCTGACAAAATTTCAAGCTGCTGAAGCAAAAAATGTGGCATCCAAAGTGTTCACAAGATTTTCCTTCAATTTGATCTAGTGACCTAGTGTTTGACCCAGCATGACCCATATTCGAACTTGGCTTCTACCAAGTTAACAAGATTTTCCCTCAATTTGGCCTTGTGACCTAGTTTCTGATCCAATATGACCCATATTTAACCTTGACCTAGATATCTTTAAGACAAACATTCTGACAAAATTTCAAGCTGCTGAAGCAAAATATGCGACTTCTACAGAGTTAACAAAATTTTCCCTCAATTTGGCCTAGTGACCTAGTTTCTGACCCTATATGACCCATATTTAAACTTGACCTAGATATCTTTAAGACAAACATTCTGACAATTTCAAGCTGCTGAAGCAAAAAATGCGGCATCCAAAGTGTTAACAAGATTTTCCTTCAATTTGACCTAGTGAACTAGTTTTTGACCCGGCATAGCCCATATTCAAACTTGACCTAGATATTTTTAAGACAAACATTCTGACAAAATTTCAAACTGCTTAAGCAAAAATTGCGGCGTCTGGAGTGTTAACAAGATTTTCCTTCAATTTGACCTAGTTACCTACTTTTTGACCCGACGTGACCCATGTTCGAACTTGACCTACATATCATTAAGACAAACATTCTGATAAAGTTTCAACATGCTCAAGTTGAAAATGTGGCCTCCTGAGTGTTAACAAGATTTCCCTTCAATTCGACTTAGTGACCTAGTTTTTGACCTCATATGGCCCAGTTTCGAACTTGTCCAAGATTTTATGGAGATGAACGTTCTGATAAACTTTCATGAAGATTGGATGCAAAATATAGCCTGTAGAGTGTTAACAAGCTCAAATGTTGACGACGCACGACGGACGGACGCCTGACAAAATGTGATCACAATAGCTCACCTTGCACTTCGTGCATAGGTGAGCTAAAAAACCTATTTATCTAAGTGTCTTTATAAGGGTGGTGGGTGTCTTTATAAGGGTGGTTGTGGGCTTTAGGAGAACACCACACCCCACAAGTACTCGGCCACCAGTACGGACAGACAGACAGATGCCGGTGAAAAAAAAAGTAATCCCTAAGTGCCTACCATGCTACGCAGGTGACACAAAAAGGATGTGGGTTTCATATTTGAAGTAGATATATAAGTCTGTCATACTTAGCTTCTTCCATGTTGTCTATGTAAGTGTGTAGTTCCCTGTTTATAAGGGCCAATATATTCAAGTCATCCGCTGTCAGATCCATCATCTGAATGGTACCATCAAAATTGTTACTTACAAACATCAGGGCTCTGAAAAATGTGAAATGAGCAGCGCTAGAGAACAACTTACCTAGAGACATAATGTAATAATGAAAATAAGAGTTATGGTTTTCGACACTGCACTTCCTCTCATTGTGCTCTAACATTGTATGCAGTTTTACTCGATTCCAAATATTACTTATTAAGTAATTCTCTGGACAAGAAAAAGTAACAAAAGGCAATAACTCTGTATTTAGGTAAAATAGAGTTATGGTTCCTGTACACAGAACTTCCTCTCAATGTGTTGTATCATTGTTTGAAGTTATATTAAATTTCAACAATTAGTTTTAAAGTTATGCTACAGACAAGGAAAATCGCAACTGACCAATCGACAGACCGACTACAGGGTGACAACGGGCAATAACGGGTAAAATAGAGTTATGGTTCCTGTACACAGAACTTCCTCTCAATGTGTTGTATCATTGTTTGAAGTTATATTAAATTCCAACAATTAGTTTTAAAGTTATGCTCCGGACAAGGAAAATCGCAATGGACCAACCAACCGACCGACCACAGGGTGACTCTAATATACCCCCTCTAAACTCCGTTCATCGGGGGTATAACAAGAGGGCCAAGATGGCCCTAAATCGATCACCTAAATGATAGTTAATTAGAAGCAAATATTTAACTGCAAATATCTGTGAAAATTTGATCAGGAGTTCAAATGTAACTGCAAGGAGTGGACACTCAGTTAAAGAAATAGTTTATCAGTAAAAGCCATTTGTATCTTAAAATCTAACAAGAAATTTAATAAGAATGGGATTATAAAGTTTTGTAATTTTGCACCTTCCCTGATGCCGCTTTGCTGCCCTGTTTGTCAACGAAATCAATATGGCATGAACAGTTTTTGTAGAGAGTCGACCAAAGAACATTTCTGCCAAATTATCTTGGAATCTGACAAATGGATTATGGAGATGGTTTTTAAAGTTTGGGTATTTTTCTCAATTTCTGATGCCGCAGCAACAAAAATTCTACACAGAATGTAAGTCTTTGAACAATTTTGAAAGAGGACCATCAAAGGAACATTCCTGTGAAGTAATGTTGAAATTGGTAGAGTGGAATGGAAGGAGTTTGCATTTGTAGCTAAAAGTTCAATTTACCACTTTTGTGATGATGCGAGGTTGCTATGATTTTGTAACCAATCAATATGGCTTGGAAAAAATCAAGTAGAGGATCACTGAAGTAAGATTTCTATTCAATTTTCTTAATATCAGACAAGAACTTAAAATGGAATTTTGCCCCCTTTCTGATACCTCCTGAATGCCATGTTTTTCAACCAAACAGTATGCCTTTGTAGAGGGTCATCCAAGGAACATTTCTACCAAACTATATTGGAATCTGACATGCAGATTCAGAGGAGAAGATTTTTAAAGTTTGGACATTTTGCCCCCTTTCTGATGCCGCAGCAACCAAAGTTCTCAATGGAATTTAAATCTTTGACCAATTTTGAAAGAGGGCCACCAAAGGAACATTACTGTGAAGTTTGGATGAAATTAGTCCTGTGGTTTAGGAGGAGATGATGTTTAAAGCTAAAAGTTAACGACGGACAAAAAGTGATCAGAATAGCTCACCTTGAGCCTTTGGCTCTAGGTGATCTAAAAATAGCATAGTGAGGTCATTTAAATTAGATAGTATGGATGTGCCAATTGGTCTTTATCTAAACTTGTCTAAATACACAAAGGTTTATCAAAAAGTTTAATGAATGAGAAAAATCTCAATCTTTCCTATCATGAATGAACATGAAAGTAAATAATTGATTTGCTTCCTTATTAATGACATCTGAAGACAGTGACTCACAACATTATAGTTACTTAGGATCAAGGACGGAACACATGTATCACCTGTTCATGCTTTCCCACATACAACTTTTAAAACATCTAGGCAAAATAAAATGGAAAGACGCTATCAATGAAACTAAAATTATTGAATAGAGTTGAAAACATTGTGGCAAAATAGAAAATTCAATATGAGCAATTTTGTCTCCTTTTGTCAGAAAGTTTACAAAGGTCGTCTGCTATAGATGCGTCAAAACGCACATGCAGATAGGGAACAAGAGGCCCAAGAGGGCCAGTATTGCTCCATGGCTATTAGGCAAAAATTAAATCTCCAAACAGCTCCGCCCCCTGATGGCCATGTTTTTTGACCAATCAACATGGCTTGAAGGAATCTGATAAGAGGGTCAACCTAGGAACATTTCTACAAAATTATTTGAAAATCAGCCTGACACTTTTGGAGAAGACTTTTTAAGTTTTCACTATAGCCATATAAGGCAAAAAAGCCCGGCCTCTGGTTGCCATGTTGTTTGACCAATCAACATGGCTTGAAGGAATCTGATAGAGGTTCACCAAGGAACATTTCTACAATTTTTTTGATAATCAGCCAGACACTTTTGGATGAGAATTTTTTTTGAGTTTACACTATTTTTTTCTTCTGGAAACCAGAATTTTGCATGGATTCAAAAAATTTGAAGGAATTTAGGAGAGTACATTGAGAGGATGCTTCCTATAAGTTTCATCCCAATTTCATCCCAATTGGCACGCCTGCACACACGCACGCTAGCACAACGGACAACTCGCCATGACAGCTTGACTGGCTTTCAGTCGGTGGAGCTAAAAATGATGAAAATCTTAAGATAAAAGTTTGATTTTATAATAGAAATGAACGATTTGATGTAGCAAAAGGAGAAATTCTTCATCACAAGCGATTTCTTCATTAGCCACAGTGATCTCAAAGGTTGTCGTTTGCGGATGATTTAAAATGCATGTGTAAAAGGGATGAAAAGAAAACCATCTAGCTTCAAACCTGTTGACAAAGTTCCCAAGATTGTTTAGCAGTTCACTGTTATTTTTCAAAAGGAAATCATCCCAACTAAAGCTGCTGTCCTGGAAATGAAACAGAAAAACGTTGTATTATCTCAAAGGTTATTTGAACCCCTTTCCCACCTGCAGACGCATTCTGACACATATGCAGCAGACGACTTTTAAAAACAAGAAACCGCTGAAGACAGTAAGGCCGGATTGTTGGCAATTTAACCTTGAAAATCGACAAACCAAGGTCAAGGTCAAAGTAACCATAGAAATCAATAGAACTTGTTACTGGTTACCTTCAGGCAAAGTTTCAAGTTTGTAACCCTTTCCAGTGCTGAGATTTTGCCTCAACCTGAAACTTTAATCAAAATGTTGACGGACGGACAGACTGACGGACATCACCAATCTATAGACCAGTCAAAGTAACCATAGAAATCAATAGAACTTGTTACTTGTTACCTTCAGGCAAAGTTTCAAGTTTGTAACCCTTTTCCAGTGCTGAGATTTTGCCTCAACCTGAAACTTTAACCAAAATGTTGACGGACAGACAGACAGACAGACGGACATCACCAATCTATAGACCGGTCAAAGACCATAGAAATCAATAGAACTTGTTACTGGTTAACTTCAGGCAAAGTTTCAAGTTTGTAACCCTTTCCAGTGCTGAGATCTGCCTCAACCTGAAACTTTAACCAAAATGTTGACAGACAGACGGAAAGACGGACATTGCCAATCTATAGACCGGAATTGCTAGAGCAATCCGGCCAACAATGTGACAAAAGAAGAAATTGCTCCATATGAGCAATTTCTCCTTTTGCCACAATATTTTCAACTTTATTTAACAATTAAGCTATCTTTTAGGGAGATCTTTCATGTTATTGTCAATATGTTTTTGAAGTCGTCTGCTGCAGATTTGCTGTATGTGGGAAAGGGTTAATAAGCTTTTAGATTTTTTTCTCTATCCTGTATTTAACCCTTTCCCATATCAACAAATCTGCAGCAGACGCTTTTAAAACATCTAAGAATTGATTAATTAGGGGTTTCATTCAATTTCAACAATGTTTCAGTTGTATCACAGCAATTAGTTGACCTTCCTGTGTGTGTCCTAGCTTTCTCACACCAGCTCTCCACACAACAGACCTTCAAGGCAACTGGCTGTTTTTCCATCTATAAAGACTGTTAGCCCTTTGGTGCAAGATGAATGACGTGTGTCACATTTGACTTTTGTCAAACGTAAAAAAGAATGTTGGCCGAGCTTGGGTTTAAAATATCCAAGAAAAGCAATATAACAATTGCAAAATTGGATGCATAATATTGAAACAGATATCAATATGATGTGGAAAAGCAACATCATCTATTTCCACAATGTTTTCAAAACTTATCTGCTGCAAAGGCATTAATTATTTTTTACTTCAGGGAAAGAATAAAGTCGCTGAGAGTATATAATGACATCTTCTTTGAATTCTAACAATATGAAGGTTTATATGCAATCATCCTAACAAATCAAACAATATTGAAGGTCTTGATGATAACATTTTGCTAACACCTTGCCAACATGGGCTTGCCGGGGGGGGGGGGGGGGGGGGGTCTTGATTATGAATAAAAACTATTATTTGGCTAACACTTTGCCAACATGGGCTTGACTGGAGGGTCTTGATAATAAATCAAAACTAACATTTGACTAACACTTAGCCAACAACAGAATGAAAACAGGACCTCTCCAGGGTCACAGTCATTGTGACCTTAATAGAAAATTTTAATCCTTGTCTTAACCCTTTCCCTCATACAACAATTCTGCAGCAGACGACTTTGAACGTATTTTGTTAAAACATACAAAATCTCCATAATTGAATAGATAACCTATGACAAAAAGTGGAAAACATTGTGACAAAAGGAGAAATTGCTGTCTGCTGCAGAGGCGTCAGAAAGCGTCTATATAAGGGAAAGGGTTAATGACTAATTACTTAAACAAATTTCCAACCTGCAGAAGCATCTTTCTCCTTGAACATGTTTTCCTTTTGCCATAAAGTTTTCAACTCTTTTCAATAGGTATACTTTCTTTTATAGAGATAAAACATGTTTTTACTTTTAGCCTCGATGCTTTTAAGGTAGTATACCACAGAATTGTTGTATTTGGGAGAGGTATAACATACAGTAATATACAGTTTGAGGATAATCAAGAGCTGTCCGTAAGACAGCGCGCTCAACTTTTCCACTGCTTATTAGTTACTGAGATATAGACTCTAATATAGTTGCATGCAACACATTAACCAGAATTTCTCAAAGGGTGATCATTTGCATTAAATGCAGGATAGAGTTATCTAACTTGATAATTGACAAAGGTGTGATGGTTGGAAAGGGTTGTTAAAGTTTCAATGCGATGCATCAATCAGTTACTAAGATATGGACTCTTAATGTAGTTGCACACAAAACTTTAATCAGAATTTCTAAGTCCAAAAAGGACCATAACATGCATTAAATGCCTGATAGTTATCTAACTTGATGATTAACATAGGTGTGATGGTTGGGAAGGGTTGTATCAGGTAAATACTGAGATATGAACTCTTAATGTAATTGCACGCAAAACTTTAACCAGAAATTCTAAGTAAACAAGAGGGCCATGATGGCCCTTGAATCGCTCACCTGATTTTTTATTTTTTTTTTCACTTTAGCTATATAAGCCTCGCCCCCTGGCAGCCATAGTTTCCGACCAATCAACTTGGCTTGAAGGAATCTGATAGAGGGTCACCCTAGGAACATTTCTACAAAATTATTTGAAAATCGGCCAGATATTTTTGGAGGAGAAGATTTTTTAAGTTTTCACTATAGCCATATAATGCAAAATAGCCCTGCCTACTGGCGGCCATGTTTTTTGACCAATCAACATGGCTTGAAGGAATCTGAAAGTGGGTCATCCAAGGAACATTTCTACAAAATTATTTGAAAATCGGGCCGACACTTTTGGAGAAGAAGATTTAAGTTTGCACTATAGCCATATAAGGCAAAATAGCCCGCCCCCCCCCTGGCGGCCATGTTTTTCGACCAATCAACATGGCTTGAAGGAATCTGATAGAGGGTCACCCAAGGAACATTTCTACAAAATTATTTGAAAATCGGCCTGACACTTATGGAGGAGAAGATTTTTTAAGTTTTCATTATAGCCATAAAAGGCAAAATAGCCCCGCCCCCTGGCGGCCATGTTTTTTGACCAATCAACATGGCTTGAAAGAATCTGATAGAGGATCGATCACCCAAGGAACATTTCTACAAAATTATTTGAAAATCGGCCTGACACTTTTGGAGGAGAAGATTTTTTAAGTTTGCACCATAGCCATATAAGGCAAAATAGCCCCGCCCCCCCTGGCGGCCATGTTTTTCGACCAATCAACATGGCTTGAAGGAATCTGATAGAGGGTCACCCAAGGAACATTTCTACAAAATTATTTGAAAATCGGCCTTACACTTTCGGAGGAGAAGATTTTTTAAGTTTTCACTATAGCCATATAAGGCAAAATAGCCCCGCCCCCCCTGGCGGCCATGTTTTTCGACCAATCAACACGGCTTGAAGAAATCTGATAGAGGGTCATCCAAGGAACATTTCTACAAAATTATTTGAAAATCTGCCAACCAATTTGGGAGAAGAAGAATTTTGAAGTTTTTTCGGTTTCGTTGCCATGGAAACCAGAATTTTGCATGGATCCCAAAAATTTGAAGGAATTCTGGTGAGGTCATTGAGAGGATGCTTTCTGTGAAGTTTCATCCCAATTGACCCACTGGTTACTGAGGAGAAGAAGTTGACGCACGACGGACGCCGGACGCCGGACAAAAGGCGATCACAATAACTCACCTTGAGCAAAGCTCAGGTGAGCTAAAAAAGGGCAATAATTTGAATTCTATGCAGGATCGAGTTATCTTACTTAGTTGTGTATATAATTGTGAAATTGAGAAGGGTTGTATAAAGTAGTTACTGAGATATGGACTCTTAATGTAGTTGCATGCAAAACTTTAACTAGAACTTCTAAGTCCAAAAAGTGCCATAATTTGCATTAAATGCAGGATAGAGTTATCTTACTTGATTGTTTATATAGCTGTGTTGGTTGGGAAGGGTTATATAAAGTTTCAAGGCAATGTATAAAGCAGTTTCTAAGATATGGTCTCTTAATGTAGATGCACGCAAAACTTTAACCACAATTTATAAGTCTAAAAAGGGCCATAACTTCCATTAAATGCAGGATAGAGTTATCTAACTTGGTACACTACATAGGTGTGATAGTTGGGAAGGGTTGTATAAAGTTTCAATGCAATGCATCATCAAGTAAATAATGAGATATGGTCTCTTAATGTAGTTGCACGCAAAACTTTAACCAGCCATAACTTGCATTAAATGCAGGATAGAGTTATCTAACTTGATTATCTACATAGGTGTGATAGTTGGGAAGAGTTGTTAAAAGTTTCAATGCAATGTATCAAGTAAATACTGTGATATGGACTTTAATTGTAGATGCATGCAAAACTTTAACCAGAATTTCCAAGTAAAACAGGGCCATAACTTGCATAAAATGCAGGAACTTGATTAATATTATTGGGAAGCATTGTAGAAAGTTTCAATGCAATACATCTAGTAGTAACTGAGCTATGGTGTACTGGCATGCAAAACCTTAACCAAGGTGTGACGCGGACGCCAGGGTGAGTAGAATACCTCTTATATTCTCCGAAATTTGGAATAGTCAGGCTAACAAGACCTCGGGCTGAGGGTGTCTCGCCCTTCTAAGAAAATCAGATATTAAATGGTATCACTATGCAAAAAGAAAGTAAAGTTGATAAAATGTGAAAAAGTAAGTGTCTGTCAATGCATTGTTATCAACATGTCATTATAAATAATAAACTCACTACATGTGTATATATCTTAATATATTTATTCACACATGAAGTAAAGAGTGATCAATAATACTACATTAAATTGTAAATAATTCCAGCAGGTGTTGCTGAGATATAAGAAAGGTTAAGTTTTGAGGTTAAGTTACCTAACAAAGGTCAAGTTCTGCACAATTATGACCTTGACCCTGAAAATTTTGACGTTGACAGATGTCCCATGACCAAACAATACATCTGACAAAGTTTCAGAAAAATTCAAGCAGAGGTTGCTGAGATATAAGAAAGGTTAAGTTACCTAACAAAGGTCAAGTTCTGCACAATTATGACCTTGACCCGGAAAATTTTGACGTTGACAGATGTCCATAACCAAACAATACATCTGACAAAGTTTCAGAAAAATTCCAGCAGGGGTTGCCGAGATATAAGAAAGGGTCATGTTCTGCACAATTATGACCTTGACCCTGAAAATTATGACGTTGACAGATGTATCATGACCAAACAATACATCTGACAATGTTTCAGAAAAATTCAAGCAGGGATTGCTGAGATATAAGAAAGGTTAAGTTTTGAGGTTAAGTTACCTAACAAAGGTCAAGTTCTGCACAATAATGACCTTGACCCTGAAAATTTTGACGTTGACATATGTCCCATGACCAAACAATACATCTGACAAAGTTTCAGAAAAATTACAGCAAGGGTTGCCGAGATATAAGAAAGGTTAAGTTTTGAGGTTAAGTTATCTAACAAAGGTCAAGTTCTGCACAATTATGACCTTGATCTGGAAAATTTTGACATTGACATATGTCCCATGACCAAACAATACCGCTGACAAAGTTTCAGAAGAATTCCAGCAGGGGTTGCTGAGATATAAGAAACAAGAGGCCCAAGAGGGCCAGTATCGCTCCACGGCCATAAGGCAAAAATAAAATCTCCAAACAGCCCTGCCCCGTGGTGGCTATTTTTTTTACCAACCACCATGGCTTAATGGAATCTTGTAGAGTGTCACCAAAGGAATGTTTCTGCAAAATTATTTGAAAATATGCCTGACACTTTCGGAGGAGAAGATTTTTTAAGTTTTCACTATGGTCATATAAGTCAAAATAGCCCCGCCCTCTGGCGGCCATGTTTTTCGACCAATCAACATGGCTTGAAGGAATCTGATAGAGGGTCACCCAATGAACATTTCTACAAAATTATTTGAAAATCGGCTGAACACTTTCGGAGAAGAAGATGTTTTAAGTTTTCACTATAGCTATATAACGCAAAAAAGCCCCGCCCCCTTGCGGCCATGTTTTTCGCCCAATCAACATTTCTTGAAGGAATCTAATTAAGGTTCACACAAGGAACATTTGTACAAAATTATTTGAAAATCGGCCTGACACTTTTGGAGGAGAAGATTTTTTAAGTTTGCTCTTTAGCCATATAGGCAAAATAGCCCCGCCCTGTGACGGCCATGTTTTTTTACCAATCAACATGGCTTGAAGGAATCTGATAGAGGGTCACCCACGGAACATTTCTACATAATTATTTGAAAATCTGCTGAACACTTTTTGAGAAGAAGATTATATAAGTTTTCACTATAGCTATATAAGGCAAAAAAGCCCCGCCCCCTGGCGGCCATGTTTTTCGCCCAATCAAAATTTCTTGAAGGAATCTAATAAAGGGTCACCCAAGGAACATTTCTACAAAATTATTTGAAAATCGGCCTGACACTTTCGGAGAAGAAGATTTTTTAAGTTCTCACTATTTTTTTCTTTCGGTTGCCATGGAAACCAGAATTTTGAATGGATCAAAACATTGAGAGGATGCTTCCCATGAAGTTTCAACCAAATTGGCCAAGTGGTTAGGGAGAAGAAGTCGTTTAAAGGAAAAAGTTAACGCACGCACGCACGCACGACGGACAATTCGCCATGACATAAGCTCGACTGGCTTTCAGCCAGTGGAGCTAAAAATTAAGTTTTGAGGTTAAGTTACCTAACAAAGGTCAAGTTCTGCACAATTATGACCTTGACCCTGAACATTTTGACGTTGATGGATGTCCCATGACCAAACAATACATCTGACAATGTTTCAGAAAAATTCAAGCAGGGGTTGCTTAGATATAAGAAAGGTTAATTTTTGAGGTTAAGTTACCTAACAAAGGTCAAGTTCCAGCAGGGGTTGCCGAGATATAAGAAAGGGTCAAGTTCTGCACAATTATGACCTTGACCCTGAAAATTATGACGTTGACAGATGTATCATGACCAAACAATACATCTGACAATGTTTCAGAAAAATTCAAGCAGGGGTTGCCGAGATATAAGAAAGGCTAAGTTTTGAGGTTAAGTTACCTAACAAAGGTCAAGTTCTGCACAAATATGACCTTGATCCTGAAAATATTGACGTTGACAGATGTCCCATGACCAAACAATACATCTGACAAAGTTTCAGAACAAGAGGGCCATGATAGCCCTGGATCGCTCACCTTAATTATACAATGTACTGCAATGCAAAACACATCAAGACAATTATTCTGAATGCAACCTCCACAGTGTTAACAATATTTTCCTTCATTTGGCCTAGTGATCTATATTTTTTTACCTGATATGACCCATATTCCAACATGGACTAGATATCATCAAGACAACATTCTGACAAAGTTTCAACTTGCTCAAAGTAAAAATGCGGCCTCCGGAGTTTGAACAATATTTTCCTTTATTGACCTAGTTTCTAATCCAATATGACCCATATTCGAACTTGACCTAGATATAATTCAGACAAACATTCTGACCAAATTTCAAGCTGCTGAAGCAAAAAATGCGGCATCCAAAGTGTTCACAAGATTTTCGTTCAATTTGATCTAGTGACCTAGTTTTTGACCCAGCATGACCCATATTTGAACTTGGCCTACATATCATCAAGAAAAACATTCTGATAAAGTTTCAACATGCTCAAGTTGAAAATGTGGCCTCCAGAGTGTTAACAAGATTTCCCTTCAATTTGACCTAGTGACCTAGTTTTTGACCTCATATGGCTCAGTTTCGATCTTGCTGAAATTTAAAATGCAGTATCAAGAGTGTTAGCAAGATTACCCTTCAATTTGGCCTAGTGACCTAGTTTTTAACCCGGCGCTACTGTCATGGTGGAGTGCCCTTGGGCAAGGCACATTTTCTAGCCTAGTACTGGTTTGTTTACCCAGGGAACATGAATAATTAAATTTAATTGCGCGCTAAATGACCTTAGCTGTCGATGAGACATAAAACAATATACATTCATTTAACCCGGCATGACCCATATCCGAACTTGGCCTAGATATCATTTAGACAAACATTCTGACCAAATTTCAAGCCGCTGAAGCAAAACATGCGGCTTCTACAGAGTTAACAAGATTTTCCCTCAATTTGGCCTAGTGACCTAGTTTCTGACACAATATGACCCGTATTTGAACTTGACCTAGATATCTTTAAGACAAACATTCTGACCAAATAACAAGCTGCTGAAGCAAAAAAATGTGGCATCAAAAGTGTTAACAAGATTTTCCTTCAATTTGACCTAGTGACCTAGTTTTTGACCCGGCATAACCCATATTCGAACTTGACCTAGATATTTTTAAGAAAAACATTTTGACAAAATTTCAAACTGCTGAAGCAAAAATTGCGGCCTCTGGAGTGTTAATGAGATTTTCCTTCAATTTGACCTAGTGACCTACTTTTTGACCCGACGTGACCCATGTTCGAACTTGACCTACATATCATCAAGACAAACATTCTGATAAAGTTTCAACATGCTCAAGTTGAAAATGTGGCCTCCAGAGTGTTAACAAGATTTCCCTTCAATTTGGCTCAGTTTCGATCTTGTCCAAGATTTTATGGAGATGAACGTTCTGATAAACTTTCATGAAGATTGGATGCAAAATGTAGCCTGTAGAGTGTTAACAAGCTCAAACGTTGACAACGCACGACGCACGGACGCCGGACAAAATGTGATCACAATAGCTCACCTTGCACTTCGTGCATAGGTGAGCTAAAAATTCAAGCAGAGGTTGCTGAGATATAAGAAAGGTTAAGTTACCTAACAAAGGTCAAGTTCTGCACAATTATGACCTTGACCCTGAAAATTTTGACGTTGACAGATGTCCCATGACCAAACAATACATCTGACAATGTTTCAGAAAAATTCAAGCAGAGGTTGCTGAGATATAAGAAAGGTTAAGTTTTGAGGTTAAGTTACCTAACAAAGGTCAAGTTCTGCACACTTATGACCTTGACCCTGAACATTTTGACGTTGACAGATGTCCCATGACCAAACAATACATCTGACAAAGTTTCAGAAAAATTCAAGCAGAGGTTGCTGAGATATAAGAAAGGTTAAGTTTTGAGGTTAAGTTATCTAACAAAGGTCAAGTTCTGCACAATTATGACCTTGACACTGAATTTTTTTTGACGTTGACAGATGTCCCATGACCAAACAATACATCTGACAAAGTTTCAGAAAAATTCAAGCAGGGGTTGCGGAGATATAAGAAAAGTTAAGTTTTGAGGTTAAATTACCTAACAAAGGTCAAGTTCTGCACAATTATGACCTTGACCCTGAACATTTTGACGTTGACATATGTCCCATGACCAAACAATACATCTGACAAAGTTTCAGAAAAATTCAAGCAGGGGTTGCTGAGATATAAGAAAGGTTAAGTTTTGAGGGTTAAGTTACCTAATAAAGGTCAAGTTCTGCACAATTATGACCTTGACCCGGAAAATTTTGACGTTGACAGATGTCCCATGACCAAACAATACAGCTAACAAAGTTTCAGAACAAGTAGGGGTTGCCGAGATATAGCTATTAGTAAAAGCGGCCGCCGTCGCCGGAAATGTGACTGCTATGTCTCACTCCACTATCGTGGGCGAGACAACAAAGGTCAAGTTCTGCACAATTATGACCTTGACCCTGAAAATTTTGACGTTGACAGATGTCCCATGACCAAACAATACATCTGACAAAGTTTCAGAAAAATTCAAGCAGGGGTTGCCGAGATATAGCTATTTGTAAAAGCGGCCGCCGTCGCCGGAAAAGTGACTGCTATGTCTCACTCCACTATCGTGGGCGAGACATAAAGGGGATGTAACCTTAAAAATTATCCCCTTTATATATAGCTCTGTGGTTCCCTACATGTGATCAGAAATAGAATACATACCTGGGATTCTGGTCGTACATACAGCAAATAGAACCTGAAAATGTCAGCAGGAATCCCCGTTTCCTTGGCTTGATCACCAAATACACCCGTACCTCGACTCTTAGAAAATTTACCATCTTCATAATTCAAATATTCTACAATAAATAGATTAAAAAGTACAGTTGAAACTACTGTGCTAAAGACCACCTAAGAATAGCAATTTCCTATCTAAAGTAACCCCATTTTCGATTCCAAATTAAAACAAGAGGGCCATGATGGCCCTGGATCGCTCACCTGATTTTTTTTTCCATTTTAGCTATATAAGCCCCGCCCCCTGGCGGCCATAGTTTCCTATGGAACAACTTGGGAATATGATAGAGGGTCACCCTAGGAACATTTCTACAAAATTATTTGAAAAGCAGCCTGACACTTTTGGAGAAGAAGATTTTTTAAGTTTTCACTATAGCCATATAATGCAAAATAGCCCTGCCCACTGGTGGCCATTTTTTTCGACCAATCAACATGACTTGAAGGAATCTGATAGTGGGTCACTTAAGGAACATTTCTACAAAATTGTTTGAAAATCGGCCTGAAACTTTCAGAGAAGAAGATTTTTTAAGTTTTCACTATAGCCATATAAGGCAAAATAGCCCCGCCCCCCTGGTGGCCATGTTTTTCGAATAATGAACATGGCTTGAAGGAATCTGATAGAGGGTCATCCAAGGAACATTTCTACAAAATTATTTGAAAATCTACCCGACACTTTCGGAGGAGAATTTTTTTTAAGTTTTCACTATAGCCATATAAGGCAAAATAGCCCTATCCCCCTGGCGGCCATGTTTTCCGACCAATCAACATGGCTTGAAGGAATCTGATAGAGGGTCATCCAAGGAGCATTTCTACAAAATTATTTGAAAATCTGCCAACCAGTTTGGGAGAAGAAGATTTTTTAAGTTTTCACTATAGCCATATAAGGCAAAATACCCCCCCCCCCCCCCCCCCCCGGCGGCCATGTTTTTTCGACCAATCAACATGGCTTGAAGGAATCTGAGAGAGGGTCATCCAAGGAACATTTCTACAAAATTATTTGAAAATCTGAGGAGAAGAATTTTGAAGTTTTTTTCATTTTGTTGCCATGGAAACAAGAATTCTGCATGGATCCCAAAAATTTGAAGGAAATCTGGTGAGGTCATCGACGCACGACGCACAACGGACGCCGGACAAAAGGCGATCACAATAACTCACCTTGAGCCAAACTCCGGTGAGCTAAAAACCTCACCAGACCAATTGAAATTTCAAAAAATTCCGGAGCCCTGATTGAAAGTAATACGAAATTAAACCTTTCCAACATTTAACTTTCTGAAGCATCTGCAGCAGACTTTTGAAACATTCGGATAAAACAAGAAATTGCACATAATGAGCAATTTCTCTTTTTGCCACAATGTTTTCAACTTAATTAAATATTTTTTCTTTCTCTTATAGAGAGTTTTATATATGTTATATTAAATGTTTTGAAAGTTGTCTGCTGCAGATTTGTTGTATGTGGGAAAGGGAGGGTTAATGCAAAGAATCTTTTCAATCAATGTCTTAGTATCTACTATGTACCTTTTAGATTCACCGTCTGTAATAATTATTCTGAATAGAAAACTGTTGTAAGTAATTAATAGTTCTCCTTATCCCAAATCAAGAATGAGATAAATGGCTAAAACTTCAAACTGACCTGTAGCACACATATGAGTGACGATGGTATAGTTGTCGTTTGCGCCCAGTAATGTGGCGGGAAATATAACACTGTGGAACGGCACATTGTCTTTACCCAGAAAGTTATACATTTCCACATTGTCTGGGTTTTTCCACCAGTGTTCCCAGTGATCTGTATAGTTTGCTGTGATTGAAATGTAACCTATAGGAGCATCAAACCACACATAGAAAACCTGGAATACAAGGCAAAAACATTATTATTATTATTATTATTTGTTGTGTTTAACAACAATATTTCAGTTAAATCACAATGTTTCCTAGGTAGTAAGTCAACAGCATTTAGTTGTAATTCTAACAATTCTGAGCAACAAGGAGGAAAAGCCATTACTACTTTGGTATGACATGGCCGGTGATTGAACCTGCAAACCCACCACACCCAAGATGAATGCTCTACCACTACACCACTTAGGCGGTCCGTCGGGCAAAAACAATCCACCAAATCAAAAAGCCTTTGATTACACACCAGCAATCTGAGTCTCATCACAGTGACCAGTGTAGATTCATATCAGCCTGTGCTAATGTACAGTCTGATCAGAATCTTCACTGTTTCTTCATCAAGTCAATGAACTATTACAGGATGATACATGTACTTGTAAAGAATCAAGACTTACAACCTTAACATACAGATTGAAAGAGTGTTTGAAGGTCCATCTTCCTACAGCATGATGGAAAAGTTACCTATTAGGGCAAAGATCAAAACAAAACAAAAACATTTCCAACATACTGATACAACAAGTCTGCAGCAGATGATTTTAAAATCATCTTTGCTAAAACGTGGAAAATCTCAATAAATGAAAGTCTAGGTATTGAAAACATTGCAGAAAAAGCAGAATTTGCTTATTCTCCTCTTCCCCCATACTTTCAAAAGTCTGCTTTAAATGTGTTTAAATCCACCTGCAAGTCAGAAAGGGTTAACATTTACCAAATAAGATCTGATGTAGTACTGAGTAGTGTGCATGGAGGTGTTTATTGATATTTGAAACAAATTAAAGCGTTGTCACTCCACTCAGTTTATAGTCTTGTTTGAAAGAGAACCAACTCCTTCAGCAAAGTGTCTCTCACGGATGGGACGCTGTATAACCTCCAAGTGTGAAGATAAGCATGGCCGGTTGGGATGAAGACATCGACCTGGTTGCTGAAGCAGCAGGTCCTCTCTAAGAGGAAGACAAAGCGGAGGGCCGAGAATTTGTGCTGGGGCCAAAACGGCGCTATCAGAAGGATCCAGCAAGGCAGAGAGCGCAGAACAATTGGGATAAATATGAACTGGGGAAAAGCGCAGCCGAACATGAGACTCCAACCAAGGGTAATTGCGTCCATTGTCCTGGCTGCTGGGTCAATCATCGTTGACCCATAGAGTGGCAGCTTATGATTCATCTTGGAGGAAAAGAGGTCCACCATAGGAGTCCTGAAGCCCTTTGAAAGAGAGTTGATTACTCTTTGATCCTGGCAGGAATTTGTTCCGACGGGATAGACTGTGTGCCAGAAAGCATAGATGGCTGGGGACATGCTTGAGAAGAAGGACAAGTGATTTGCACAGCACCACAACAGGAGTCTCCAAGTCTCCAGAAAGAGGTGATGGGATTGCCCCATGCCTTTCAATGTAAGATACAACAGTGGTATTGTCCGTCAAAAATAAAACAGAACTATAAGTACAGCCTTGAACTCTTAAGTTGTTTATATGAAGACAACTGTCCTCCACTGATCAATTGACCTGGCATGTTAGACTCAAAGGCTCCAGGTGAGCTTCCCATCCCATAGCATCTGTTAAAAGGAAAAGATCTGGAGACGTGTGAGAAGGGGAACACCCTGTAGATAGATTGATGGGTTTAGCTCTGAACTGAAAAACTTTCATCAGATATTCGTCTTACGTCACCCGATGGATATCCCTTATCATATGAGCGGTGTTGAATGGCAACCTTTTCCCCAAAAGTTCAGGAACTATGCTGAACGCCTAGTAACTGGTTGTCTGAAGACCAGTAAATCGTGGACAGTAACAGTAATAAGACTCAAATGGTTATTGACCAATTGATAGTACCTGACCAAGAAGCTTGGAATCCTGAATGAAGTGTCTGTGATGTCGGTGCTCTAGAGTTCCAATCCAAAGACTGAAATCCCATGCCCAAGTTTGTAACTAGTTACACTGCGCTGTTCTCTGCCTGGTGCCCGTTCAGAAGACCAGCAAACTGAACCAGGAGAAGGCTGACCCACAGTGGCCACCAGTGACTGATGGGTAGCACTGCTATCCACAGTTGAATGTCCCACTTTACCCTGGGAAAGGCCAGCCAAAGCCGAGAGCGGGACAGCCATGAAGAGTAGTTGGTGAACAGCTCTCTCACCACAGCTCTTTGAACTGCAGCCGAAAATCCGTGAAACTCATTTTCTAAAGAGGAAACCATCTTCTTAGAGGTTTAGCATCTCTTCCTACTTGTATGCTCCTTTTCGGAGAGGAAAAGACCCTATAAGAGGCCAAGTGTCCCTTTCTACTGGCATCAGCTCTGTGATAAGTGGCTTTCTTCCAAATGGAAGGAGACCGCAGTGTGCAGTTGCCTGATGTCACGCAGGTCAAACAGCTTAGGTGTGTGTCCAATGCAGCCTTAATGTGATCGCAGGAGACATGCACTTAGAGCTTTCTGATCTAATAACAAGTAACGTACTTTTTTACATAAAATTGTTCGAAGCCATCTGCTGCAGATATGGTGTATATGGGAAAATGTAAAATATGTCTTACTTTATCTGTATAGCCTTCCAGAGGAACAGGCGTGCCCCATTTTAAATCTCGACTGATACATCTTGGTTTTAAACCATCTCGGATCCATGAGCTTGTTATCACGCGAGCGTTATGGTCCATGTGCCATCTTTAAACACTTTGTCTAAATGTTTCTGCACGCTCTGGCTCTAACTAAAACATATGAACAAGAGTTCCATTATGGTCCTGTATGGCTCACCTGACACACCATCATTTTAACCAGAAGACAAAGCGGAACAGAATGGTTTGAGCAATTTTAGTAGAGGGTCACTTGAGGAACATTGCATGAATACATCTTGTGCAGCAGAGTACAAAAATTCAAACAATTTTTTTTGGTAGAGGGATAATTTTGAGCTGTGGCGGCAATCTTATGCAACAGAGCAAAACTATTTCAACAATTATTGTAGAGGGCTACCCAAGGCATTTGTTTGAAATTATTTTGAAAATGGGCCAATGGTCAATGAGGAAATGTTGTTTAAAGATTTTCTCTATTTTTAGCTCTATTTTGTACTCATTTTTATCTTTGACCTCTAAGAGTGACCTTGATATTTGAGGTACAAGCCTGGGTCTTTTGGGTGACACGCCACCTCATCATGGTGAACATTTGTGCCAAGTTTTCTTGGAAATCCTATGATGCATGCTTAAGATGCGGGCCGGAAATGATTCAGAAAGACAGAATCATGGACGTGTGCACACACACACACACACATACATACATACACCGAACTGCCATTGTGGCAAGCTGGCTCGACAAAAATTGTGGCAAAAGCAGAAGTTTCTTCTTTTCCTGAAATGATTTTAACTCGTTCCATAATCTGCATCTTTTTTTCCACAAATATTTTTAAAGCATGAGGGCTCTATAGTTATCACATAAGGATAACAGTTTAATAATCAACAAGTAACTTGTGTCACCTTCCAATAAAGTATGACGGACAGCAAGAAGTGATCACAATGTTATGTGTCACCCTGAAGAAGTACACAACACAAAACCAGGTGTACCCAAGGTAGGGCCCGTATCTGTGTTTACCTTAGGCAGGTCTAAGAATAGATGGTCTGTTGACTTGATAACTGGAGAGTTCTTACAGAGTTTACATTTTGGGTTGACAAGTTCCACAGCATTGATGAGTTTACCGCAGGCGTCACACTGGTCTCCCCTAGCATCATCATATGAACACATTGGACAAGTACCTTCCACAAATCTGTCTGCCAAATACCTGTTATGTTAAAGGGTAAAACTGGTAAGACTTGTAAGTCACAATACACCAATTAAATTCCTTCTTTGTTTCCATGTAAATCAACCAGTTTCTACCCTAAATTGTCTTACTTTCTAAGCATTTTACATGTAGAACTCCCTTTATCATAAAAAAAAGATACCTCTAAGCTTTTAAAATAATCCAAAGAAAATGCAAGTTAGGAGGTTATGTATTAGGCAAGAAAGAATTCACTCCGCGAAGTTGGTTTCCGTCATTTTGGATGAAATTGGGCTTGTACAAAACTGTTTTTTCATATACTCTACAAGGTCATAATACTAGCAAGAGCACTGCGCAGCAAACGCCAATGCTCGTCTTTTTTTTCCAAGTCGAAAAAGGGGCATTACTGAATCATTATCAAAGCCAGAGTATGGACATGCGAACATGTCTACCAAGTTACATTTGAAAATGTAGAACGTTTTTGAGTTATGAGGTACGGATAAGGTTTGTGATTACGCAGACGTGTCTACGCCAACTTTCATTCTGGTGAAGGCATACAAATTTCTATGCAAACAAAGTTTTTTTTAAGGAACTATTTGGCTGTAGATCAGCATGGACACGATTGTATTTGGCGTAATTTGACCTTGTAAATTACAAAAAAAAAAAACCATGAATATCTCACATGTGCCTTACACAGAGCTCATGTGTTCGGTTGTTATGGGTTTTTTTACGCCTCTTTCAGAAGTATTTCAGTTATATCATTGTATTTGATAAGTAAATTACCAGTATTTACTACAACTTTTACCAGTTATATCATTGTATTTGATAAGTAAATTACCAGTATTTACTACAACTTTTACCAGTTATATCATTGTATTTTCCAAGTGAATTACCAGTATTTACTACAACTTTTACCAGTTATATCATTGTATTTGATAAGTAAATTACCAGTATTTACTACAACTTTTACCAGTTATATCATTGTATTTTCCAAGTGAATTACCAGTATTTACTACAACTTTTACCAGTTATATCATTGTATTTGATAAGTAAATTACCAGTATTTACTAAAACCTTTACCAGTTATATCATTGTAATTTCCAAGTAAATTACCAGTATTTACTACAACTTTTACCAGTTATATAATTGTATTTTCCAAGTAAATTACCAGTATTTACTACAACTTTTACCAGTTATATCATTGCATTTGATAAGTAAATTATCAGTATTTACTACAACCTTTACCAGTTATATCATTGTACTTTCTAAGTAAATTACTAGTATGGACTACAACTTTTACCAGTTATATCATTGTACTTTCCAAGTAAATTACCAGTATTTACTACAACTTTTACCAGTTATATCATTGTATTTTCCAAGTAAATTTCCAGTATATACTACAACTTTTACCAGTTATATCATTGTATTTGATAAGTAAATTATCAGTATTTACTACAACCTTTACCAGTTATATCATTGTACTTTCCAAGTAAATTACCAGTATTGACTACAACTTTTACCAGTTATATCATTGTACTTTCCAAGTAAATTACCAGTATTTACTACAACTTTTACCAGTTATATCATTGTATTTTCGAAGTAAATTACCAGTATTTACTACAACCTTTACCAGTAATATCATTGTATTTTCCAAGTAAATTACCAGTATTTACTACAACCTTTACCAGTTATATCATTGTACTTTCCAAGTAAATTACCAGTATTTACTACAACTTTTACCAGTTATATCATTGTATTTGATAAGTAAATTACCAGTATTTACTACAACCTTTACCAGTTATATCATTGTACTTTCCAAGTAAATTACCAGTATTTACTACAACTTTTACCAGTTATATCATTATTGTACTTTCCAAGTAAATTACCAGTATTTACTACAACTTTTACCAGTTATATCATTGTATTTTCCAAGTAAATTACCAGTATTTACTACAACTTTTACCAGTAATATCATTGTATTTTCCAAGTAAATTACCAGTATTTACTACAACTGTTACCAGTTATATCATTGTATTTTCCAAGTAAATTACCAGTATTTACTACAACCAGTATTTAGTACAACCTTTACCAGTTATTTCATTGTACTTTCCAAGTAAATTACCAGTATTTACTACAACTTTTACCAGTTATATCATTATTGTACTTTCCAAGTAAATTACCAGTATTTACTACAACTTTTACCAGTTATATCATTGTATTTTCCAAGTAAATTACCAGTATTTACTACAACTTTTACCAGTTATATCATTATTGTACTTTCCAAGTAAATTACCAGTATTTACTACAACTTTTACCAGTTATATCATTGTATTTTCCAAGTAAATTACCAGTATTTACTACTACTTTTACCAGTTATATCATTGTATTTTCCAAGTAAATTACCAGTATTTACTACAACTTTTACCAGTAATATCATTGTATTTTCCAAGTAAATTACCAGTATTTACTACAACCTTTACCAGTTATATCATTGTATTTCCCAAGTTAACTAGAAATATCACTGAAGATGATAAATACCCCCAAAACAGCGCCTTGACTCAAAATATGGCTTCCGACCCACCAACAAAAGGGCCAGGTGTGGCGAAATATGATTTTGACTTACTTGTCCGTTTTTTCAAAATGCTATTTTGCACTTGTCAGTATGATATTTATATAGTAAATCCCTACAAAATTTCACTTGTCCGTACAGGCTCTGGGACAAGCTGGGCAATACGGACAATGGATTTCGCCACCCCTGAGGGCCATAACTCTGTAAAATAACATGCAATTGTAAGACCTTTATGATATGCACATCTCCTCTTGGTATAGAAGCTTCATGTGAAATGTTATTGAATTCCACCCCAGTGGTTTGAAAGAAATAAGCTGGACAAAATATGGCTTCTGACCAACCAACAACTTAATAAGTAAAAGGGCCATAACTCTGTAAAATAACATGCAATTGTAAGACTTTAAGGGTATGCACATCTCCTCTTGGTATAGAAGCTTCATGTGAAATGTTATTGAAATCCACCCGGTGGTTTGTAAGAAATAGGCCAGACAAAATATGAGCAACAACTTAATAAGTAAAAGGGCCATAACTCTGTAAAATAACATGTAATTGTAAAACCTTTAGGATATGCACATCTCCTCTAGGTATAGAAGCTTCATGTAAAATTTTATTGAATTCCACCCATCGGTTTGTAAGAAATAGGCCGGTCAAAGTATGACTTCGGACAAAATATGAGCAACAACTTAATAAGTAAAAGGGCCATAACGCTGTAAAATAACATGCAATTGTAAGACCTTTAGGGTATGCACATCTCCTCTTGGTATAGAAGCTTCATGTAAAATTTAATTGAATTCCACCCAGTGGTTTGTAAGAAATAGGCCGGACAAAATATGACCAACATCTTAATAAGTAAAAGGGCCATAACTCTGTAAAATAACATGCCTTTAGACCTTTAGGGTATGCACATCTCCTCTTAGTATAGAAGCTTCATGTAAAATTTTATTGAATTCCACCCATCTGTTTGTAAGAAATAGGCCGGACAAAATATGACCAACAACTTAATAAGTAAAAGGGCCATAACTCTGTAAAATAACATGCAATTGTAAGATCTTTAGGGTATGCACATCTCCTCTTGGTATAGAAGCTTCATGTAAAATTTTATTGAATTCCACCCAGTGGTTTGTAAGGTATAGGCCGGACAAAATATGACTTCCCACCGACCGACCGACCAACAGCCAGACACAGTGACACTTATATATGGGGGGTACAATTAGCAGTATTTACTACAACTTTTACCAGTTTTAATGTCATTCCATGAGCACCAAGGAGGAAAACCATGACTACACTTTTATATTAGACTCATACCCTAATTGTCTCTTAAAATTAACACTCAGCCGAAGGGAGGAGCATCATGGCACTGGATCAATGTTGTAAGTTTATAATCAGTTTGAACTTTCTACAGAGCAAAGAAATACAGAATCACAATTATCTTAATGTTATACTTATTATACATGCATTTTCTAACAAAAGTTTCAAGATAATGTCGTAAGGAATTATGTTACCTGACACACTTTTCACAGTGTAGTTGCTCCACAGAATCATGTAAAATATGTCCTTTTTCATGTAAACGCCAAAATATGCCTTGGGCAATCCTGAATAAAAACAACAGTAGCAACAAGTTGTAAGTGGTACATGTAAGATATTGAATAACAACAGTACATATGCATAAAATTAGCATTAGCATTTTTACATTGACATCTTCCTAAGTTCCTAACGTCATTATTCTTTGTAACTTTGTATCAGCAGTCAACTGAGAAATATTAAACTATTTTCTGAGTCATTTAGTCCTCTAAATATACACCTAAATTGTTATTTCATGTACTAGTTTTGGGGAGGTTTAAAGACATTAACCTGATAAGTCTTTTTAGAGTTCTCTGCTTAGAAAACTCCTGAGGCAAAAGCAATATATAGAAAAATTGAAATAATCTGAATATAAACACTCCATGTGAAAAGGTTTTGAATACGCTTTTGTGAACAGTGTATTTCTAGATCAGCCAGTGCTCACAACAAGCAATTTCTCCTTTTGTCACAATGTTTTCCACTTTTAGTCATAGGTTATCCATTCAATTATAGAGATTTTCCATTTTGTGACAAAATATGTTCAAAGTCAGCTGCATCAGAATTGTCGTATGAGGGAAAGGGTTAAAAGGTTCTGGCAACTTGTGTAGATTATGCTAAGACTAAGTAGATGGGATTTGAACCTACACTGTTCCTTAAACCCTTAACCACATACAGCATATCAGCAGTAGACAACATTGAAAACATCTAGGCAAACAAAGGAACAATCTCAATATGAAAGGATAATATTTTCAGAGTTAAAAACATTGTGTCAAAATGGGAAATTTGCTCATCATGAAAGATTTTTCTTAAGTTTGGCACAGTGAAATGATTTTTGACTCAATATGACACAAATTTAGACTAGATAACATCAAGACAAAGTTTCAACATTCTCAATTATGAAAAACAGACTCTAGATCATTAACAGATTTTAATTAATTTTTGCTAGCCTATCATCAAGACAAATATTCTGACAAAGATACAAGCTGGTGAAGTAAAAAATGTGGTAAACTAAAAGAACTAAATTGTTCTCAAATTTGGCCTGGTGAACTGATTTTTGACCTGACATGACCTATATTTGAACTTAACCTAAATATCATCAAGACAATCATACTGAAAAAGTGACTTCCAGAGTATTAACAAGATTTTCCTTCAATTTGGACTAGTGACCTATTTTTTAATTAGACGTAACCTTTACACCAGCTTAGCCTAGATAACATCAAGAAAAACATTCGGAATTTTTTTCAACAAGCTCAATTTAAAAATGTGGCTTCCAACATGACCCATATTCAACCTTGAACAAGAGATTATCAAGACAAAGTTTCAAGCTGTTAAAGTAAATCAAGTTGCTGTAGAGTGCTTACAATTGTTTTCTCAAATTTGACTTAGTGAGCTAGTTTTCGAACAGACATGACCTATATTCGAACTTTGCCTAGATATCATCAGGACAAAAAATCTGCAAAGGCTTCAACATGCGCAAGATAAACAATAGGGCCATGAGGCCCTGAAATTGCTCACCTGAGAATTGGCGATTTAAGACTTTACTCTTTCAGCGCCAATGGCAATATCATCAAGACAAATTTTCTGACAAAATTTCAAGCTGCTCAAGTCAAAAATTCAATCTCTATAGAGTTAACTAGATTGTTCTACAATTTAGCCTAGCGACCTAGTTTTAGACCGGTCATGACCTATATTCGAACTTGACCTAGATATCACTAAGACAAATATTCTGACAAAGTTTCAACATGCTCAAGCCAAAAAATGTGGCTTCCAGAGTGTTAACAAGATTTTCCTTCAATTTGGCCTAGTGACCTAGTTTTTGACCCAACATGACCTATATTCAAACTTGGCATAGATATCACTTAGACAAATATTCTGACAAAGTTTCAACATGCTCAAGCCCAAAAATGTGGCTTCCGGAGTGTTAACATGATTTTCTTTAAATTTGGCCTTGTGACCTAGTTTTTGACCCGACATGACCCATATTCGAACTTGACCTAGATATCACTAGGACAAATTTTCAGGCATAGTTTCAACATGCCCAAGCCAAAAATATGGCTTCCAGAGTGTTAACAAGATTTTTCTTAAATTTGTCCTTGTGACCTAGTTTTTGACAGGACATGACCCATATTCGAACTTGGCCTGATATCATCAAGACAAACATTCTGACAAAGCTTCAACATGCTCAAGTTTAAAGTATGGCTTCCAGAGTGTTAACAAGATTTTCCTTCAATTTGGCCTAGTGACCTAATTTTTGACCCAAAATGACCTATATTTGAACTTGGCTCAAGTTTAAAATATGGCTTACAGAATGTTAACAAGATTTTCCTTCAATTTGGCCTAGTGACCTAGATTTTGACCTGACATGACCTAGTTTCGAACTTGGCCTAGATTTGATGGAGATATATGTTCTGATAAACTTTTATGAATTTTGGATGCAAAATGTTGCCTCTAGAGTGTTAACAAGCAAATGTTGACGACGGACGACGGACAAAAGGCGATCACAAAAACTCACCTTGAGCACTTTGTGCTCTGGTGAGCTAAAAAGTGGCGTCAAGAGAGGGTGTGACCAACATTATAGAAAAAGACTATAGATGATAACCACACACAACAAATCTGCAGCAGACTTATTTGAAAACATCTGTCGACATTTAGCAAATCTCTTTGAAAGAAGTATTGAAAGAAGTATAATCATTGAATACAGTTGAAAACATTCTGGCAAAAGGAGAAATTGCTCTTGCCACATTATTTTTAAAAGCCGTCTGCAGCAGATGAATAGTATTTTCTTACTTAGTTTGCTGTACTGTTGTGGTACGTCCAAAATAATCAAAGTCAATATTGAACCATTCGTATATCTGTTTGTGTATGGCCGAATATTTGTCACAAATCTGTTGGGGAGTCAAACCCTCCGCAATGGCCTTGGTTTCAGTGGCCGTCCCATACTCATCGGTCCCACAAACGTATACACAGTTGTAATTCTTTAATCGACAGTACCTGTTAGATGTTTTAAAAATAGGTACAACAAGATGTGTTTGTGAAACACTGATGCCCCCCAATGGCAACATCTAGGTCAAAGGTCAAGGTCGCAAGGTATACACATGTGAAATATGGTAGCATTACCTGTTATTGTTCAAAAGTAGTGGGGAAGGTTAAAAAAAAAATTGAGAATGGCAACATCTAGGTCAAAGGTAAAGGTTGCAAGGTCAAAAATGTTGGTACTGACAGAAAGGTCATGTCACAAGGAATACACATGTGAAATATGGTAGCCGTATCTGTTATGGTTCAAAAGTAATGGCCAAGGTTACAAGTTTTTTTCGAGAATGGCAACATCTAGGTCAAAGGTCAAGGTCGCAAGGTCAAAAATGTTGGTACTGACATGTGAAATATGGTAGCCATACCTGTTATGGTTCAAAAGTAATGGCCAAGGTTAAAGTTTTTTTCGAGAATGGCAACATCTAGGTCAAGGTCAAGGTCGCAAGGTACTGACAGAAAGGTCATGTCACAAGGAATACACATGTGAAATATGGTAGCCATACCTGTTATGGTTCAAAAGAAATGGCCAAGGTTAAAGTTTTTTTCGAGAATGGCAACATCTAGGTCAAGGTCAAGGTCGCAAGGTGAAAAATGTTGGTACTGACAGAAAGGTCATGTCACAAGGAATACACATGTGAAATATGGTAGCCGTATCTGTTATGGTTCAAAAGTAATGGCCAAGGTTAAAGTTTTTTTCGAGAATGGCAACATCTAGGTCAAAGGTCAAGGTCGCAAGGTCAAAAATGTTGGTACTGACAGAAAGGTCATGTCACAAGGAATACACATGTGAAATATGGTAGCCGTAACTGTTATGGTTCAAAAGAAATGGCCAAGGTTAAAGTTTTTTTTTAGTATGGCAACATCTAGGTCAAAGGTCAAGGTCGCAAGGTCAAAAATGTTGGTACTGACAGAAAGGTCATGTCACAAGGAATACACATGTGAAATATGGTAGCCGTATCTGTTATGGTTCAAAAGTAATGGCCAAGGTTAAAGTTTTTTTCGAGAATGGCAACCTCTAGGTCAAAGGTCAAGGTCGCAAGGTCAAAAATGTTGGTACTGACAGAAAGGTCATGTCACAAGGAATACACATGTGAAATATGGTAGCCGTACCTGTTATGGTTCAAAAGTAATGGCCAAGGTTAAAGGTTTTTTTGTGCAGACAGACAGACAGACCAACAGACCAACCAACCAACAGACAGGCCAAAAACTATATGCCCCCCGAATCGGAGATTCCGTGGGGGCATAACAAAAAAAAACTTTAATGTATAAAAAACAAATCACTGCTAAAATGTTGAACTATTAACTAAACAGAAATTGAAAATAAAAACTAAAACCTCTTTTTAATCGAGAGAAATTCCATAGAAATCACTATCTCTTTAAAATGAAACTATAGGATCTGAAAATAATCTTATTAACCCTTTCCCTCATTTAGAAGATTTCTGACGCCTCTGCAGCAGACGGCTTTTTGAAAACATAGTGACAAAAGAAGAAATTGCTCAAAACAAGCAATTTCTCCTTTTGCTACAATGTTTTCCACTTTTAGTCATAGGTTATCCATTCAATTATAGAGATTTTCTATTTTTTGACAAAATATGTTCAAAGTTGTCTGCTGCAGAATTGTTGTATGAGGGAAAGGGTTAAAACAGCAAACAGTTTTCTTACCATTTACCTTATATTCATAAATGATTCATGCGGTCTGATTAAAAAAATGTATGAAGAAAATAGTAGGAATTTGTTAATGTAATCTTGCTTAAAACAAGCAATATTTATACCACCAAGATTTTCAAAAGTTGAATGCTGCAGAAAAGTCAAATATTGAATTATCAGGTAAAGGGCTAACCCTTTCCCACATTCAACAAATCTGCAGCAGAAGTCTTTGAAGACATCTAGGTAAAAAGAAATCTGTAAAACTTCTATGTAATAAATAATTAAAATCAAATAGAAGTAAAAACATTGTGACAAAAGGAGAAATATCACCTTTGATGAGCAATTTAACCTTTTTCTCCAATATTATTTTTTGTTATAAATTGTGTGCTGCATATTAGTGTGTTTGAGTGTACCTGGAGAAGACATCGGCACTGAGGACACATCCAATGATGTTACCAAGATGAGGAACATTGTTCACATAGGGTAAGGCACTGGTGATTAGAATATTTCTTTTGCCTTTCTCTGGTAGTCTGAAATGGATACATAAAATATCATATTATCCACTGTTATTGGACTGGACATTTCTAAATTGAAAAGAAATTAAAGAAACAAGAGGGCCACCAGGCCCTGGATCGCTCAACTGAGAATGTGCTATTTAAGACTTAATAAGAGAAGCCATGTTTTTAACGGATCAGATCATCGAAATAATTTCAATAATCTTGATAGAGGGTCACTCGAGGACCATTTGATAAAACAAGAGGGCCATGATGGCCCTGGAATCGCTCACCTGATTTTTTTTTTTCACTTTAGCTATATAAGCCCCGACCAATCAACATGGCTTAAAGGAATCTGATAGAGGGTCATCCAGGGTACATTTCTACAAAATTATTTGAAAATCGGCCTGACACTTTTGGAGGAGAAGAATTTTAAGTTTTCACTATAGCCATATAACGCAAAAAAGCCCCGCCCCTCCTGGCGGCTATGTTTTTCGACCAATCAACATGGCTTCAAGGAATCTGATAGAGAGTCACCCAAGGAACATTTCTACAAAATAAGTTCAAAATCTGCCAACCAATTTGGGAGGAGAAGAATTTTGAAGTTTTTTTCGTTTCGTTGCCATGGAAACCAGAATTCTGCATGGATCCCAATAATTTGAAGGAATTCTGGTGAGGTCATTGAGAGGATGCTTTCTGTGAAGTTTCATCCCAATTAACCCACTGGTTACTGAGGAGAAGATGTTGAAGATTTTTTAAGTTTTCACTATAACCATAAAAGGCAAAATAGCCCCGCCCCCTGGCAGCCATGTTTTTCGTCCAATCAACATGGCTTGAAGGAATCTGATAGAGGGTCACCCAAGGAACATTTCTACAAAATTATTTGAAAATCGGCCTGACACTTTTGGAGGAGAAGATTTTTTAAGTTTGCACTATAGCCATATTGGCAAAATAGCCCCCCCCCCCCCCACCCTGGGGGCCATGTTTTTCGACCAATCAACATGGCTTGAAGGAATCTGATAGAGGGTCACCCAAGGATCATTTCTACAAAATAATTTGAAAATCGGCCTGACACTTTGGGAGGAGAAGATTTTTAAGAATTTTGAAGTTTTTTTCATTTCGTTGCCATGGAAACCAGAATTCTGCATGGATCCCTAAAATTTTAAGGAATTCTGGTGAGGACATTGCGAGGATGCTTTCTGTGAAGTTTCATCCCAGTTGACCCACCGGTTACAGAGGAGAAAATGTTGACGGACGCCGGACGCCGGACATAGGGCGATCACAATAACTCACCCTGAGCACTTCGTGCACAGGTGAGCTAAAAAGTGGTCTCTAGTGATAACAAGATTTTTCTCAATATTGACTTAGTGACCTAGTTTTTGGCCGGACATAACCGTTAAAGAAATAGCTTATCAGTAAAGGCCATTTGTATCTTGAAATCTAACAAGAACTTTAATAAGAATGGAATTATACAGTTTTGTCATTTTGCGCCTTTCCTGATGCCGCCTTGCTGCCCTGTTTTTCAACAAAATCAATATGGCTTGGACAGTTGTTTTAGACGGTCACACAAGGATCATTTCTACCAAATTAAAGTTTGGGTATTTTTCTCTTTCTGATGCGGCAGCAACCAAAGTTCTACACAGAATGTAAGTCTTTGAACAATTTTAAAAGAGGACAACCATGGAACATTCCTGTGAAGGTAAGTTGGAATTGGTCCAGTGGAATGGTAGGAGTTGTCATTTGTAGCTAAAAGTTCAATTTACCCTTTTTGTGATGATGCCTGCTGCCTGTTTGCTATGATTTTGTAACCAATCAAAACAGCTTGAACAAATTAAGAAGAGGATCACTGAAGAAAGATTCCTATTATTTTGTATTATAATCAGACAAGGACTTTCATAGAAATGGAATTTTCAAATTTTCAAATTTTGCCCCTTTTCTGATGCTGCCTGACTGCCATGTTTTTCAACCAATCAGTATGACAAATTTTTGTAGAGGGTCACCCAAGGAACATTTCAACCAAATTATATTGGAATCAGACAAGCAGATTCAGAGAAGAAGATTTTTAAAGTTGGGACATTTTGCCCTCTTTCTGATGCCGCAGCAACCAAAGTTGGTCCTGTGGTTTAAGAGAAGAGGATGTTTAAAGCTAAAAGTTAACGACGGACGACAGATGACGGACAGAGAGTGATCGGAGTAGATCACCTTGAGCCTTTGGTGATCTAAAAATGTTCTACAATTTGGCCTAGTGACCTAGTTCATGACAGGACCTAACCCATATTCAAACTTGGCCTAGATATCATCCAGGCAAATATTATGACAAAGTTTCAACATGCTCAAGCCAAAAAGGCGGCTTCAAGAGTGTTAACAAGATTTTTCTTTAATTTGGCCTAGTGACCTAGTTTTTGACCCAACATGACCCGTAATTGAACATGGCCTAGAAATCATCAAGACTCATGAAGATTGGATGATAATAGTGGCCTCAAGAGTGTTAACCCTTTCCTTCATGTAGACGCTTTATGACGCCTCTGCAGCAGACGGCTTTTTGAAAACATAGTGACAAAAGAAGAAATTGCTCAAAACAAGCAATTTCTCCTTTTGCCACTATGTTTTTCACTTTTAGTCATAGGTTATCTATTCAGTTATAGAGATTTTACATTTGTTGACAAAATATGTTCAAAGTCGTCTGCTTCAGAATTGTTGTATGAGGGAAAGGGTTAAAGATACACATGTGTTACCTGCTGATAAGTCATTAACAGAAAGACACACAGAGAAGTGATCCCTCTATTCAGAAGGAGTGTAGGACAAAAACCCCACGAGACATAAACCCCATAGGACAATACACCCATGGGACAATACCCCCCTAGGATATTTACCCATTGGACAAAACCCCCATTCGTATTATAGAACAATCTTTTTTTTCTCTATCAGCAAATCAAAACGAATGAAATAAGTTAAATATGCCTTTGTTAAAATTACCTTTATCAAAAAATTGGCACAGTATATAGTAGCCTTTATCATGATAGAAAGAGGAATTTGAGTACTTATCGCATTTATTGTTTGTTGGAGTATCGTTTCCTTTTCCTTTAATGTTTTCTTTTTTTAAATGTATATCAGAGAAAAAAATTTTTTGAAAACATTGTGATAAAAAATTGCATACTGTTGAATTGATCCATTTGCTACAATGATTTCATTTTCATTGAAATAGATAAAAAATGATTTATAGAAATGTTCAATAGTTGTCAAAGTCTGCTGCAACAAATATGTTGTGTGTGCGAAAAGACTAATTAAAATACACTTTCATAGCAATTAATTATCTTTGATGCATTGAATTTATTAGTCAAAACCTAACGTATTAACAATTATTGATAAAGCCAAAAAACTGTATATAATCTGTAATTGTGTGTTTCTGTTAATTAATACCTGTGAACAACTAATTAAACATATATCAAATTTATATACTTTTCTCTAATTGGTCTGGGATCAGTAAGGTGTAGGACTAATTGTATCATCTTAATACGGAATTTAACACATCTATATATTAATAACAAACACCCATGGGGGTATTGTCCACTTTTTACTTTCAGCGAAGGGTGTTTTGTCCTATGGGGTTTATGTCCCGTGTTTTTTTTGTCCGTACACCATTCAGAAGTGGTTTGCAAATAAGGTTTTATTAAAGATCAGGTCTATTACAAACATTATTTGGAACCTAAACATATTGTGCTAACTTACACAGGATGAGTTCTTTTCAATGGTTCTGGGCAGAGTTTTTTCCCTTTTACCCATGCCTCTTTAGCTGCAGCTATCTCCTCAGGGTTGGCTAGGACTTTCTCTGCAACAGCCTTGAACATAAAACAAATACATTAACCCATTCCTACACAAGGTTTCAAGCTGCTGGAGCAAAACATGTGATATCTAGTGTTAAAAAGGTTTTTTCTTCAATTTGGCCTAGTGACCTAGTTTATGACTGGACATGACCTACATACGAAATTAGCCTATATATCATCAAGATAATTATTCTGACAATGTTTTAACATGCTAAAGTTAAATATATGGCCTCCAGAGTGTTAACAAGATTTTCCTTCAATTTGACGTTGTGACCTAGTTTTTAAACTTACATGACCCAGTTTCAAACTTGTCTAAGATTTGATGGAGATGAATGTTCTAATAAACATGTTCTAATAAACATTCATGAAGATTAAATTCAAAATGTAGCCTGTAGTGTTAACAAGGCAATTATTGACTACGCACAACGGTTGGATGACGGACAAAATGTGCTCAAAACAGCTCGATTTGAGCACTTTGTGCACATGCAAGCTAAAAATGTAGCTTCCATAGCCTTAACAATAGTTTTCATCAATTAGGCCTAGTGACCTAGTTATTGACCTGACATGACCTATATTGGAATTTGGCATAGATATCATCAAGATTTTTATTTGATTTGGCCTAGTGACCCAGTTTATGATCTCATAAGACCTTTACTCCAACTCAACCTTGATATCATCAAGATAATTATTCTGACAAAGTTTCAACATGCTCAAATTTTTTACCCCACTTGACACAGTTACAAACTTGGCCAAGATTTGTTGGCAACGCACAAAAAAGGTTATTGCATGAATATGGGAAACTATTGTGATGGGACTCTTTCCTTTGGAGGAACTCATCCAACACAATATTTTACCATACAGACACAATAATCTATAATAAATTTCAAATGAGTGAACATGGAATGTGATATTTTCATTGGTGAAAACAATTCCATTTGGAGTTTATAAAATGGAATCACAACTTGATTTGACATATAAAAAGAGTGTGTCAAGGAATACATGTTTGGACAACCAATATGTCATAAATAAGAAAGCGTGACAGATGGACAGATGCCAAGGAAGATAACATTTAAATCCATTTGCTCTCAAATGACACTTCTCATAGATACCTACATTACTTTCCTCCTTTTGTTTACTGTTTTGCTGCTGTACGTCTGGTTTCTTATTGCTCTCTACCACTCTTATTGGGACTGGTTGATTGGTAATGGACATTTTCCAAGAAGCTGTATTGTAATATACACTGGACACAGCTATTTGATAATCCGTCTTCATAGTCAAAGTGGTGAACCATGTACAGATGGAAGCATATTCTGTTTCCCATCCTATCAACAAAACATTTGTACAGGTCATTAAAACAGCATCAGTCTGGCCCTCAAACTCGAAATATGGGGCTTATTTCTAAAATCTTAATTTGCCCTCCAAACCCTATTCTGTGGGTACCCAAAAGAGTATTCTTATTGAGACGATTCTTTTGAGTATCAACAACAAAGGGACATTTAACTCCTCCGTATCTAGGCCTTTGATAAACACTTTACCACATACAACAAATCTGTAGCAGACAACTTTGAAAACATTCCCACTAAAATATGGAAAATGTCTGTAAATGATATATTTTATGTGCTTGGTAAGCTTTCAAGCAACAGAAAAGACTCACATGTTTCACTATAAAGTCGCTTTTGAAGCTTTAATAAAATTGGCATAAGCATTTTCCAATCATGTTAGGAACAGGAATGTTGAAAAATAAGTCTATTGAAATCTGTCAATTGGGTTAGGGGAAGTTGTTTGTTGCTGGAACGGACGGACCATGAACAGCCAGATGGTGAAAGAACACATTAACTTACCCCACACTTGCACAGATGAGCGTAAAAGACATGTAAAACCCCAACAAACAAACAAATCAGAATAAACTAGAACTATCACTGAAGATGATAAATATCCCCCAAACAGCACTTCGACCTACACCATCTGGTATGCCAGGGGTAATTTGACTGATCAAGGGCCAGTAAATCTGGTATGCCAGGGGAAATGTGACTGATCAAGGGGCATTAAATCTGGTATGCCAGGGGTAATTTGACTGATCAAGGGGCATTAAATCTGGTATGCCACGGGTAATTTGACTGATCAAGGGCCAGTAAATCTGGTATGCCAGGGGAAATGTGACTGATCAAGGGGCAGTAAATCTGGTATGCCAGGGGTAAATTGACTGATCAAGGAGCAGTAAATCTGGTATGCCAGGGGAAATTTGACTGATCAAGGGGCAGTAAATCTGGTATGCCAGGGGTAATTTGACTGATCAAGGGGCAGTAAATCCGGTATGCCAGGGGAAATGTGACTGATCAAGGGGCAGTTAATCTGGTATGCCAGGGGTAATTTGACTGATCAAGGGGCAGTAAATCTGGTATGCCAAGGGTAATTTGACTGATCAAGGTGCAGTAAATATGGTATGCCAGGGAAAATTTGACTGAATATCAAAAGTTGGTTGACAAAGAGTCACCATTAACATTGAAGGCAAATGCGTTGAAGATCAGAGAAGGATTGATCAAATAAGAGAGCAGATTTTTACAATTTAAGGGGTAAATCTCTCAGGGCTTAGGGCAATCTTGCTGGATATCGAACTTGGTCGAGCTATTGTTGCCATAAACATTGTGACAAAGATTTTTTCAGAGAAGGGTTGATCAAGTTAAAGAGCAGACAAAGATGATTTAGCAAAATTTAACTAATTTAAGAACAATAACATAAGTTAGAGAGTAAATAACTTTTGTTAATGGCATCTGCTGGCCAGTCACATGTGTTCCCATGATACGACCCATTTTAAACCTTTCCACGCATCTACAGCTGAGGACTTTTTAAAACATTGTGGCTAAAGAAGAAATTGCTCATAAGAGCAATTTTCCTTTTGCCAGTGTTTTCAACTCTTTTCAATAATCAAACTTTCGTTTTCAGGTTTTCCATTTTTTTGCCCAGATGTTTTCAAAGACGTCTGCTATCGTTAAGAAAGGCATACATAAAAGTCTGTTTAAAATGTAAAAGTTTCATGTTAATTAAAACATATTTACCTTTTAATGCAACTAGCACAGGATACAAGGTTGAATAGATACAAACATCTGCTGCTGTCATCTCACCCTGAATGAACAATTATAATCCCAGGTTAAAGTATTAATGGCTTCTGCAAATTATATGTTTCTACAACCAAATCTTATCCAATAAGCTTTTACTTAAAACAATTGCATCTAGATGCATCTCAAGTTTGTGGGTTAAGAAGAGAATGATAATCTTTTTCCATGACCAGCCTCTTATTAACCCAATATACTAAAAGGGGTTTATTTTTTTGTTTAAACTAGAATGGAGTGCTCCCCAGAGCACGTGTGCCACCTGCCGGGGCCTTGTCAGAAAATTTTAATTTTTGATAGAAAAGGGGCAATAACTCTGATATAAAAAATATTTGGATTATCCCCCCTTTGTGAACCAATCACACACATTGATATAAACATTTGTCAGAAGTTTCAATGTAATCCTTTGAGTAGAAAAAAAGTTATTTGAAAACGTGATGAAAAAGTGTGATGGACAGACAGACCACCGGACAGACGGACGGACGAGCCTACGAATGGACACTTGTTGGGTATTTTCCATGGTTGAAAAGTAGTGGTCAAGGTTAAAGTTTTTTTCGACAGACAGACAAAGAGACAGACAGACAGACGGACAGGCCAAAAACTAGATGCCCACAGAATCGGTGATTCCGGGGGCATAAAAAAACAGTACCCAACAAGTGTCCATTCGTGAGTGCGGCCAGACAGACGGACAGACAGACAGACGCCCGACAAAAAAAAAGTAATCCCTAAGTGCCTACCCTGCTACGCAGGTGACACAAAAAATGATGGACATTCAGGGAAAAATAAAGGTTTCAGTTAATCTGTTCCTGGGGCTATAATATCACTACATATTTATCAATTGATTGTGTTTATTTCAACAATCTTGGTAGAGGGTCACCTAAAACATGAGTGCCAAATTATTTACTAATTGGCCCAGCGTTTTTGTATGTGAAGATTTTTTTAGTTTTCACAATATAAACATATATGAGGAAAACAAACCCTGCCCCCTAGTGGCCATATTTTCAGCAGATCAGAATAATTTGAACAATCTTTGTAGACAAAGAAACATTTTTTAAATTATTTTCAAATCGGGCCAGTAATTTTGGACAAGAGGATTTTTTAAGTTTTCACTTTATATACAAGGCCCCAGGCGGCCATGTTCTTCAGCGGAACAGAATAATTTAAACATTCTTGATAGAGGATCACCTAAGGAACTTTTGTACCAAATTATTTTCAGATCGGGCCTGTATTTTGATACATGAAGATTTTCTTAAATTTTCACTATATATAAGTAAACAAGCTCTGCCTCCTGGTGGCCATGTCTTTCAACGGATCGGAATAATTTAAACAATCTTGGTAGAGGCTAACCAAAGGAACATTTTCTCAAAATAATTTTCAAATCAGGCCTGTATTTTTTTGATAAGAAGATTTTAAAAGTTTTTGCATTTTTCCACTTTTCTGATGCTCGACAACCAAAGTTCTAGATGTATTGAATTCTTTGAACAATTTTGAACGTAACAGGAACATTCCTGTGAAATTATTTTGAAATTGGTCAATTTGTTTAGGAATAAAAGTATTTTGTAGGAAAATCTAAAAAGCTTGGCTTGAGAGATAAAAGTTTGCAAGTGAGACTGAACCCAAAACAAACAGCTGATGAGATTTATTGAAGGTGTGAAAAAAAACCTGTGTTGACACACAGACGTGATGTGATCCCTCTGTATCTTCCAAGGCCTGTGAGACAAATTGTTATGTAGAATACTTACATTGACTATGGTAGATCTTCCCTTTAATTCTCCATCAAGGTGTTTGAGAAGCCTTGTCAAAGACTCCATGCAACCAGGTTCTAACTTACTTTGACCTACACTGGACAGTAAATACAGGAAAACTGTAGGCTGTAATATAAATTGGCCAAAATAAGATCATACTGTGATATGCAGGACACAAGAATACCTACTTTATAGGCTATTACAATGGTCATCAAAACTTGGCACATATGGGGTGAAATAACAGTTTCGGAAATATGCATGACATAAAAATGCATGTCATTGAGTGCTAATTTTTAAGAAATTCAAGGATAATAACTTTGCAAATACAAAGGAAAACAACAAACAAAACCCAAGGTGCACACTTTTGAATGCTGGTGAACAATCCTGTATCATAAAGAAAACCTAAAGGCCCTTGAGGGCCTATGCTCTACTGGGATGATTCTTTGGTCATTTCCAATCCAGAGCATGTATGTATGGTGAAGATCGGATAGTAAATGGAGGCTCTATTGTGTTCACAAGCTGTTTTATAGCAATTTTGACAATTTCAAGGGCCATAATCCAGTCTTGCATGGGCGGATCTGGCTGGTTTGCGAAAGGAACCGAGCTCTCATCAATATTCAACTACTATCTAAGTTTGGTGAAGATCAGATAGTAAATGGAAGCTCTATTGTGTTCACAAGCTCTATGATAGCAATTTTGACAATTACAAGGGCCAAAATCCAGTCTTGCATGGGCAGATCTGGCTGGTTTGCAAAAGGAACCGAGCTCTCATCAATATTTAACTACTATCTAAGTTTGGTGAAGATCGGATAGTAAATGGAGGCTATATTGTCTTCACAAGCTGTATTATAGCAATTTTGACGATTTGAAGGGCCATAATCCAGTCATGCAAGGACACATCTGGCTGGTTTTCAAAAGGAACCGAGCTCTCATCAATATTTAACTACCATTTAAGTTTGGAAGATCAGATACTAAATAAAGCCTCTATTGTGTTCACAAGCGCTATTATAAGAATTTTGCCAATTCCAAGGGCCATAATCCAATCTTGATTCGGCGGATCTGGCTGGTTTGCGAAAGGAACCAAGCTCTCATGGATATCTAACTACTGTATAAGTTTGATTGAGATACAATCAAAACTGAAGACTTTATTGCGTTCAAAAGCTCTATTATAGCAATTCTGACAATTTCAAGGGCCATAATCCAGCCTTGCATGGCTGGATCTGGCTGGTTTGCAAAAGGAACCAAGCTCTCAAGGATACCTAACTACTGTGTAAGTTTGGTGAAGATCAGAATGATAGTAAACTGAGCCTCTATTGTGTTCACAAGGTATATTATAGCAATTTTGACAATTTCAAGGGCCATAATCCAGTCTTGCATGGGCGGATCTAGATGGTTTGCGAAAAGGAACCGAGCTCCTATGGATATCTAACTACTGTATAAGTTTGATTGAGATGCAATCAAAACTGAAGACTGTATCGCGTTCACAAGCAATTGTTTACGGACGCACGGACGCACAGACGACGGACACCACACCACAGCATAATTTGCTCTTCTGGCCTTTGGCCAGTAGAGCTAAAAATAGAAAATGCATAAACATTTTTTTGTATATGGTCATGTAAGGAACATTTCTGCAAAAATATTGTAAAGTCAGACAAACATTTTGTTTTTCAACTTATCAATATGGCTTGATCAATGCTGTAGATGCAGGTCACCTAAAGAATATTTTGTCAAATAATATTGAAATCAGACAAGCAGATTCAGAGGAGTAGAGATTAATAGTATTGTCATTTTATCCCTTTTCTGATGCTGCTGTAACCTAATTTCGAAATAGAATTTGATTTTCTGAAGTTTGGTTGAAGTTTGGTTGAAATTAGCCAAGTGGCGTAAGAGGAGATGTTCTTTAAATAATACAATGTATTTTGATGACAGATCATAACACATGAAAAACAAAAGACATCAGGTCTATACAAGCGGCGTCACATGTCATGTTCTTAAATCCTTATTTGAGTAAAAACCCTTAATTGGGAGTACTCAAAAGAACTGTCTCACTGAGATAGTTCTTTTGAGGATCAACACTATAGGGATTAACTGCTAAATAAGTGAAATAGCTTTTTGAAAAGACTTGTTTTCTCCTCCCTTTTTAGACCTATTAATACATTTACATTTACTTACAAAGAGACAAGCATTTTCCCATTCCAGCCATTGATCCACTGCAGACTCATTGGTTTCTGTGATTTTATGTGACATCAAGTACCTCCCTATGGCATTGGCCGAGAACAGAAACTTGTTTGGCTGAACCTCCAACACTGGCAATTTGTTGGTTTGAAGATACGGAATTACATTTTTGCCTGTAAATGATTTAAAATCCTTCAGTTTTGGGGTAGAAATCTCGCTATAGCATTCGCTGAGACTAATAATTTATTAGAATGAACCTCCAACATGGGTATTATGTTAGTTTGAAGATACAGGATTGTATTTTTATCTTTAACACTTTCCCTCATACAAATGCATTTTGATGCATCTGCAGCAGACCACATTTTTTCTACAATGTTTTTAACTCTTTTCAATTATTAATTTATTATACTTTCATATTTTAGCATAGGGGTTTTCAAAATTGTCTGCTACAAATTTTTTTGCACGTTGGAAAGGGTTAATTAAATGATTTAAAATACTACAATTTTTGAGCAGGTGTCGACTACGCCATAGAGTTGGCTGAGAACAAGAACATTTTAGACTGGACCTCCAACATCGGTTACTTGTTACATTGAAGATAATAGATTATAAATTTACATCCCTTCCCAACATATATCAAATCTACAGCAGACAACTTAAAAATATCCAGGCAAAAATATGGAAACTCTCTTATGAATGAAATATAATAATTAACAAGAGGCCCATGAGGGCCTATGCTCTACTGGCATTGATCTGGCTTGTTTCAAAAGGAACCAATATGTCATCAATATTCAAATACCATCTAAGTTTGGTGAAGATCAGATAGTAAATGGAAGCTCTATTATGTTCACAAGCTGTATTATAGCAATTTTGACAATTTCAAGGGCCATAATCCAGCCATGCATGGGTAGATCTGGCCGTTTTTTAGAAATGAACCAAACTCTCATGGATATCTAACTACTGTATAAGTTTGATTGAGATACAATCAAAAACAAGCAAATTCAGAGAATCATGGTCCCCCGCCAGGGTCAAGGTCACAAGGTCAAAAATTGGTATTGATGGAAAGGGGTTGTCACAAGGAATACACATGTGAAATATGAAAGCAGTAACCTATTACGGTTCAGAAGTTATGACCAAGGTTAAAGTTTTTGTGACAGCGTGACTGACGGACTGACGGACGGACTGACGAATGAGAAATAATAGTCCCCAGCTTTCGCTAAAAGCGGGGGACAAAAAATCATCCAACCGGAACGCAAACACGATATGCGCATCTACACTTGGTGGTGATCCTTCCTATAAAGTTTCATCAAATTCCAAAAAGCGGTTGCAGAGAGATAGCCCGGAAATGAATTAAGTCATACATAGCCGGATGGTGGGGTAAAACTCCGTGAAAAATCATCCAACCGGAACGCAAACACGATATGCGCATCTACACTTGGTGGTGATCCTTCCTATAAAGTTTCATCAAATTCCAAAAAGCGGTTGCAGAGAAATAGCCCGGAAAAATGAATTTAGTCATACATAGCCTGATGGTGGGGTAAAGGGCCATAACTCCGTGAAAAATCATCCAACCGGAACGCAAACACGATATGCGCATCTACACTTGGTGGTGATCCTTCCTATGAAGTTTCATAAAATTCCAAAAAGCGGTTGCAGAGAAATAGCCCGGAAATGAATTTAGTCATACATAGCCTGATGGTGGAGTAAAGGGCCATAACTCCGTGCAAAATAATCCAACCGGAACGCAAACACGATATGCGCATCTACACTTGGTGGTGATCCTTCCTATGAAGTTTCATAAAATTCCAAAAAGCGGTTGCAGAGAAATAGCCCGGAAATGAATTTAGTCATACATAGCCTGATGGTGGAGTAAAGGGCCATAACTCCGTGAAAAATAATCCAACCGGAACGCAAACACGATATGCGCATCTACACTTGGTGGTGATCCTTCCTATGAAGTTTCATAAAATTCCAAAAAGCGGTTGCAGAGAAATAGCCCGGAAATGAATTTAGTCATACATAGCCTGATGGTGGGGTAAAGGGCCATAACTCCGTGCAAAATAATCCAACCGGAACGCAAACACGATATGCGCATCTACACTTGGTGGTGATCCTTCCTATGAAGTTTCATAAAATTCCAAAAAGCGGTTGCAGAGAAATAGCCCGGAAATGAATTTAGTCATACATAGCCTGATGGTGGAGTAAAGGAGTCATACATAGCCTGATGGTGGGGTAAAGGGCCATAACTCCGTGCAAAATAATCCAACCGGTACGCAAACACGATATGCGCATCTACACTTGGTGGTGATCCTTCCTATGAAGTTTCATAAAATTCCAAAAAGCGGTTGCAGAGAAATAGCCCGGAAATGAATTTAGTCATACATAGCCTGATGGTGGAGTAAAGGGCCATAACTCCGTGAAAAATAATCCAACCGGAACGCAAACACGATATGCGCATCTACACTTGGTGGTGATCCTTCCTATGAAGTTTCATAAAATTCCAAAAAGCGGTTGCAGAGAAATAGCCCGGAAATGAATTTAGTCATACATAGCCTGATGGTGGGGTAAAGGGCCATAACTCCGTGCAAAATAATCCAACCGGAACGCAAACACGATATGCGCATCTACACTTAGTGGTGATCCTTCCTATGAAGTTTCATAAAATTCCAAAAAGCGGTTGCAGAGAAATAGCCCGGAAATGAATTTAGTCATACATAGGGGTAAAGGGCCATAACTCGTCAGGGTCAAGGTCACAAGGTCAAAAAAATTGGTATTGATGGAAAGGGGTTGTCACAAGGAATACACATGTGAAATATGAAAGCAGTACCTATTACGGTTCAGAAGTTATGACCAAGGTTAAAGTTTTTGTGACAGCGTGACTGACGGACTGACGGACGGACGGACTGACTGACTGACGAATGAGAAATAATAGTCCCCGCGCTTTCGCTAAGCGGGGGACAATAAGGACTGTATCATGTTAACAAGCCCTATTATAGCACTTTTGACAATTTCAAGGGCCATAATTCAGTCATGCATGTGGCGGATCTGGCTTGTTTTCGAAAGGAATCAAGCTCTCATGGATATCTAACTACTGTATAAGTTTGGTTGAGATACAATAAACAAGAGGCCCATGAGGGCCTATGCTCTACTGGTATGGTTCTTTGGTCATTTTCAATCCAGAGCATGTATGTATGGTGAAGATCGGATAGTAAATGGAGGCTCTTTTGTGTTCACAAACTGTATTATAGCAATTTTTACAATTTCATGGGCCATAATCCAGTCTTGGCGGATCTGGCTGGTTTTCAAAAGGAATCAAGCTCTCATCAATATTCAACTACTATCTAAGTTTGGTGAAGATCAGATAGTAAATAGAGCCTCTATTGTGTTCACATGCTCAATTATAGCAATTTGAACAATTTCAAGGGCCATAATCCAGTCTTGCCTGGGCGGATCTGGCTGGTTTACGAAAGGAACCGAGCTCTCATGGATATCTAACTACTGTATAAGTTTGGTTGAGATACAATCAAAAGTGAAGACTGTATCGTGTAAACAAGCTCTTTTATAGCAATTTTGACCATTTCAAGGGCCATAATCCAGTCATGCATTGGCAGATCTGGCTGGTTTTCGAAAGGAACTGAGCTCTCATGGATATCTAACTACTGTATAAGTTTGGTTGAGATACAATCAAAAGTGAAGACTGTATCGTGTTAACAAGCTCTTTAATAGCAATTTTGACCATTTCAAGGGCCATAATCCAGTCATGCATGGGCGGATCTGGCTGGTTTTCGAAAGGAACCGAGCTCTCATGGATATCTAACTACTGTATAAGTTTGGTTGAGATACAATCAAAAGTGAAGACTGTATCGTGTTAACAAGAAATTGTTTACGGACGGACGCACGCACGCACGGACAAATCGCCACGACATAAGCCCTTCTGGCCTTTGGCCAGTAGAGCTAAAAATAAAGACTGTATCGTGTTAACAAGCTCTTTTATAGCAATTTTTACCATTTCAAGGGCCATAATCCAGTCATGCATGGGCGGATCTGGCTGGTTATCGAAAGGAACCGAGCTCTCATGGATATCTAACTACTGTATAAGTTTGGTTGAGATACAATCAAAAGTGAAGACTGTATCGTGTTAACAAGAAATTGTTTACGGACGGACGCACATACGCACAGACAACGGACAAATCGCCACGACATAAGCCCTTCTGGCCTTTGGCCAGTAGAGCTAAAAATTAAAAACATTGCAACACAAGACCTAGGACTGAAGGTGTCTCACCCTTCTTTGAGATTTGATGGAGACAAAAGTTCTGATAAATTGTAATAAAGATTGGAAGGAAATTGTGGACTCTCAAGAGTTCATGAGGTTGTTACTAAGATTTGAGCTCATGGCCTAATTTTTAATTTCACATGACCAAGTTTCAAACTTGACATAGATTTGATGGAGACAGGTGTTCTGATTAATTTTCCTAAAGATTGGATGAAAAAGGTGACTTTTACAGTCTTCACAACGTATGTGTAATGCTAAAATTTGACCTAATGACCTAGTGTTTGACTCCAATGACCTAGTTTTAAATTTAACCAATATTTGATGGAGACAAACAATCTGATTAATTTTCATGGTGATTGGATGAAATTTGATGGACACAAATATTTGATAAATTTTCATTTTGATAAAAAGAGTAACTTCTAGAATGTTCTAAAAATTATTACATCATTTGGCTTAGTGGCTTAGTTTTTGACTCCAAGACTCCATTTCAAACTTAATTAAATTTGATGGAGATAAATGTTCTGATAAATTTAATGCAGATTGAATGAAAAATTTGGCCTCAACAATCAGTGTTACTTTCTGACAAATTTTGACCTTTACCATGGCAGGGTCTGCACTTGGAAAAAATCAAGGCTGAAAATATTGAAAATTGAAAGTTTTATAATTGACGAGAGAAGAAACCATTGGGTCAGAAAGAGAAATTGATCATAATTACGTTAAGTTAAGTGTCAAAAGCTTACCGTCACTCTTTACATCCTGAACTTCCAGTTTCACTTGACCAATTTCGGCAGCAATCAGAACCTTCAATGTTTGGAAATTCCCACTGTCTGTATATAACTTCATCCTGAATTCCTTTCACAATAGATAAAAACAAATACAGAACATGTATTACACAATGATATTTACCCTTTGTATAATACCGGGTAATATGATTGTGTTATAATGATGGACACATATTCATCAAATGTAAAATGTGAGTAGTATACTTTTTATGATGTGAAACCTTTTTAAGCATGTAGAAACAAGAGGGCCATGATGGCACTGGATCGCTCACCTGAGTAATGCAATGTGATTTGTCAAGTCAACCACCATAAATCTTCTTTTTTATACCAATCAACATATAAGGCAACCACGTTTTCCACCAAACAACATGGCTTGAAGGAATCAACTAATGAACATTTCTACAAAATTAGTTGGGAAACAGTCTGTTATTTTCGGAGAAAAAGATGCCTGATATTTTCGGAGAAGAAGATTTTAAAAGTTTTCACAATAGCGATATAAGGCAAAACAGCCTTATCCCTTATGGCCATGTTTTTAGACCAATCAACATGACTTGAAGAAATCTGATAGAGGGTCAACAAAGGAACATTCCTACAAAATTATTTGTAAATCAGCCAAGTCCTTTTGGAGATGAAGATTTTTTAAGTTTTCACTTAAGCCATACAAGTACAAAAATTGCTGCAATCTGCAACAAAAATAAGGTTGTGCTGTGAAGCAAAACAGTCTTCAGACAAAATTTACTTGATTTACTTATTCAATATACGGACGCATATTACCACATGTGCAATAGACAACTTTTTAAAACATTGTGGCAAGAGGACAAATTTCTCATAATTACCAATTTCTTCTTTTGCTGTTCAATGCCATGGTTTCAAATCTTTTTGATTATTATACTATCATTTATAGAAATTTCAATGAAGATTATTTGCATAGATGTTAGCAAAGTTGTCTGTTGTTGAGTTAACTAAAACATGTAGTACTTAAATTATTGAAATTGATGAGCTAGTTAACAACTACGAGGCATTTAAGAAAATCTATTTTCTACACAGTTGTGAATGTTCTCCAATAGGAGACGGACAAATAGGCAGAATGTAGCACATGAACACATCATGGACAGTTTCTATGTAGTGAAAGTGTCTTTTTATCATAAACACTTGTCTGCTGCAGATGCAGTTACATGTGGGAAAGAGGGGTTGAATTATCATTTATTCTTACAGTACAAGAATTAAAACATTTAAAAACATTCAAAGCATTTATCATTTTTTTCATGCAACATTTATTCAAAATAATTGGAAATATTTCCAACCTGTACTCGAGGAGAATTTTTTCTTTTGAAGTTCTTTTGTTTTGGTTGCAATGGAAACCAGAATTCTGCTTGGATAAAAAACAAGAGGCCCAAGCAGTGTTTTCTCCAGACCAACATTTTTGAGGGTCATATATGGCCCCCTACTTGGAATTTTGGGGGTCATTGGACATTTTGGGGTCTTTTGAAAATGTTTGGGTCACACACATGGTTTTCATTAATTTAAGAAACCATAAACAATACTGGTGTATTTTAGTTTGTCTTTTAATCACAACTTACTATAACTGAGAGTAAATGACTAGAAGATGACTAGACTTAGAAATTAACAGACTTCCATCCCAATCATTTTACACTGTCACATGTTCCTTACAGTTGCCATTGTTCATTAGTGAGTTATTTGAACTGTTTAACATTCAACACTAAAGCTTGTTTGATTGTACAAAATTAATATTTGGTATGTTAACTTTACTTTGCGATTCAGACTGTGTTTTTGGACTGGAGAAAAATGAGGTTAAACGCTGCTGCTTAGCAGACAATGAAGCTGACATTTTTTCCCGGATATTTACGTCAGAGACTCAATCAGCACATCTCGGCAGATTGCGGTACCCTACATGTAACCAAAATCTGCCGAGATGTGTTGAATGGTCAAAGACTCGGTCATATACGCGCCTTACATAAGGTTATCAAAGAAACAAGAGGCCCATCAGGGGCTATGCTCTACTGGGATGGTTCTTTGGTCATTTTCAAGAGCATGTATGTATGGTGAAGATCGGATAGTAAATGGAGGCTCTATTGTGTTCACAAGCTGTTTTATAGCAATTTTGACAATTTCAAGGGCCATAATCCAGTCTTGCATGGGCAGATCTGGCTAGTTTGCAAAAGGAACCGAGCTCTCATCAATATTTAACTACTATCTAAGTTTGGTGAAGATCGGATAGTAAATGGAGGCTCTATTGTGTTCACAAGCTGTATTATAGCAATTTTGACAATTTCAAGGGCCATAATCCAGTAATGCAAGAAAACATCTGGCTGGTTTTCGAAAGGAACCAAGCTCTCATTAATATTTAACTACTATCTAAGTTTGGTGAAGATCAGAGAGTAAATGGAGCTTCTATTGTCTTCACAAGCTCTATTATAGCAATTTTGACAATTTGAAGGGCCATAATCCAGTCTTGCATGGGCTGATCTGGCTGGTTTGCAAAAGGAACCGAGCTCTCATCAATATTTAACTACTATCTAAGTTTGGTGAAGATCGGATAGTAAATGGAGCTTCTATTGTCTTCACAAGCTCTATTTTAGCAATTTTGAAAATTTCAAGGGCCATTATCCAGTCTTGCATGGGCGGATCTGGCTGGTTTGCAAAAGAAACCAAGCTCTCATCAATATTTAACTACTATCTAAGTTTGGTGAAGATCGGATAGTAAATTGAGCCTTTATTGTGTTCACAAGCTCTATTATAGCAATTTCGACAATTCCAAGGGCCATAATCCAGTCTTGTATAGGCAGTTCTAGCTGGTTTGCGAAAGGAACCACGCTCTCATGGATATCTAACTACTGTATAAGTTTGATGGAGATACAATAAACAAGAGGCCCATGAGGGCCTATGCTCTACTGGTATGGTTCTTTGGTCATTTTCAATCCAGAGCATGTATGTATGGTGAAGCTCGGATAGTAAATGGAGGCTCTTTTGTGTTCACAAGCTGTATTATAGCAATTTTTACAATTTCATGGGCCATAATCCAGTCTTGCATGGGCGGATCTGGCTGATTTTCAAAAGGAACCAAGCTCTCATCAATATTTAACTACTATCTAAGTTTGGTGAAGATTAGATAGTAAATGGAGCCTCTATTGTGTTCACATGCTCAATTATAGCAATTTGGACAATTTCAAGGGCCATAATCCAGTCTTGCATAGGCTGATCTGGCTGGTTTACGAAAGGAACTGAGCTCTCATGGATATCTAACTACTGTATAAGTTTGGTTGAGATACAATCAAAAGTGAAGACTGTATCGTGTTAACAAGCTCTTTTATAGCAATTTTGACCATTTCAAGGGCCATAATCCAGTCATGCATGGGCGGATCTGGCTGGTTTTCGAAAGGAACCGAGCTCTTATGGATATCTAACTACTGTATAAGTTTGGTTGAGATACAATCAAAAAAGAAGACTGTATTGTGTTAACAAGCTCTTTTATAGCAATTTTGACCATTTCAAGGGCCATAATCCAGTTATGCATGGGCAGATCTGGCTGGTTTTTGAAAGGAACCGAGCTTTTATGGATATCTAACTACTGTATAAGTTTGGTTGAGATACAATCAAAAAAGAAGACTGTATTGTGTTAACAAGCTCTTTTATAGCAATTTTGACCATTTCAAGGGCCATAATCCAGTCATGCAAGGGCAGATCTGGCTGGTTTTTGAAAGGAACCGAGCTCTTATAGATATCTGACTACTGTATAAGTTTGGTTGAGATACAATCAAAAGTGAAGACTGTATCGTGTTAACAAGCTCTTTTATAGCAATTTTGACCATTTCAAGGGCCATAATCCAGTCATGCATGGGCGGATCTTGCTGGTTTTCAAAAGGAACCGAGCTCTCATGGATATCTAACTACTGTATAAGTTTAGTTGAGATACAATCAAAAGTGAAGACTGTATCGTGTTAACAAGAAATTGTTTACAGACGGACGGACGCACGGACGACGGACAAATCGCCACGACATAAGCCCTTCTGGCCTTTGGCCAGTAGAGCTAAAAACTGAAGACTTTATCGCGTTCACAAGCTGTATTATATTAATTCTGACAATTTCAAGGGCCATAATCCAGTCTTGCATCGCCGCATCTGGCGGGTTTGCAAACGGAACCAAGCTCTCATGGATACCTTAGTACTGTGTAAGTTTGGTGAAGATCAGATAGTAAATGGTGCCTCTATTGTGTTTACAAGCTCTATTATAGCAATTTTGACAATTTCAAGGGCCATAATCCAGTCTTGCATGGGCGGATCTGGCTGTTTTGTGAAAGGAACCGATCTCTCATAGATATCTAACTACTGTATAAGTTTGATTGAGATACAATCAAAACTGAGACTGTATCGCGTTCACAACCAATTGTTTACGGACGCACACACGCACAGACGACGGACACCACGCCTTTGGCCAGTAGAGCTAAAAACAAGCGTTTAATTTGATCATGTGACTTTCTAGTCCAAATAATTTAGACTTTCGGTTTCTCGTTTTATCATCTGTCATTTATTGGTCACCGAAGACTGTTCAAATTATCCATAGCACGTTTCAGACAGACTCGATTTACGTTATTATGCTGTTTATATCCTTGACAGCTATCGCAACGAAAAAAAAACATATTTATAATAATATCAATTTGAGTCTTAAGTTATACAGCTTACCTCTTTACCACTTAAATCTATCAAAATTCAATTCACAACGGCGAAAAATTTAAAATCTATAACAAATTTGTTTCAGGTTAAATAAACCAGACGAAATTGTTAAAAAAAAAAATATCGCCCAAACTTGTTTGAATAAGATATACATATGTATAACTATTTCGTTAAAGATCTATTTTGGTGTACTTTAACCACAATTCCCACAATACCGTATTCGGTTTTCTTCGGTTCAAATAGACCACATTGTGAGTTATTAAACGTCAGGCCTCTAAGAGGTGGATTAATAAGAGATTTAAACACATAAAAAATGTTAGTAAGACCTTTTGTGTTTACTTTATACAATAAATAAATAGATGGTTAAAGGTTGTTGTCCTATATGTGCATTTTGGTGTGACAATTATTACATACGCCAGATTCGACCCTGAAAGTGTTGCCAAATTTCCGACCAGATTCATGGTCGGAAATTAGCGATGCCTTTTTCGCATGTTTTGAGAAGACGCTTATGCAGGATAATAACAAAATGAAAAATGAGCATACGAGATGTCTTTTGTTTGAGGGACTAGTGACTTACTGAATTTGTTTACATTTTTGTTGCGTTATAAAAGACGCAGATTTTCAATTTATATGCGTCAATGTCAATTAAATTGCGTCAAAGACACAGAAAACGCGCTCTGGAGAATACACTGGCCCAAGAGTATTGCTCCACTGCCATTAGGCAACAATTAAATCTCCAAACAGCCCCGCCCCATAGTGGCCATGTTTTTTACCAATCACCATGGCTTGAAGGAATCTCATCGAGCTCACCCAAGGAAAGTTCCTGCAAAATTATTTGAAAATCAAACAGTTTGGGAAGAGAAGATTTTCAAAATTTCACTTTACAAATATAAGGTTAACATGCAGCCCCGCCCCCCTGGCAGCAATATTTTATTAAGACCAATCAACATGGCTTGGTGGAATCTGATAGAGAGTCACCCTAGGAACATTTCTACAAAATTATTTGAAAATCGGCCAGATACTTTCGTTGGAGAAGATTTTTTAAGTTTTCACTATAGCCATATCAGGCAAAACAGCGCTGCCCCCTGGAGGCCATGTTTTTCAACCAATCAACATGGCTTGAAGGAATCTGATAGAGGGTCACCCAAGAACATTTCTACAAAGTTATTTGAAAATCGGCCCGACTCTTTCGTATGAGAAGATTTTTAAGTTTTCACTAGTCATATAAGCCAAAGATTGCCCCGCCATCTGGCATGGCAGCCATGTTTTTTTACCAAGCAACATAGCTTGAAGGAATCTTGAAGGAGGCCATGTTTTTCAACCAATCAACATGGCTTGAAGGAATCTGATAGAGGGTCACCCAAGGAACATTTCTAAAAATTTATTTGAAAATCAGCCAAACAGTTTTGGAGGAGAAGCATTTCAAAGTTTTTTCTTTTGGTTGCCATGGAAACCAGAATTTTGCATGGATCAAAGTGGTTAGGCAGGTGAAGTGGTTTGAAACAAAAAGTTGACTCACAGACGCAAGCACGTCGGACAATTTGCCATGACATAAGCTTGGCTGGCTTTAAGCCAGTGGAGCTAAAAACGAAGAATTTTGGTGAGGACAATGAGAAGATGTTTTCTGTGAATCCTTTTGACCCACTGGTTACAGGGAGAAGATGATTGACGGACAAAAGGCAATAACTAACCTCGAGTGCTTCATGCTCAGGTGAGCTAAAAAAAGAACTGAAAAATCTGTATAAAGGAAAGTTAAATTATTGAAAAGAAATGAAGACATTTTGGCAAAAGGAGAATTTGCTCATTATTGCCACTACAATATATCATCTCAAAATGCACCTCTTGTGATCAAAGACAAAATAAACCTTCCCAACCTGTAGACATATTTGGACACATCTGCAGCAGATTTGATGTATGTGAGAAAAGGTAATCCCTTTCTCTGGAAGACTTTTTCTGCTTTTGAGGAAGAAGAATTTTAAAAACACTGAGGTGATTGGAGAAATTGCTCATATTTGTTCCCACAAAATTAGATTTCTATATTTTCAGAAATATATAGTTGTTTCATGTTTTTAAGGAAACAACTCTACGAAGAGAGCCATGAGACCCTGGAAGACTCAACGAAATAAGTGCTCCTTAACCCTTTCCCTCATATAGACGCTTTTCGACGCCTCTACAGCAGACGACTTTTTGAAAACATAGTGACAAAAGAAGAAATTGCACAAAACGTGCAATTTCTCCTTTTGCCACAATGTTTTCCACTTTTTGTTGTAGGTTATTCACTTAATTATATAGATTTTCTATTTATTGACAAAATACATTTAAAGTCGTCTGCTACAGAATTGTCGTATGAGGGAAAGGGTTAAGACAAGATGAATTCTTAAAGGATATTTTGATCAATGCAATTTAACCCTTTTCGACAACACTGCAATACAGGCAAATCAGTGAAACTAGTTCTAATAAAATTTGTTTTAGCAAACTTTGTAGGATGGCACCAAGTTAAAACACCTGTGTAAATATTTTGAAATCGGAAGACAAATCGGAAGACAAGATGATTTTCAAAGGTAGCAACACCGGGCACATAAAACTATCCCTGTTACTGCTTTATTTATTTTTGCATTGGGTTCAATTGAAAATTCATAGGATGTGTGTTAACCTTTGCCACATACAAAAACATCTGCAGCAGACAACTTAGAAAACATCTAGGCAAAATTGGGTAAAATATTAATGAAAGAATGAATATTGAATTTTCTCCTTTTGTCATTATGTTATCAAAAGTCATCAGCAGTAGATACGTCAAAATGCTCCTGCAAGTTTGAAAGGGTTAAAGTGGAAACACAACATATCTATGTAACATCAGATGTGTCATCATTGCATGTATTTACAACCTCACAACAGATTGATCAAAGAAATTCACCTTTTCAAGTTAATACTCTAGCCATTTTATATTAACCATCTTCTTTTTTAAATTTCTCTGTGAAAAACATCTGGAGAAAATAAAGATGAATCAAATAAAATAGTTATTGGAGACAAAGCACTTAACAGCACAATACACTTTTTGTAATACTCCTAGACATGCCAATTATACAGCAGAGATTATTAGAAAACATTGTGCGAACATTTTGAAAACTATACAACTATTTATCTTCTTGTTTCACTCTTTTCTACACAATTCAAATGATTTCAATATTGAAGAGTTTAATAAAAGCATTTCATAGTGAATGGGTTATACATGAAATGATATAAATCATAAACAGTTTTTACTTTCACAACTATTTTTTTCCAAATTTACAAGTCATTTGCTTCAAAAGTACTGAGAGTCATTTCTGAAAAGGAAATGGTAAACCATCAAATACCAAACCAAAACTGTCAACATGCATTAAGACATGGTAATAAAAAAAAGACAACTAATGTTGTCATGTAGCTTTTCTAAACTTGTATAATTTAACCCTTTTCCACTTACATCAAGTGACTTAGTCTATAACAAACAACTTTGAATACACCCAGGTTAAAATAGGGAAAATCTCTATTCATGAAAGCAGTATTATATGAAAACAATTAGGCAAATTGTAAAAGCTATAATGTTTTCCAAAGTTGTCTGCTGCAGATGCATCAAAAGGCATCTGTACCTGAGAAAAGGCTAAACTTAAAATGTTGGCAAACATTAAGATATGGTAATAATAATAACAAGGGCACCGCAAAGCCGATGCGTCCCGTCGGTATTCAATTTAAAAAATCTAGACCTTGCCATATACTAACTGTATACCAATTTTGGTTAAGATCGGTCGAAGGATGTTTAGTGTAGAGTGGTCACAAGGTTGTTTATATGGAATAGTCAAAGTCCAATTTTGACCTTGACCTTTAACCTATGACCTTGAAAATAAATAGGCTTCTAGACCTTGCCATATACTAACTGTATACCCAGTTTGGTTAAGATAAGTACTTACTCAACTTGTGTTCTCCATTTAAGTTTATGGTCAACATGAATTCCCAACAATTTTTCAACTTCAGAAAAAAATATAGTTTGAGCGCAGAGTTGTAGATTGTTGGTATCATTGTCATGGTTATTAGATGGAGAAATCAGCATAGCTTTATTTTTTGGGGATTTTGGCATCATTGAGTTTCGTTTACACCAGTCACTTATTATATCTAGACTGTTTAGAAGGGATTGACATACTTAGTGTTGTGTCATCAGCAAATAAGTCTGTTGATGATGTATTTAGGTGCAGAGGAAGGTCATTATTGTAAATGATGAAGACAATAGGGCCTAACACTGAGCCTTGTGGCACACCTGATGTAATATCTAGAGATGATGACAATTTTCTAAGACTAAAACCATCTCAGTTGATGTTTTTTTTTTATTTGTATTTGTTTATTTTCTCAAGGAGAAGAGAGTTAATTTTGTTGAGCCCTTTCAACAATGTATCGAAAGACAAATTGAATGAAATGAAATAAAAAATTCTGCCTTATATATATATACAGTGACATATTTATTTGAACTAAACCTTTCGTAAATATCTCTTTTTCCATGACACTATCGCCATCTTGAAAGGTTACAAAGGTCAAGTGACCTATGGAAATTCCCTAAAAAAAAATCAACAGCCAATCAGATGCATGAAACCATTACTGCATGCATTCAATGGGATTTTCTAGGGTAATGCTGTCATCCATCAGATTGGCATTATCTATCTGTTTACACGATTGTCAAACTTAATTGGATCGATAATCCTGTTTAATTCACAGTAAGTGACTTTCTCGAAGGATAACAGACGACTCTGTTCTCGTTTACAAAGTGACATATACTATGATATAGCGTAGGTGTTATAGAGTACGAAATTTATAGAAATAATCTGAACCAATTTTTTAGATTGAAACCGGTCCGGCGAGTTAGAATTTGGTCCGGACCGGCACTTTTACCGGTTTTCCGTAGCCCTGATGTGCATATACAGTATAATTAATATTATTCACTTGAATAATATTTTTATGTTTTAGACAACTGTTGATTTTAAAAGTTCTCCAAACAAGAGGCCCATGAGGGCCTATGCTCTACTGGTATGGTTCTTTGGTCATTTTCAATCCAGAGCATGTATGTATGGTGAAGATCGGATAGTAAATGGAGGCTTTATTGTGTTCACAAGCTGTATTATAGCAATTTTGACAATTTCAAGGGCCATAATCCAGTCTTGAATTGGCAGATCTGGCTGGTTTGCGAAAGGAACCGAGCTCTCATCAATATTCAACTACTATCTAAGTTTGGTGAAGATCTGATAGTAAATCGAGGCTCTATTGTGTTCACAAGCTGTATTATAGCAATTTTGGCAATTTCAAGGGCCGTAATCCAGTCATGCAAGGATACATCTGGCTGGTTTTCAAAAGGAACCAAGCTCTCATCAATATTTAACTACTATCTAAGTTTGGTGAAGATCAGATAGTAAATGGAGCCTCTATTGTGTTCACAAGCTCTATTATAGCAATTTTGACAATTTCAAGGGCCATAATCCAGTCTTGAATGGGCAGATCTGGCTGGTTTGCGAAAGGAACCGAGCTCTCATAGATATCTAACTACTGTATAAGTTTGATTGAGATACAATCAAAACTGAAGACTTTATCGCGTTCACAAGCTCTATTATAGCAATTCTGACAATTTGAAGGGCAATAATCCAGTCATGCATGGCCGGTTCTGGCTGGTTTGCAAAAGGAACCAAGCTTTCATGGATACCTACCTACTGTGTAAGTTTGGTGAAGATCAGATAGTAAATGGAGCCTCTATTGTGTTCACAAGCTCTATTATATCAATTTTGACAATTCCAAGGGCCATAATCCAGTCTTGCATGGGCGGATCTGGCTGGTTTGCGAAAGGAACCGAGCTCTCATGGATATCTAACTACTGTATAAGTTTGATTGAGATACAAACTAAACTGAAGACTGTATCGCGTTCACAAGCAATTGTTTACGGACGCACGGACACCACACCACGGCATAAGCTCTTCTGGCCTTTGGCCAGTAGAGCTAAAAATGACAGGGTTGTCAACATGTTTGTTGTAACAGATCAAATGAGAAAAGTAACCGATCAGGCTTGGGGTCAGGTCAAGGGCATATTCCTGGTAGGGGGCCCAGGGGAGCAAAACTGACAGATCAAAAAGTGATTTTAACAGATAATTTTAATTGGCAATCGGTTAATTTTTAAATGGAGAAGAGGTCAAGTGAATGTTTGAAATAATTAAATTTCATTGTTGATTTTAACAGGGCTCCGGAAATTTTGAAATCTCAATTGGTCCAGAATATTTCCCCCCCGTTATTTTTTTTACATTAAAACTCTTTTAAAAACAAATATACACAAATTTCATGTTTATTGCAGGTTACCTTGCATAGATGGTTGCATAACAGTGTCATTGCTCGTTAATGTCATTGTAGAAGTACTTTACAAATCATAATTTTCCAAAATTTGCAGACGAGCATGTGTGTTTACATTGCTCGTTCGTACTTAAGATTGTTCGACCCGTATGTACTAGAAAATTATTGGTTTTGCACAGAAGATACATTTCTCTTATTTGTACAGTTAACTTTGTTTTGTCTACATAAAAATAAAAAAAATACTACAAAAAAGGTCTTGTTGTTTTTAAATTACCATGACTGAAATAATTAGAGAAAGCCATTTTTTAGGTAAGTACATTTACCCAGTTGAGTAATTATGAACCGGTTTGACCAGGTTCTCTTTGTCAACATGATTTGCGTTGCCAAGCCCGTCATTTGACTTTTTGAACATCGCAAGTAAATTACGTTGAGCCTTTTCACTAATGTATCGAAGGTCAAATTAAATGAAATGAAGTTAAAATTCTGCCTTATAAAATAAACAGTGACAAATATATTTTTACGAAACGTTTCGTAAATATCTCTTTTTCCATGCCATCTTGAAAGGGGTTACAAAGGTCACGTGACCTATGGAAATTCCCTAATAACCCCAACAGCCAATCAGATGCATGAAATTATTACCGCATGCATTCAATGGGATTTTCGATTGAGGTATTCCGATTGGCTTTATCTATCAGTTTACACGATTATCAAACTTAATTGGATCGATAATCCTGTTTACGTCACGGTAAGTGACTATCTGGAAGGTGTACAGACAAATTGACCTATAGCGGAGGTGTTATATAGTTAGCTTTATAGAAATTCCTGGACCGATTTTATATTAGTTTTAATTTATGAAAATTCCTGGACCAATTTAGTTATTAGGTATAAGATTGAAATCGGTCCGACGAGTTCAAAATCAGTTTAAACAGGCAATTTATCGGTTTTGCGGAGCCCTGGAGTGTAATATGTTTTTACAAAATGATAACTTAATGTACTCAAGAGAGGGTTGTTATATCCTTGACCTTCAACCAAAAAGGTTGTAATATGCGCTCTGCACATCATTTCAATATGGTGAACATTTGTTGTGAGTTACTTTTAAATCCTTCAAACGATTCAAAGCGCTTCAAAAACAGACATGAAATATAGTCATATGAACTTTGATCTCTAACATGCGCTTTGCAGATCGTCTAAGTTTGGTTAACTTTTGTGGTGAGTTATTTCAAAATAGATCGAATGGTTCCAAAGTTATTGAACGGACACGAAATATAATCATATGACCTTTGACCTGTAATTGCAACCTTGACCTTGAACCAAAGTATGGTGAACATTTGTAGTGAGTTATTTCAACAAGAGTACCGCAAACGGTACATAATACGCCCGTCAGGAACTTCTTTGTAAGTTTCCTCTTTGTTTTGATATATTGTTTGTTTGTAAAAAGTTAATAAAGTCGTTCAGGAATAAGTTGTTAAAGATTAATGGGAAACTATGAAAAATGCATAACTCATGCAGAAATTGACAAATATTCCAAGTCCAAAAAGGGGCATTTATAATACTCATTAAAAAATAAACGAAATCCGAGGAAATGTGAACTTGATCTGTGACACATGATTACAAAGAATTATACAAAATTTCAGGTCAATAGCTCAAAGCATGTAAAAAAAAAAGTGCGGAAAACAAAATTAATATTCTAAGTCCAAAAAGGGGGATAACTCATTCAAAAATTGACGAAATCCCAGGAAATATGAACTTGATCTGTGACACATCACTACAAAGCCTTATACACAATTTCAGCTCAATAGCTCAAAGTATGTAAGAAAAAAGTGCAGGAAAACCCGAACGGACGACATGACCATACCATAATAGTTAATACGTACTGTTTTTAAGAAACGGACGTATAAAAAGATATATACAGGGGTTTCATTTTGTTTTGGAGTAGCAGGATAATAATTGAAAGTAGGCAGGTGTCTGATGGTTCACTTACTAAACTTTAAAAGGAAAATAATTATAATTTATAGATCTTATTTCAGGGCTCAAGCTGTTGTTCGCCATTTAAGCCAAAGTTCAAAGTGGTTCAGAAGAAAATGGCATCGGCGACAGTCCCATTTTTGCCCTTTTTCCCGATCGCCAATCACAAATATCAAAAATTTCCCAACGAGAAATAGCTTTTACCTTTAAAGCTATAGCTATAAAATCCTACATTCACAGCGTGTCGGTTTAACGCTGTACAGTTGGGTACCTTCAACTCGATGGTTGTATGCAAACGGTTGTAACTACATCTTGAACAATTTGTAGTTACAACTGTCTTTCACCAAGCTCACAAACTGTTTGTCGTGTGTCAAATAAAGCCTGAGGAGATTGATAGATTTCTAAATTTCAAGAGCACTGATATATATTCATGTATTTACTTGAAAAGACGGGTCAATGTCTGTCCAAAAAAAAATGTGGCTCATGAAAAATGTTGGGCCAGTGTGACCCCTGTATTTACACAACAAGAGTTATGCGTAATTATATATGTCTCGCCATCCTCCGCTTTGACTATCAATACAAGTGTTACATACAAATAGAAAATGTGTCAATCTAACAGATAAAACAAGAGGGCCATGATGGCCCTGGATCGCTCACCTGATTTTTTTTTTTTTCAATTTAACTATATAAGCCACGCCCCCTGGCGGCCATAGTTTCCGACCAATCAACTTGCCTTGAAGGAATCTGATAGAGGGTCACCCTAGGAACATGTCTACAAAATTATTTGAAAATCAGCCTGACACTTTTGGAGGAGAAGATTTTTTAAGTTTTCACTATAGCCATATAAGGCAAAATAGCCCTGTCCACTGGCGGCCATGTTTTTTTACCAATCAACATGGCTTGAAGGAATCTGAAAATGGGTCACTTAAGAAACATTTCTACAAAATTATTTGAAAATCGGCCTGACACTTTCGGAGAAGAAGATTTTTTAAGTTTTCACTATAGCCATATAAGGCAAAATAGCCCCGCCCCCCCTGGCGGCCATGTTTTTTGACCAATCAACATGGCTTGAAGGAATCTGATAGAGGGTCATCCAAGGAACTTTTCTACAAAATTATTTGAAAATCGGCCTGACACTTTCGGAGAAGAAGATTTTTTAAGTTTTCACTATAGCCATATAAGGCAAAATAGCCCCGCCCCCCCTGGCGGCCATGTTTTTTGACCAATCAACATGGCTTGAAGGAATCTTATAGAGGGTCATCCAAGGAACATTTCTACAAAATTATTTGAAAATCTGCCAACCAGTTTGGGAGAAGAAGAATTTTGAAGTTTTTTTCATTTCGTTGCCATGGAAACCAGAATTCTGCATGGATCCCAAAAATTTGAAGGAAATCTGGTGAGGTCATTGAGAGGATGCTTTCTGTGAAGTTTCATCCCAATTGACCCACTGGTTACTGAGGAGAAGAAGTTGACGCACGACGGACGACGCACGATGGACGACGGACGCCGGACAAAAGGCAATCACAATAACTCACCTTGAGCAAAGCTCAGGTGAGCTAAAAATACAAGAAATTAAATAAAAACAAGAGCGCCAAATGTCACAAAATACGCCCGTCCTGTTTTTTTGAGACCAAGTATAGTGATAATCGGTTGTACATCAGGCAAATTTAGAGAGCAGACACTGTTAGTACAGTTTTGGCCATTTCGAGGGACATAAGTGTGTAGTGACTAAGATAACGTGGTGAGTTATCGAACGTGTCTAAGATATTATGCCAATACACATTCTGAACAAATTTGATGATGATTGGTCAAAGGCTTCTAAAGTTATTGAACTGACAAGACCAATTTTAGGTAATTTCTATAATTAAAGGGCGATAACTCTCTTTTGACTAAAGCGATATGGCTAGTTATCGAACTTGTCCGAGATATTATGCCAATACACATTCTGACCAAATTTGGTGAAGATTAGACAAAGGCTTCTAAAGTTATTTAGCTGACAAGACCAATTTTAGGTATTTTCTATAATTAAAGGGCAATAACTCTCGATTGACTTAAGTGATATGGCTAGTTATCAAACTTGTCCGAGATATTATGCCAATACACATTCTGATCAAATTTGGTGATGATTGGACAAAGGCTTCTAAAGTTATTGAGCTGACAAAACCAATTTTAGATAATTTCTAGAATTAAAGGGCAATAACTCTCGATTGACTAAAGCGATATGGCTAGTTATCGAACTTGTCCGAGATATATTATGCCAATATACATTCTGATCAAATTTGGTGATGATTGGACAAAGGCTTCTAAAGTTATTGAGCTGACAAAACCATTTTTAGGTAATTTCTAGAATTAAAGGGCAATAACTCTCGATTGACTAAAGCGATATGGCTAGTTATCGAACTTGTCCGAGATATATTATGCCAATACACATTCTGACTAAAGTTGGTGATGATTGGGCAAAAGCTTCTAAAGTTATTGAACTGACAAGACCAATTTTAGATAATTTCTATAATTTTAAGGGCGATAACTCTTAATTGACTAAAGTGATATGGCTAGTTATCGAGCTTGTCCAAGATATTATGGCAATACACATTCTGATCAAATTTGGTGATGATAGAACAAAGGCTTCTAAAGTTATTGAGCTGACAACATACTGGACGCCGCCCGCCCGTACACCGTAGGTAAAACTATAATACGATCCTTTTTTTCAAAACGGGCATATAAAAAACATTATATGACGCCAAAGACTGTTTCATACATAAAATTATTTGTGTCAAATTTAAGTGTATCTGTATGCATTCAATTCCTATAATTCAGGGCTACAGATAACTCTTTTTAGTGAATTTGGTATTTACCCCATTGATTTTCAAATTGCTTTTTTGTACAACTTGATTGAAATCATCGTGACAAAGGGAGACATAATGAGCAAAGACTCCTGTAGATTAACTTATGCTTCTACTGATTGGCAAACCTTTATATTTGGGGATCCCTCATTTATCCAGACACTTTTTAAATTTAGTTTTGCTTTAATATAATACACAGTGTACATTTAAGATTAGCATTAATTTTGTCTTGTTCACATTAAGCCATAAATAGTTTTTATTACATTCAGATCTTGTTTGATTTGATCTTAATTATTCAAGCAACACAAATGTAAACAATTGCGTTATTTACTTTTTATTTGCTTTTGCGTACTCATAATTTTTAAAAAGAATTGCTTTTTTTCACAATTATTTTGCTTTTTTAAACAAAAAAGCTTCTTATCTGTAGTGCTGTATATCATTCAATATATGGACATAGCAAAGAGCAAGTGTAATGTTTTCTTGTTAGACTTTCGGTATCGGTAGTTACATGCCCAAATGTAATCTGCAGTTAGGCTTAGCTCCTTGCTGTCAGCACTTTCAGTGTTTTGATTAAATAGGGATCCCATGTGACCAAGTTTAATGATACACTGGACAGTATGTTAAATTTCTTCTGTATGTTTGTAATCTCTATACTCAACAAAGTGTGTTAACATTTCATACTAATTACTTAGAAAATCATATACTTACAATGTTTGTTTTTTGATCCTGTGAAAATCACGTTGCATCACACAGCGGCAAAGGGACACCACTCTAAAGGATTTACGAGGCAAAAGACCAGTATATTCGCACGGATGAATCGGTATCTACCGGTACAAATATATATTTGGACTTGTGTGACAAAATCGAGTAAATATATAATGTTCATAAGACCAAGAATTTTGTTATTTATCGTTATGTCATTAACAGAAAGCTGCTGTATTTATTAAACATTTTCTTTCTAATATTTTCGCTGAAATGTTTTCTAACGAAAAGGTTTTAGATCATCCAGAGACATATAAATACAGACAGAGGATACTTTGGTAACACAAAGGATAAAATTAATCTCGGTAAAAACTCGCGGGTATGGCGAGACGTGTAAGTCACGCAACTGATTTATTAACTAGTCATGGCTGTTGTATAATACCACCCGCCGATTAGGGTTGTTTAGGGTTGTTTAGAGTAACTTTGATATCACTTTATTCTTACTTTTCATTACTTATCAACTAAATGGCATATTGGAACATCAGGGGTGGGGTCAAGTGAAATTGTATCATAACTTGCATTTTGTTTGTCAACGAAGTGAATGTCCTTCATTGAAATATAATTAAAGCCTTTCGTTGTTTATGATCAATCTCCATTCTAAGGTAGGTGACACAGCCAACTAATTATTGATCATAAACAGGAAATGAGTAATCTTGCCAATCATTAGTCTACTCATGTTTTAAAATTATATAATGACGAGCGCCCTTGTGTCAATGATGCATAACAATATGCAGATCGCAAGCATAATGCGTGTAGGGAATCACACATTTAAAATTGTCAAGGACGAAATCATTTTGTACGAAAGACCCGATTCGTTTCTTCTTCGCATAGTTGTCGTTCTTTACACTCTCTTTATAGGCAGAGAGTGTGTTTTAAAATGATATAATGATGAGCACCCTAGTGTTAATGATGCATAACAATATGCAGATCGCAAGCAAAATGCCTGTAGGGAATCAAATGACAAGTTTAATATTGTCAAGGACGAAATAATTTTGTACGAAAGACACGATTCGTTTCTTCTTTGCATAATTGTCATTTTGTACACTCTCTTTAAAGACAGAGAGTGTTCATTCAAAGTAATTTTTTGTATTAAAACCAGTGTTATCTCAGTTTGTTCTTTTCGTCATTTGTTTCGAACCAAATAAACATTTTAAATAACCTATAATTACCTATTTGTAAGTGATTGTAAAGAACGGCTCTCTGCAAAGATTTATCTACGCAGTCGGACTTGATCAACTTATTAAGCTTAGAAACAGTTCCTATTTTAGATATTCATGGATTAACATTATTAAAAGAATTCTACATAAATCAAGACATCTCTTTGAACATGAAAATAACATTCAGTAAGTTAAAATGTCTACTAAAAGGAGAATTCGACGTGATTTGTATCTCGATATTGACACATTACAGTCTGCAGCAAGTCTAGCAGGGACTCTTTTGTCTTCGTAAATAAGACAAAAAAACATAAATGCGAGTCAAAATAAAGAAACTACAAATACTTAAAACATCGGATTGTTTATTTCATGTTAAATGTGTCATAACTAAGTGTTTTTAGACAATCACAATTGCAATATGTTCAAGACATTTAAATTTGTTTTTTTCTTATAATAACTCTCCTCCCATGTCATTTCCGAAAAGCTATTAAAAATATAAGTCGCGGGCTTCTGCCCGGCGACTAATGATACACATATGAAAAGAAATTCATGTTAGGATGACATTTATCTTGATTTCCAATATTGCTATAAAAAACACACACCTACTATTACACCTTAAATTGATAAAATATATGTGATTTCAGATGATTCTTGTACAGATTAAGAAGAGAACAAACTCTGATAAAACAGGTTTATACAAATAACAAGAGAAAGTTGATGCAACGCATCAATGTCGCCGGAAATCCAGACTGCAGTTATGCATAACACTTACATTATAGTAGTTGAAAAAACAGTCAACAACTGAGGGGCATATTGGAACATCAGGGGTGGGGTCAATGCAAAATGTATCATTACTTGCATTTTTTGTAAAAGAAGTGAATGTCCTTCATTGAAATATAATTGAAGCCTTTCATTGTTTATGATCAATCTTCATTCTAAGGTAGGTTGACCATACACACAGCCAACTAATTATTGATCATTAACAGTAATGGAAATGAGTAATCTTGCCAATCTTAGTATGTATATAGTGCTTTCATTAAGGAGTAATTATAAGATTTGTGAATTCCATCTACACTTTTCAAGATGTTTGTCAGAATATTTGAATTGTATTATGTATCAATGAAACCACAAAACAGACAATTTAGGATTTGCATGCAATAGCACGTCATTTTACCTTTCCCCTATTAAAGTCAACATTGGACACCTTTGCAGCAATCTACTTTTAAAACAATGAGATAATCGCTGAAGACATGAATTTTCTCTTTTTCTCAAAATGATATTAGCTTGGCATTCTTATTATATCATACTTTGACAAATGTTAGAATGTAGTCCAATATTTATATATCAGACCACCCTCGAAATATAATATCAGCTAAACAGTTAAATTTCATTGAAATTGTTGTATAATTTCAAACTTAATTTCGATCATAAACTAGAACTAGTCTGACAAAATGGCGGACCAAATTAATGATCGGTAAATCAAGTTTTTTTAAACCCATTATTGCGGTGTCGGATAAATTCGGACAAGTATATTTTGATGTTTATTTTTCAATTTTTATAACAATTATCCAGTTGTTGTATATCTCATGATCAAGCTTTGCTTACGACAAACGGTGCAATCTAGAGGTAAATAAAACTTTTTGGTTATCTCACAACATTAGTACATAGTAGCGTGTGCAAAAATTAATATATGCGGGCGGTATCCGCTTGTCACGTGATCAACAGTTTTAGCTTAGAAACAGTTCATATTTTAGATATACATGAATAAACATTATTAAATGAATTCTTCACAAATCAAGACATCTCTTTGAACATGAAAATAACATTCAGTAAGTTAAAATTGCTATTAAAAGAAGAATACGACGTGATTTTGATCTCAATATTGACACATAACAGTCTGCTGCAAGTCTAATAGGGATACTTTTGTCTTCGTAAATAAGACAAAAAACATAAATGAAGAAACTGCACATATTTAAAACATCGGAATATTGATTTCATTTTAGATGTGTCATAACTTAGTGTTTTTAAAGAAACACAATTGTAATATGTTCAAGATATTTAAAAAAAAAAAATCTAATAATAAGTCGTCCTCCCATGTCATTTCCGAAAACCTATTAAAAAAGTATAAGTCGCGGGTTTCTGCCCGGCGACTAATGAAATCGGTTCTTTCGCACCCAATTCGTTTCGTACTTAACGCTTTTAATGTGTCATTAGGTTAAACACGTGCATTTTGCTTGCGCTATGCATACATTTTATGCACAATGACACAAGGGCGTTTATCTTAAAATCTTGCTTTGAAACAGTTTGATATTTCTCTTTAATTAAAACGGACTAAGAAAGAAAAAATATGAATTTACATATTATGGAACTGTTTATTTTTATAGTAAGGTTAGAAAATAAATGTATATCAATTTAAATGTAAATTAACTGTTTAGCTGACCGCCTCATGGTCTCATTCACTTCACTGCCACTCTCCCTCTCTTGTGGGTACTGCCTTCTCCTTCTCATTCAGTCCTCCCGTCTGTTCTATGGCATATTGTAGTACTGTTACGCCCGGTGTACACTGTCAACATTTTCGGTAACATTCTCGATAACATGTTGACCAGGTAGCTTGTTGCCGAAAATGTTGACAGTGTACACAGAGCAAAAAAGTTTGGTAACATGTTACCCAAATGTTACCGAGATGTTGACGAAAGAATGCAAATGCATTTATGTTACCGAGATGTTGCCGAGTTTAACCAATCAGGAATAGGCTCTAAATCACCTGATCTATCTGTGGTCATGTGATTTAGACAAAATGGCAGCAGAAGCACTGACAAGGCATCTTCTCCTCTTCGAATCTTCCATTTTTATGATTTTCCCTCCAAAATCTGACCTCCAAATCCTCATTCCTGCTAAATTTTCGGTAACATCTCGATAACATGTTGGCCAAATGTTACCCAATTGTTACCCAGTGTACACAGGGCCAAACTTCGTGTTGCCCAGGTGTGTTACCATACCTGGTCAACATGTTACCGAAAATGTTGACAGTGTATACCGGGCTTTACTCTGACACTGTTGTGATAAACTGTGTGTTAACTGCATTTATCACGCGACTTCTTTGTTAACAATACGTTTCCATATTTGGCATCTCGGCGCATTAATTTCTAAGCATTTAGGTTCTCGCGCCTTAAGTTTTTCACTATTTGTTGGGTGATCTTAACCTTTTAAATGCAGTTTTGTTGAATCCAAGATGCGTTATAGGATGTTAACAGCAATTGGCAGGCTGCCAACTTCGAAAAAATGGTTTTACTACTATGACCAGGGGCTAAAGCCCCAGGCCAAAAACAAGAGCAACAGATCAATTCCAAGAGAAACCTTAAAGATACTATCGAAGTCACATTTTGTAGCAAATAATCCTGTAATTTATTTTTACCATTTTAAAAACCATTCATAAAAGTGGATCAGAATAAAATGAATGTGGCTAAAATCCAAATTCATTCCAAAATTTCGCTGCAAAAAAACATCTGTTCTTAAATAATTATAAAAAGGTTCATTGTTTAGGAGCAGACATTACTGACCGTTCATTACATAGAAATTGCTAGGTAAGAAGGTGTGATGAACAGCTTTAGGTTGAGTGTAACAGGGATTAGAGGTCACTTATCATAATTGTATCAAGTAGAAAAATGTTAACTTATGATTTAAGCAATAATACTGCTTTGAAAGTTATCAGGGGCTTGATTTCCTTATATGCACATGGACAACTATTTTATTTTTGTTACACTTACACAGGTGATCGAAATAGAACCATAATGGTCCTCGTATTTATTAATAATTTCACAGAAAACTACGTATTTAAAATTGTCTTTTTCTATCTTTTATGACCATCAATTATGTTACATCCTGCAGATTTTCACACTTAAATCTACAACAACATGATGGCTACTTCCCTCGTGTGATTATCAACTCCAGAGCTCACACGTGCATTGCAAACTTTGAAGTGGTTATATTGGAATCTGGTCTGAATGTTGTTGACATATTCAATTAAAAAACTCATGGAAATACTAATATTAGACTGCTTTTTCAAAGTGACTTACCTCATTGGTAAAGGAAGGCATTGCTATTTAACAAAAATCTCTTGTGTACATACACAGGCAACCGCCTGTCTGACCTTAATTTACGAATACCAACACAACCGTCCCACCCATAAGCAGAGTGATTTAACCTACCAGTTATTTGGGTGCTTTGATCACATCATCTATTCGGCGTGAAAATTACTTTGCTTAGAACTATTTGTTTCGGCGGAGCTTTGTCTCGAGGGAGCTTCCTGTGCTATTAAGAACTAAGTGACTCCGCAAAACCGCTTATTAATTGTGTAGTTTGTTCACTCTAGAATGGATGTCTATCGACAACCGTCACAAAAATTGTAAAAACGGCGTTAATACAGTGGTGCAGAGTTAGAGCGTCGGCCTTTCGTACAAAAGGTCCCGGGTTCTGCCTTTGGGGTTTTCCATACAAACGGCGCGAGTACTAGTTCCAGGAAACGGACATCGAGCGAGATTAATATAAGATGAAAGCTTGTTTCGCAATCGATGTAAAATAAATAAGTTTAAACTAACCCTTTCCGTTATACAATAGCAATCGAATATTGAAAATATTGTAGAAAATGGAGCTATTGCTGTTAATGATCACATTAATTATTTTAGTAATTAAGTTATTAAAACGTTTTACTATAGACATTCTTCAACTCTTTCCCTTTTTAGACACATTTTGAATAACATCCAACAACAGATGAATGATAACGAGCAATTTTACCTTATATTTAGGGGGAAATATGGACAGTAATTATTGAAAATAGTTGAAACCTTTGTGAAAAAAAGAGGAAATGGTTCACGATAAGCAATTTCTACTCTTGTCACGATGTATTAAAATGTCGTCTTTTGCACATGCGTCAAAAAGCGACTTTAAGCGGGAAAGGGTTGAACTGTTTCCTTTATAGCTACTTCGTAACTTACGAATATTGATTTTCTTTTTTGAAAACGAGAGAGAGAGCTGTTTATACGAGCAATGAAAGAATTGTGTCTCTCAGCTACTGGGGGAATTGTGGGTAAAACAGGACGCGTTTTGTGTTTTATAATGTTTTCATATGTCGCTGGAAAAGATATTTTTCCATCATTCCGTTTTCCTGTCTGTCAGTATGTCGACCCAACTAGGAATAGTCAATCTTCAAATTAGAGATAAGTTTATTTCAGAATACATACGAATTATATCAAGATTGGTTTGCATTTGCGTAAATTGAAGACTCAACATCCGTAAATATGTAACCTAGTCCTAGAATTATCTGTTGACAAATAAAGTAGAATGCAGTCTAAATAGGTTTTTGTCAATTTACAGTGTACGGTTCCGTTTCTGAGATTCAATTAAACTGCAAATCGCTAGGAGAGAGCTGTTTATACGAGCAATGAAAGAATTGTGTCTCTCAGCTACTGGGGGAATTGTGGGTAAAACAGGACGCGTTTTGTGTTTTATAATGTTTTCATATGTCGCTGGAAAAGATATTTTTCCATCATTCCGTTTTCCTGTCTGTCAGTATGTCGACCCAACTAGGAATAGTCAATCTTCAAATTAGAGATAAGTTTATTTCAGAATACATACGAATTATATCAAGATTGGTTTGCATTTGCGTAAATTGAAGACTCAACATCCGTAAATATGTAACCTAGTCCTAGAATTATCTGTTGACAAATAAAGTAGAATGCAGTCTAAATAGGTTTTTGTCAATTTACAGTGTACGGTTCCGTTTCGGAGATTCAATTAAACTGCAAATCGCTAGATTCGGCCTATATATGATAACAAATACATTACCAATACCATAAAGTGTTAACCTTTTCCTAAACACAGACGTGTTTTGACGCATCGAAACCAGTGTTCTGTTATCAATACTGTATGTGTTGTCTGTCTGTAAAGCTTGGTGGGCATTATCTGGATTCCGGCCGGCTTTCTGTCTGAATGTGCATTCGTCCGTCCGTCACGGTTTGCATTCATAGGTCAAAACGTTGATTCATTTCAAAGAGGTCACACTTATACATGTACCGTGTGATCAGGAGAACGGCAAACTACTAGGAACATAACTCTGGTCTGCTTATTTAAGTTATCTCCATTTTTCCTTATTTAGTTCAGCCATTGTCTGAATTAATATCCATTGTATCCATTTTAAACTTGGTTTTTAGGTAACTTTTTTAACCAAAGATGTGCAGTGCACACAATAACCATAACTTGAGCATGCTGTTTTGGGAGTGTGTATTTTTTGGTCCTTCCATGTTCTCACTTTTATATGACTTTCGCCTGCAACACATTCCGTGAAATGCTCTTGTTCGTTAATAAGGGCTTCCCCAAGCTTTGCACTTTGTCCGGATCGAGTGACTGTCTGTGTGTCTTTGTGTTCATCCGTTCGTCTATCGTTTACGGTTTGCATTAATTGGTCAAAACGTATTTCTGTTTGGCAGATTCATTTCAAAGTGGTCACTCTTATACATTGGGACCAATACAATATTTCAAACAAAAAATCTGATCTGGTCATTGTATCAATAAAGTTTCTATGTATCAATTTCAGCCTTGGTGTATATGAAACTTATGCCCTACAGATGTGCGTGCAAAGAAACATAACTCTAGCAAGCTTTCGATTGTCTGTCATTTGTCAGCGTGATTCCAACATTAATTGTGGATCTTTAGTGTTCACTGAACTGGCAATATTATACTTAAGGGTCGCTGCTCGGTTATTTGTCAATCGTTTGTCCTTTGTGATTTATTTTGTTTATACAAGAAAAGCGTCAAACTTTGATAAATAAGGTTGGCAGGCAATCTGTGTTGTTTCAAACATTTTTGTTTGGTATGTTAAAAGGTCGATGATACATTAGTTCAACAATGTTTGTCTATATAAACTATGCCATATATTTTCCCCTTACATATGCCCCTATTCCATAAGTACTTTCAGCGCTTTAATTTTCTCTAAAACTTTCACCAGGGCGCCCCTCAATATTACACATTATCAACCATATGCTGCAGACCACCTTGAAATAGCGATTTCCTGTCTATAATAACCATACCGTTAGTTCCCTTATTACTCATTTTCTGCATAAATCCCTGCAATTAAAGACCACCTGTGAACAAAGACCATATTGTTTTGTTCCCATGGGTGGTCTTTATACAACGTGTCGATGCTGGTCATTTTGAGATAGATTGAGTTATGGCTTGGGGTTAAACGCCTTGTTCAACAGTCTCTATAAACAAGTATGATTAATTTAAATAGTTGAAGACATTGTGGCAAAAGGAGATTTTGTTTGTTACTTTACAATCTTTACACGGATTTTTTTGTTTGTTTTTGTTTTACTAATGGTTTGTTTTCATGAAGCGCAGCTCAAGTATATGTTAACCTTCCCATAAATAACACATCTGAAACAGTCCATTCTGATACATTTAGCCAAACATGTGGAAAATCTCTAAAATGAAAGATTGATTTTTGAAAAAGGTTGAACACATTGTAGAAAGAAGAGAAATTGCTCGATTTTAGCAATTCTCCTTTTGTCACTTTGTTTTCAAACGTCGTCTTCTGCATATGTTTAACGCGTTTGCATATGTGAAAGGTTTAAACAGTTTCTTGAATCATGTAAATTCAAATACTCTTTATAAATGAAAGTATTATTGCTGAATAAAAGAAAAAGAGATGTGAGGTCAAAATGCGTCTTCATGTGCGGAAAGGCTAAGAACTTTCTTAGATCCCTCAAAGACTTATCACCATTGTGACAAAAGGAGGAATTGCTCGTTTTGAACAATGTGTTCGTCTGACACAAATTGATCAGTCGCTTCATATGCGTCGAAATGACTTGTCAAAAAAAGTAAAAAGTTGCAAAGCATTTTCTTGAATACCTCTGTTACTTGTCACCATTGTGGAAAAAAGGAGAAATTATCCGTTTTGAATAATTTCTCCGTTTGTCACAACATTTTCAAATGTCGCTTCATTGCGTCTACATGAAGTTTGTTTCAACCCCCGTTGACTTGTGACAAAAAGAGAAATTTTGAACATATTCTACTTTTGCTTCAATGTTTTCAAACGTCGACTGCTTCATATGCATCAAACATTTCTGAGGACCATCTGTGACTATCGATCGACCAGTGTAGATCCAGATACAGATATATGCGGATTCTCATATTGATCTGAGACTACAATGGTCGCACATGCTCTGTGTGCAGGTTTATTTCATCTTCAGAAACTTTACACGAAAAGAAAATAACAAATCATGGGTTTTCATGGAGCGCACCTCAAGTAAACGTTAATTCTTTCCCACATACAAATAAATCTGCAATACACGAATTTGAAAACATCTAGGCGGAAATATGGAAAATTCCTAAATAAACGTATTATCACTTGAAAAAAAGTTAAAAACATAGTTTAGCAATTTCTACTTTTGTCACAAAGCTTTTAAACGTTTCTACTTTTGTCACAATGTCGTCTGCTTTATATCCATTTGCATGTACGTCAAAGTGCATATACATGTGCTGAAAAGCTAAGCATGTTCGTATATGCCTCAAAATGCATCTACATGTGCTGAAAGGCTAAGAATGTTCGTATATGCGTCAAAATGTATCTACATGTGCTGAAAGGCTAAGAATGTTCGTATATGCGTCAAAATGCATCTACATGTGCTGAAAGGTTAAGAATGTTCTTATGCGTCAAAATGCATCTACATATGCTGAAAGGCTAAGAATGTTCGTATATGCGTCAAAATGCATCTACATGTGCTGAAAGGCTAAGAATGTTCGTATATGTGGAAAAGGGTTAAGACGTTTGTTTTGAACCACGGTTGACTTATACAAAAGGAAATTTTTTGGACATATTCTACCTTTCCTACAATGTTTCCACTGGTCGCACTTGCTTCATGTGCATCAAATTACGTCTACATGTGAACATGTTTCTGAGAACCGCCTGTGACTATCGATCGACCATTGTAGATACAGATATTTGCTGGTACTCGACGGTACAACGTATAGCCGAGTACCTTTGTCCTCACGGAGAGAAGCTACACAACCGGTTTTTGGAATAGGGGCGTTTCGCCACTATTCCATACTCAGGCTGCTTTCGAAAAGTCGGAATACGGCTGCAACCACAGTCCACTCAACTTGTTAGTTGATTGAATGTATATTGTTTTATGGCGCATTGACAGCTAAGGTCATTTAGCGCGCATTTAAATTTTATCATTCATGATCCCTGGGTGAACAAACCAGTACTAGGCTAGAAACTGTGCCTTGCCCAAGGGCACTCCACCATGACCGAATTGCCGCGACTGGGGATCGAACCCGGGACACCCGGTTTCGAAATCCCCGACGCTAACCACTCGACCACAGCGGATTCCAACTTGTCAGTTGCTGACAATGAGCAATTCCTCGTTTCCAAACAATGCTTTGAAACATGCATCAATTTGTTTCTATAACCTAGATAACGAAAACATTTGTATACAGTTATTATTTTAACCGTTGCCCCTTTTAGACACATTTGACTCACCTTAACAGATGAATGATAATCAGCAAGTTTGTCTTTTTCCACAATGTTTTCATCACTATTCAAAATAGGAAATAGAAATAAAATCTACACATTAGAGATAAGTTAACATTGATTGATTGGGGTTAACGCCTTTTTTTAACATTTCCTCAGTAATACCACGGCGGCCAGTTCACCTACAAATGTATTTCCTTGTTTTCTCACACCAGTACTCCACACAACAATCTTCCCAAGCAACTGGCTGCTTTTCCACATAGACTTAGCCCATTGGTGAAAGACGAATGACGCATGTCGCATTGACTTTTGTCAAACGTCGGAAAGAAATTTAGACGAAAATGTCAACATACACACTAGTTATAACCGCAAGGTCATTATCTATTTCATAATTGAGGCGCTTCTAGCGATTTTGGGACAGGATTTATAATGTATATGCATTTGCGTTAATTGAAGACTCATCGTCCGTCAACGTGTAATCTAGTCCTTGATGTATCTGTTGACAAATAAACTAGAAATGTAGTCTAAATAGATTTTTGTAAATTAACCTTGTACGACTTCTGTAATCAATACTTCATGGATTGCATGTATTGGTCAACACGTTGTTACTGTATGGCAGATTTATTTCAAAGTGGTCACACTTATACCGTGTGATAAGGAGAACGGCAAAGTACTAGGTACATAACTCTGGTCTGTTTATTTTAGTTATCTCCATTTTTCCTTATTTAGTTCAGCGATTGTCTCAATTAATGTCCATTGTATCCATTTCAAACTTGGTTTGTAGGTAACTTATGACCTACAGATTTGCAGTGCATTATTACCATAACTTTAGCATGCTGCGTTTGGAGTGTGTATATTTTTGTCTTTCCATGTTCTCACTTATTATATGACTTTACCATGCAACACATGCGTTCCGTGAAATGCCCTTGTTCGTTAATGAGTGCTTCCCCAAGCTGTGTACTTTGTACGGAGCGACTGACTGTCTGTCCGTCTTTGTGTTCATCCATCCGTCCGTCTGTCCTTTACGGTTTGCATTAATGGGTCAAAACTTTGTTTCTGTTTCGCGGATCCATTTCAAAGTCGTCACACGTATAGATTGGGATTAGGAGATCGATACAATATTTTGAACACAAATCTTATCTGTTTTTTTTAGGTGTAAACTCATTTGTTTTGTCCAATGTATCAATTTAAGACTTAGTGTATAGGGAACTCTAAGCTACAGATGTGCAGTGCAAAAAGAAACATAACTCTAGCATGCTTTCGATTGTCTTTCATTTATCAGCATGATTACAATATACATTGTGGATCTTTAGTGATTTCTGAACTGGAAATATTTTAATTAAGGTCGCTGCTAGGTTTTTTGTCAATCTTTTGTCCTTCCTGATTTATTTTTTTATACAAGAAAAGGGTCAAACTTTGATAAATAAGGTATATGTTATTAGCAGGCAGTATATGTTGCTTCACACATTTTTGGTTTGGTTTGTTTTAAAGGTCATTGTCTATTGTTTCAACAATGTTTGTCCATATTATCTATGCCATATATTTTCAACTTACATATGCCCCTATACCGTTAGCGCTTTTAGCTTTGATTGTATACGCACGAGATGTATGTGCGATAGCTAATTATAGCTTGGGCGTTTCGAGAACTCACTTCTAGCGAGACAATCGACGGAGGCAGTCGCATCTTTAAAATTCAAAATTCGATAATTTTTTGGTTATATCACATGTAAGATATTCGAAATGGAAATAATATCACATGTTATATATTATTTTGGAAGGGAATAATGCTTTTATTTCTGTTTGGAAATCGTTATTAGACTAATCTTATTTCAGTTATGTTTAATTAGTTATTCATAGAGAGAACTTAAAGTTCAATACATATAAGTATACTCATACATTATTAAATAAGGATTAATACTGCAAATGGGGTTCAACATTTCATGGCATGACATTTGACAAGAGGACACAGGTTTCCAGAGTTTGTACTATTAGTTTTATCTCTGGTTGTTCCTGGGCGAGTAGGCCATACGCAGTAACTTATGAGGCGCCGTTTTACTATTTATTCCTTATTTCTTGATATCAAGAAATCGATTTTCTGATATCAAAAAATAATTTTCTGATATCAAAAAATCTATTTCTTGATATCAAGAAATAACGAGTATTTTCTGATATCAAAAAATCCATTTTCTGATATCAAAAAATGAATTTTTGATATCAGAAAATGGATTTTTTGATATCAGGAATTCGATTTTTTGATATCAGAAAATATTCATTATTTTCTGATATCAAGAAATCGATTTTCTGATATCAAAAAATGATTTTCTGATATCAAAATATCGAATTCTTGATATCAAAAAATATCAAGAAATATGCTCTATTTTTATGAGGCGCCGTTTTACTATTTATCCCTTATTTTTTGATATCAGGAATTCGATTTTTTGATATCAGAAAATCATTTTTTGATATCAGAAAATCGATTTCTTGATATCAAGAAATAACGAGTATTTTCTGATATCAAAAAATAGATTTTCTGATATCAAGAAATGAATTTTTGATATCAGAAAATCGATTTTTTGATATCAGGAATTCGATTTTTTGATATCAGAAAATATTCATTATTTTCTGATATCAAGAAATCGATTTTCTGATATCAAAAAATGATTTTCTGATATCAAAAAATCGAATTCCTGATATCAAAAAATATCAAGAAATATGCTCTATTTTATGAGGCGCCGTTTTACTATTTATCCCTTATTTTTTGATATCAAAAAATCGAATTTTTGATATCAGAAAATCGATTTCTTGATATCAAGAAATAAAGAGTATTTTTTGATATCAGAAAATTGATTTTTTGATATCAGAAAATGAATTTTTGATATCAGAAAATCAATTTTTTGATATCAGGAATTCGATTTATTGATATCAGAAAATATTCACTATTTTCTGATATCAAGAAATTGATTTCCTGATATCAAGTAATTGATTTCCTGATATCAAAAAATGATTTTCTGATATCAAAAAATCGAATTCCTGATATCAAAAAATCAATTTTCTGATATCAAAAATTCATTTTCTGATATCAAAAAATCAATTTTCTGATATCAAAAAATCTATTTTCTGATATCAAAAAATACTAACGATTTTCTGATATCAAGAAATACATTTTCTGATATCAAATATTCATTTTCTGATATCAGGAATTCGAATTCTTGATATCAGAAAATCATCTGATAAGGTAAAATAGAGCATATTTCTTGATATTTTTTGATATCAGGAATTCGATTTTTTGATATCAGAAAATCATTTTTTGATATCAGGAAATCAATTTCTTGATATCAGAAAATAATGAATATTTTCTGATATCAAAAAATCGAATTCCTGATATCAAAAAATCGATTTTCTGATATCAAAAATTCATTTTTTGATATCAGAAAATCGATTTTTTGATATCAGGAAATCAATTTCTTGATATCAGAAAATGAATATTTGATATCAGAAAATGTATTTCTTGATATCAGAAAATGTATTTCTTGATATCAGAAAATGGTCAGTATTTTTTGATATCAGAAAATAGATTATTTGATATCAGAAAATGGATTTCTTGATATCAGAAAATGATTTTCTGATATCAAAAAATGGAATTTCTGATATCAAGAAATATAAATGATTTTCTGATATCAAGAAATCGAATTTTTGATATCAAAAAAATCGATATTTTGATTTAAAAAATACTGACGATTTTCTGATATCAAGAAATACATTTTCTGATATCAAATATTCATTTTCTGATATCAGAAATTCGATTTCTTGATATCAAAAAATCATTTACATTTCTTGATATCAGAAATTCCATTTCTGGATATCAGAAAATCATTTTCTGATATCAAGAAATCCATTTTCTGATATCAAATAATCTATTTTCTGATATCAAAAAATACTGACGATTTTCTGATATCAAGAAATACATTTTCTGATATCAAATATTCATTTTCTGATATCAGGAATTCGAATTCTTGATATCAGAAAATCATCTGATAAGGGAAAATAGAGCATATTTCTTGATATTTTTTGATATCAGGAATTCGATTTTTTGATATCAGAAAATCATTTTTTGATATCAGAAAATCGATTTCTTGATATCAGAAAATAATGAATATTTTCTGATATCAAAAAATCGAATTCCTGATATCAAAAAATCGATTTTCTGATATCAAAAATTCATTTCTTGATATCAGAAAATCTATTTTTTGATATCAGAAAATACTCGTTATTTCTTGATATCAAGAAATCGATTTTCTGATATCAAAAAATGATTTTCTGATATCAAAAAATCGAATTCCTGATATCAAAAAATAAGGGATAAATAGTAAAACGGCGCCTCATACTATTTTACCTTATCAGATGATTTTCTGATATCAAGAATTCGAATTCCTGATATCAGAAAATGAATATTTGATATCAGAAAATGTATTTCTTGATATCAGAAAATCGTCAGTATTTTTTGATATCAGAAAATAGATTATTTGATATCAGAAAATCGGTTTTTTGATATCAGAAAATGAATTTTTGATATCAGAAAATCAATTTTTTGATATCAGGAATTCGATTTTTTGATATCAGAAAATCATTTTTTGATATCAGGAAATCAATTTCTTGATATCAGAAAATAGTGAATATTTTCTGATATCAATAAATCGAATTCCTGATATCAAAAAATTGATTTTCTGATATCAAAAATTCATTTTCTGATATCAAAAAATCGATTTTCTGATATCAAAAAATACTCTTTATTTCTTGATATCAAGAAATCGATTTTTTGATATCAAAAATTCGATTTTTTGATATCAGGAATTCGAATATTTGATATCAAAAAATAAGGGATAAATAGTAAAACGGCGCCTCATAGTAACTGATGTCTGAGTATCGGTACATACATGTATTTCTTTTACATTGCTATTATGCTTTTATTACAAAAATATGTTACAAGTATATATGTATATTTGTGTGTCGACTGCCAATACACGCGTCTCCCTGTACGCACAACATAGAGTATTGTTGTTGTTTTGTTTTGAGCGAACTAAGTAAGGACATACGGATTCTCACAGTGATCTTCGTCTAAACTGGTAGCACGTGCTTCGTGTGCAGGTTTACTATACACAGATAGAAAATTTGTAACGGTTGTTTTTCACGGATCGGATCTTGAGTATGCGTTAACGAATTCCAAATACGAATAAATAGAAAACAGCCGACTTTGAAATCACCAGGGTAAAAGTATGGAAATGATTAAATAATTAAAGCATAATCAATGAATCGAGTTGAAAACATTGCCACAAAAGGAGATTTTTTTTTCGTTTTGAGCAAAGTTTGAGAAGTTTCCTGCTACATACGCCTCAAAATGTGTCTACATGTGTTCAGTTTCTTTGAACCGTGTGTGACTCTAGATCGACAAGTGCATATCCAGATACAGATATATAGATGCGGTTTCTCAAATAGATCTGAGTCTCCATTGGTCGCACGTGCTGTGTGTGCAGGTCTAGTTTTGCTTTACAAATTTTACACGGAAAGAAAATTACTAATGGTTGGTTTTCACGAAGCGCACCTCAAGTATACATATGTATAGTACTAATGGTAAGTGTTCATAAAGCGCATCTCAAGTAAACATATGTAAATTACTAATGTAGGTGTTCACGAAGCACACCTCAAGTATACACAAGTATACATATGTAAATTATTAATTGTGGGTGTTCATGAAGCGCACCTCAAGTATACATATGTAAATTACTAATGGTAGATTTCCATGAAGCGCACCTCAAGTATACATATGTAAATTACTAACGGTAGATTTTCATGAAGCGCACCTCAAGTAAATTACTATGTAAATTACTATCGGTAGGTGTTCATGAAGCGCACCTCAAGTATACATATGTAAATTACTAATGATAGATTTTCATAAAACACACCTCAAGTATACATATGTAAATTACTAATGGTAGATTTTCATAAGGCGCACCTCAAGTATACATATGTATATTACTAATGGTAAGTGTTCATGAAGCGCACCTCAAGTATACATATGTAAATTACTAATGTAGGTGTTCACGAAGCACACCTCAAGTATACACAAGTATACATATGTAAATTATTAATGGTGGGTGTTCATGAAACGCACATCAAGTATACATATGTAAATTACTAATGGTAGATTTCCATGAAGCGCACCTCAAGTATACATATGTAAATTACTAATGGTAGATTTCCATGAAGCGCACCTCAAGTATACATTTGTAAATTACTAATGGTAGATTTTCATGAAGCGCACCTCAAGAAATTACTATGTAAATTACTATTGGTAGGTGTTCATGAAGCGCACCTCTGGTATACATATGTAACTTACTAATGGTATATTTTCATAAAGCACACCTCAAGTATACATATGTAAATTACATATGTAAATTACTAATGGTATATTTTCATAAGGCGCACCTCAAGTATACATATGTAAATTACTAATGTAAGTGTTCATGAAGAGCACCTCAAGTATACATATGTAAATTACTAATGTAGATGTTCATGAAGCGCACCTCAAGTATACATATGTAAATTACTAATGGTAGGTGTTCATGAATCGCACCTCAAGTATACATATATAAATTCCTAATGTAGGTGTTCATGAAGCGCACCTCAAGTATACATATGCAAATTACTAATGGTAGGTGTTCATGAAGCGCACTTCAAGTATACATATATAAATTACTAATGGTAAGTGTTCATGAAGCGCACCTCAAGTATACATATGTACATTATTAATGTAGGTGTTCATGAAGCACAACTCAAGTATACATATGTACATTACTTATGGTAGGTTTTCATGAAGCGCACCTCAAGTATACATATGTAAATTACTAATGGTAGTTTTTAATAAAGCGCACCTCAAGTTTACATATGTAAATTACTATTGGTAGATTTTCATGAAGCGCAATTCAAGTAAACATATGTAAATTACTAATGGTAGATTTTCATGAAGCGCACCTCAAGTATACATATGTAAATTACTAATGGTAGGCTTTCATGAAGCGCACCTCAAGTATACATATGTAAATTACTAATGGTAGATGTTCATGAAGCGTACCTCAAGTATGCATATGTAAATTACTAATGGTAGGTTTTCATGAAGCGTACCTCAAGTTTACATATGTAAATTACTAATGGTATGTTATATTTTAAATATCGTGTTGTTCTTTTTTCTCACTATAGACCGTTTGATACCATAAAAACCTGAAAAATAAAATTTATAATCTATGATATTTCGTACGAGATATTCTAGGCTCGAATTGTTAATTATGGTATCAACAACAACAACAAAACTAGTCCAAATCGGTCCCACATCGTGTGTAATGATTTGAAATTCAAACTCAAAGAAGCTGTAGATAACGTCTAAAAATTAAATTTCAATTATCCTTCATTGTCGACGGTATAATATAGGGAGGTGTGGCGACGACCGAATTTTCAGACATAAAATTAATATAGGGTGTCGGGTCGACCAAATAATGTCGGCTTAATTGGGTGTCGGTATAACAAGTGCCGGGTTGGCTGGCATTCTTGAAAACATTATATATCTAACAACATGGAAACTCTTAATATCGGATATATATGTTATTGAATGTTAAATTAAACCATGTGTTTTCTTATAAATATCCAATGTCTCCTTTCTGTATTTGTAATATGTACCAATACTGTCTGTCCATCTGTCTGCCATTGGAAGGCGACACACGTATTTATTCTAAAGCTCTCGTTTCAAGTGACAACTTAATTGTGACAAAATATATGTTGCGACACTAATTAAGCCTTTAAACACTTTCCCACATAAAATAAATCTGCAGAAAACGGCTTTGAAATCATAAGTAGAAACTATGGAAGCTTATTAATGAAAGAATAAATATTGAATCAAATTGAAAATAGTGTGGCAAAATAAGAAAATGCTCATTATGACATTCTTTAAAAGAGGACCGAAAAGGTAGGGTCTTATACAGTTTGCTTGAAATTGGCCTAGTGATCCATTCATATAGTTACTTCCTCTGAGGTTACATGAAGTTTGCTTGAAATTGGCCATGTGGTCCATTTATATATTTACTTCCTCTAAGGCTATATGAAGCTTGCTTGAAATTGGCCAAGTGGTCCATTCATATTTTACTTCCTCTAAGGTAACATAAAGTTTGCTTGAAGTTGGCCAAGTGGTCTATTTATATATTTACCTCCTCTAAGGTTACATGAAGTTTGCTTGAATTTGGCCAAGTGGTCCATTCATATATTTACTTCCTCTAAGGTTACACGAAGTTTGCTTGAAATTGGCCAAGTGATCCATTCATATATTTACTTCCTCTAAGGTTACATGAAGTTTGCTTGAAATTGGCCAAGAGGTCCATTCATATATTTACGTCCTCTAAAATAACATGAAGTTTACTTGAAATTGGTCAAGTGGTCCATTCATATATTTACCTCCTCTAAGGTTACATGAAGATTGGCCAAGTGGTCCATTCATATATTTACTTCCTGACCTCTAAGGTTACATGAAGTTTGCTTGAAAATGGCCAAGTGGTCCATTCATATATTTACCTCCTCTAAGGTTGCATGAAGACTGCTTTAAATTTGCCAAGTGGTCCATTCATATATTTACTTCCTCTAAGGTTACATGAAGTTTGCTTGAAATTCGCCAAGTGGTCCATTCATGTTTACTTCCTCTAAGGTTACATGCAGTTTGCTTGAAAATGGTCAAGTGGTCCATTCATATATTTTCTTCCTCTAAGGTAACATGGAGATTTTTAGAACATTTATATGTAAAGAAAATTAATAATTACATAACACTATACAAAAGAAAGGTAAAAAGAAATGTGGCAATGATATTGTAAATATGGCAATCTAAGCTGTTGCAGTTGACCTGATTTACTATTATTTACACGACATTGCCAGAGGTTAGCTAGACTGGTATGAATATAATATCTATTCATGAAATAGTGTCCTCATAGTATCAGCATACTGCAAAATTGACATAATGAAGACACTATGATTCAAATTAAAAATGTGTTTAAAATCTGGAATAGGAGCCCCAAGTAAAATAAAGATATCGTTTCATCCCATGATCCCTATATAAAGAGATGCAATAGTAATCTTATATTGTATTGCCATATTTGCTATATATTTTTTCAACATTTTTTTCTCTTATTTTCTACACAAAGTTACAATGTAATAAACATCTAGTTCCAAGTTCAAATCTCGGTAATTTTGAGTCAAAACTAGGCCACTACGTTAAATTTTAAGAACACCCTGTGAATAGTTTAGAGGCCCAATTTTCATTAAACCGTATTAATGGTTCATTAAAACATTCACCTAGCTAGATCGATCAAATCTTAGTCAAATTTGAAACCTGGTCACATTGGGTTATACACTAGGTCACTTTGGCAAATTTTAGCAAAACTCTTTTATCACTATAGATCAAACATTTTTCATCAAACCTTCATGAAAATCATCAGATCATTTATCATCATCAAAGCTTGGTAAAGGTCGAAACTGTCTCATGTGGGATCAAACACGTAGGTCACTACGTCAAAATCTCAAACCAGAAATCGCTGAAACCGATGGATGCTCCCAGAAGTATAGCTAGGACACAGGAATGGTGTTCCACTATACAATATGTTTAGCAAAATCATAAGTAAATAAATAGTAAGAAATGGAAGACAAAAATGGAATTAGTTCTTCGACAAATGTAAAATATGTATAATGAGTGTATAAATGATGCTGAATAATTATTATTTTACTTATGAAACATGTATATAATGAGTGTATAAATGATGCTGAATAAGTATTATTTTACATATGAAACATGTATAATGAGTGTATAAATGATGCTGAATAATTATTATTTTACTTATGAAACATTTGTATAATGAGTGTATAAATGATGCTGAATAAGTATTATTTTACATATTAAACATGTATATAATGAGTGTATAAATGATGCTGAATAAGTATTATTTTACTTATGAAACATGTATATAATGAGTGTATAAATGATGCTGAATAATTATTATTTATTTGACTTATGAAACATGTATATAATGAGTGTATTAATGATGCTGAATAATTATTATTTGACTTATGAAACATGTATATAATGAGTGTATAAATGATGCTGAATAATTATTATTTGACTTATGAAACATGTATATAATGAGTGTATAAATGATGCTGAATAATTATTATTTGACTTATGAAACATGTTTATAATGAGTGTATTAATGATACTGAATAATTATTATTTGACTTATGAAATATGTATATAATGAGTGTATAAATGATGCTGAAAAATTATTATTTTACTTATGAAACATGTATATAATAAGTGTATAAATAATGCTGAATAATTATTATTTTACTTATGAAACATGTATATAATGAGTGTATACATGATGCTGAATAATTATTGTTTGACTTATGAAACATGTATATAATGAGTATAAATGATGCTGAATAATTATTATTTGACTTATGAAACATGTATATAATGAGTGTATAAATGATGCTGAATAATTATTATTTGACTTATGAAACATGTATATAATGAGTGTATAAATGATGCTGAATAATTATTATTTTACTTATGAAACATGTATATAATGAGTGTATTAATGATGCTGAATAATTATTTATTTTACTTATGAAACATGTATATAATGAGTGTATAAATGATGCTGAATAATTATTATTTGACTTATGAAACATGTATATAATGAGTGTATTAATGATGCTGAATAATTATTATTTGACCTATGAAACATGTATATGAGTGTATTAATGATGCTGAATGATGACAATGTTTTTATTGTAAATTGTAACATGTTGATAACATGCATACCGTATACTTATTAGTTAAGCTTAGCTTTAAGTATCATTGCATTCCAACTGGTGGTTGCTGAGAAATTGCATTCATGAACACAAATGGTCTCTATCATACTATAATTAAAAGGGTCATACTTCTGTGAAAAGATAATTCAGCTGGACCATAGTGATATTGTGTACATCTTCTCTTGTTAATGAAGCTTTCCATTAAGTATCATTGAATTCCGACAGGTGGTTGCCGAGAAATATTCTGGACACAAATGGTCTATATATCATTATAGGTCGCAGGCCTCTGTATTGTATTCGTTTTTCAGATTTCACATTAAAACACTTATAGTTATGATACATTTAAAATAAAATCATGTTTCCAATGTTTACGTTTGTGATTGACTAACCTCGTATTCTAATGTACTGCATCCTATTTACGAATATTTACTCGTCCCTGATTAGACTTGCAGCATACGTTAATGTATCCGTACAATATCAGAATTATATAACGCCAACGTCTCTTTTAGTAGCCTCTGGGTCTATTTTACTGAACGTTCTTTTCAAGTTCAACGAGCTGTCTTGATTTGTGTAAATTGCATAAAATGTTAATGCATGTATCTCTAACATAGAAAAATGTATGTACTGTTACTAATCTAGTCGATACTTATAGAATCAAAACAATGACACGTGATAACAGCTTGCTTTCTGAGGGGCCAATCTTGTAATGACGTTTCTGGTACTTAGGATAGCCATACAATACAAATTCCTTTATGTCAGACATTATCAAATATATACAAAGACTACATTTTTCTAAACATTGCAATTGCATTTTATAAATGATGTTATGCAGGAAATTACATCATAACAAAAATCAGCTAAAATGAGATATGACGTTAGGTCGCAATCTATATCAACAGACTATATATGTATGTAAAAAAGAGCATTTAAACATATTATAACACCAATTACAGCATACAAATATAATGTATACTCGTCATAAAGTAGGGGACGGGGCTAGTTGATACAAATTGTAGTATTTTGGTAAGTATTCTTTAAATTGTATCATTAAGAAAATTCTGAGAGGAATATATAAAAAAAAATCATAGCTTACTTAAACAAAAACAATTGAAGCAGTCAACGCATTTTAATTGAAATACAGTTTAATTGTCTACTTATAACTTATGTATCAATTAGCCCCGTTTGATACATCTTTAGATTCAGCTAGTAAACTCTTCAGCATCATCTGATATATATTTAAGATACTCATGTGTGCGTTCTCCATTGGCCGACCAGGCTGCATAGTCTATGCACATTGCGCTTGGTTTGGAAAGGGAGGATCAATTATATATTTCTTGGACGATTTGTGTTTCTTTTTACTATTAGGGCGAGAAGCTTGTTTCTTTAGCTTGAACATCCTTCCTTGCTTTGAGACTATGTTCATCTTCTATTGCTTCCCTTTATAGTGCATCGGTAAGTATTGCGCACTTGCGCCTTTTGGGGGTACGTTCGTTATCATGTAAATTATCAGAATCCTGATTTGTCCTGAGTGTACTTATATTCTTCTTCGCCGAGCCCAATATAGCTTTCGGCAATCCGTTTAAGATTATGCAATACTGCAAACCAAATAACATCTACATATAGTTGCATCGTTTTACAGAGACGTGGTAAACAATAATAATATCAGTACGTTTTTGGTACTAGACTGATGTATAGATCTACTTAGATTTGAGAAATATCGGAAGAACATTGAGTTAAAAACTGTAAATTTTAGCCTTCATCATGTTTAATAAGTTTATTGCGCGCTGCAGCCGCCATGAAAGTTGCACTTTACATACTATGCAAAACTATCCTAACTGCCGATACTTTATCTATAGTTTTGATATCCAATCGGGGGCTGGGGGATAACGGATGAGGAAACACTGCAATGTACAAATGAGCTATAAGAAATACCGGAATGGGTTAAATATTCATGTTTATATCGAAATATACAGGACCTACTTTCTGAACTCAGAATGAGATTTTATATATTTGACTGTTTGTATCCGAGTACAGGTGCCATCATAAAAATATGAGACATTTGAGCACTGGTTGTGTGTACACTTTTATAACGGTGTTAGTGCTTAAAGCCTTTCCATCCGATTAATGAAAAATATCAAATTGTAATTTTAGATCAAATACCAACGCAATCTGACAAAAACTGATGAAGTAATCCTGAGACACTGCGCCGTTAGCAAGATTCAGCCTCTAGCTCATTGTTGCTGTTCAAGTTCAATGGCCAAGACTCGAAATATAACCCGCCGGCATCTTGTCATTAGCATATTGTGCTTAAGCCTTAAACAAAATCCTTTAGTCGTCTTGTTATATTTAGTATTCTGAATCTCTTGTCTTTTAGGGTAAGCTTTACGATAAATTAATTGATTGGGGTTTAAGGCCGATTACAACGATATTAAATCATATCACGGCGACCAGTTCACCTAACGTGTATTACCAGGCCTTCTCGCACAAGTACTCCACACATCTTTCTTCCCAGGCAACTTGCGTCCTTCCCATATATACTATTTAGCCGATTGGTGACAGACGAAATGACTTGTCAATCATCGGAACAAATGGATGGCAGTTTATAGGGTGTTCTAAAAGGTTTTCCTAAATTTTCACCTGCCGAGCCGCGATAGCTCAGTCGGTAACGACGAAGGCCATCAGTCCACTGAGCTTAGGAGGGTCGTAAGGTCGAAACCCGGCTTGGCCATTTATATTTTCCGATGATTGACAAAAGTCGTTGTGACTAGCGTCATTCGTTCTCCACCAATGGGCAAAATAGTAATTTCGTTTCAAAATTGCAAGGCCTACTTCGAGGTACACATTTCAAAAGTGTGTACACAATCGCCACTATAGTGACTTCGGCGTTTTGATTTTTACACAGATTGATGACCAAACAGAATTAAGTGTAATTACTATTACTTTTTGCACATATATACAAACACGTTTAAGGTGCGCTCTTGGGTATAAAACATGCAAATTCCCTTTATTTACATACCAGTCATATGTGTCCTCTTTGTGTCAAGATCATGGTTCAGTTATTACCGATGTCGATCAATTCTTAATTTGTGGGGTTACTAATTAGAACTTTTTCATCCAGCTATTTTACGATGTATATAAACCATTATGATATGACAAGGAAAAGGAAAAACAAATAACTATTTTGCATGTACAGAAATGTTTATTTTAATCTTAAACATTAAGATTTAATGTTTATGTAAAATGAATTAACTTAATACTCTAACAATGTCAAAGATAATTTACAAACATACAAAACACACACATATTAGACACATTCAATATATCTGCCATGCATACAGCTATTTTGTTAATTACAAAATGGTTGTTTTTATTTTATTATCAAAACTGCTTTTTTTCTTTTTAGTTTACATACAGGATGTAATGAGTTGGCCACTTATACAACATAAATAACATGCAGTCCTTTAAGTGATTCTCAAACCCTATCCCTCATATAGAAGCTTTCTTGACGCATCTGCAGCAGACCATTTTAGATGGAGAAATTGATCAAAAGATGCATGTGGGAAAGGGTTAAAATAAATTGCAAACTTTGTCAAACCATTGCTAAAGATTTAAGTGATTGTCAGACAACCATTGAAAAAAATGCAGCAAAATGCTCAATACATCTTTCATTCATAGAGATTTTTCATTTTCAATGTAGTTTGCTACAGTATTGTTGAATGTGATAACGGGTCAAAAGAAATTAACACTGCTTTTCATTTGTACTTTCTCTCAATATCCTTGCATTAAACAAAAGTAAATTGCTATCTTTCAGGATGATCAATAACTAATAAATGTCGTGTTGGTCTGTGACTTGGTCTGTAACATCATTAAAAAAAAAATGTTTGTTAATTAATTAATTTTAATTTAGGCCATCAGTATTTCCATATTGGACGACAATCAATAGGTAGTCTTTATCTGAAAAGATATAAATAAAAGCCAATATAAAGACTTAGTCCAAGCCTATGTTACACATCACATCACACATCTAAACCCTTTTCTACTTTCAGACACAATTTTGACACATATCCAACAGACGTCTTTTGAAAACATTGTCGACATTGTCACAAATAGTCTTTTATAGATTCTTACAAATGTATATGTTAACTGCTTCCCATGTACAACCAATTTTGTTGAATATATAGTGGCAAAAGGAGAAATTGATCATGAACTATATTTAATAATTGTTCTTCCATTTATAGAGTTTCCATATTTGTAACTCAATGTTTACAAGGTCGTTTAACAAGCCCCCTGGTGGCCACGTTTTTAATCAGATTGGAATCATTTCAACAATCTTGGTAGAGGGTCACCCAAGGAACATTTTTGCTAAATTATTTTTAAATCGGGCAGGCACTTTTGGACAATAAGATTTTTAAAGTTGTTACAATGCACAAATATAGGAAAACAAGCTCCGCCCCCTGGTTGCCATGTTTTTCAACGCATCAGAATAATTTGAACAATCTTGGTAGAGGGTCCCCCAAGGAACATTTGTGAAAAATAATTTTCAAATCAGACCAGTACTTAAAAGACAAGATTTTTAAAGTTTTGGCAATTTTCCCCTTCTCTTATACCACAGCAACCAAGGTTAGAAATGAAATTGGATTATTTGAACAACTTTGAAAGAGGACCACCTATGGAAAATTCCTGTGAAATAATTTTGAAATTGGTCAATTGGTTTAGGAGGAAAAAGTGAGCAGATGGACAGCCGACAGACGGACGGACGAAAAGCGATCACAATAGCTCACCTCGCAATTTCATGCACAGGTGAGCTAAACAAGAGGGCCATGATGGCCCTGGATCGCTCACCTTAATTATACAATGTACTGCAATGCAAAACACATCAAGACAATTATTCTGAATGCAACCTCCAGAGTGTTAACACAATTTTCCTTCATTTGGCCTAGTGATCTATATTTTTTTACCTGATATGACCCATATTCCAACATGGACTAGATATCATCAAGACAACATTCTGACAAAGTTTCAACTTGCTCAAAGTAAAAATGCGGCCACCGGAGTTTGAACAATATTTTCCTTTATTGACCTAGTTTCTGATCCAATATGACCCATATTCGAACTTGACCTAGATATAATTCAGACAAACATTCTGACCAAATTTCAAGCTGCTGAAGCAAAAAATGTGGCATCCAAAGTGTTCACAAGATTTTCCTTCAATTTGATCTAGTGACCTAGTTTTTTACCCAGCATGACCCATATTCGAACTTGGCCTACATTTCATCAAGAAAAACATTCTGATAAAGTTTCATCATGTTGAAATTAAAAATGCAGTATCCAGAGTGTTAACAAGATTACCCTTCAATTTGGCCTAGTGACCTAGTTTTTAACCCGGCATGACCCATATCCGAACTTGGCCTAGATATCATTCAGCTCAACATTCTGACCAAATTTCAAGCTGCTGAAGCAAAATATGTGGCTTCTACAGAGTTAACAAGATTTCCCCTCAATTTGGCCTAGTGATCCATATTTAAACTTGACCTAGATATCTTTAAGACAGACATTCCGACAAAATTTCAAGCTGCTGAAGCAAAAAATGCGGCATCCAAAGTGTTAACAAGATTTTCCTTCAATTTGGCCAAGTGACCTAGTTTTGGACCCGGCATAACCCATATTCGAACTTGACCTAGATAATTTTAAGACAAACATTCTGACAAAATTTCAAACTGCTTAAGCAAAAATTGCGGCCTCTGGAGTGTTAACAAGATTTTCCTTCAATTTGACCTAGTGACCTACTTTTTGACCCGACATGACCCATGTTCGAACTTGACCTACATATTATCAAGACAAATATTCTGATAAAGTTTCAACGTGCTCAAGTTGAAAATGTGGCCTCCAGAGTGTTAACAAGATTTCCCTTCAATTCAACCTAGTGACCTAGTTTTTGACCTCATATGGCCCAGTTTCGAACTTGTCCAAGATTTTATGGAGATAAACATTCTGATAAACTTTCATGAAGATTGGATGCAAAATGTAGCCCGTAGAGTGTTAACAAGCTAAAATGGTGACGACGCACGATGGATATCGGACAAAATGTGATCACAATAGCTCACCTTGCACTTCGTGCATAGGTGAGCTAAAAATGTGAAGAGCCAATTTAACAAAACCTCGAAATCAATTAAAAGCATTATGAAGGCGAGTACAAAATTAATACATTTTACAGTACTCACCGTTTGCAGTGGGTTTGATCCCTGTCTGGGTCATACAAAATACTTTAAAAATGGTAGTAATGGCTGCCCTCTTTTGTGATCAGGGTTACAATGTTAGCATTACGACTGACTGGCTGATGTCAGTATAAAAGGACCAGTAGTACTGGTAACTTACACAGGAAACACTGTGATATAATTGAAAAATTGTTGAAACTGTCATAAATCACCTAACATTCAATCAACCTTTTCTGATGCCACATTCCTACCATGTATTTCAACCAATCAATATGGATTGAACAATATTTGTAAAGGGTGACCTAAGGAATATTTCTACCAAATTATATTGCAATCCGATAAGCAAATTTAGAGGACAAGAAATATAAAGATTTGACATTTTCCCAACTTTTTGTTGCAGTAGCAACCACAGTTATCAATATAACTTTCATATTTGAACAATATTGAAAGAGGACCACCAAAGGAACATTCCTGAATTGGTCCAGTGTTTAAGAAGGAGATATTTCTAATTTTTTTTTTAGACAGACAGAAGTCTTTAGCTCAGTTTATCTAAAAATGTATAGTTCTTTTTTAAAAGAATGTATTTTTGTAGTCGTTTATTAGAATTACCGGTAACAGTATTAAAACAAGAGGGCCATGATGGCCCTAGATCGCTCACCTAGGCAATATGATTTGTAATGTGGTCAGGTAAGCTAATACAAGAGGTCCAATGTCAAGTATAGCTCCATTTGACACCAGTCAAAACTAGAACTATCACTGAAGATGATAAATACCCCCTAAACAGCACTTTGACCTACACCATAACTTAATTAGTAAAAGGGCCATAACTCCATAAAATATCATGCAATTGTAACCCCTTTAGGATATGCACATCTCCTCTTGGTATAAAAGCTTCATGCAAAATGTTATTGAATTCCACCCAGTAGTTTGTAAGAAATTGGCTGGACAAAATATGGCTAAACAGCACCTTGACCTACACCATAACTTAATTAGTAAAAGGGCCATAACTCTGTAAAATATCTAATCTATAGGCCTTTTGGTTTTAGACAAGAAGATTTTAAAAGTTTTCCTATAAATCTCTATGTAAAATAGGTGACCCCTCTGGAAGGGGCAAATTTTGACCCCAGGAGCATAATTTGACATTTTTTGGAAAGGGCCCCTAGACAATGCTACAAAGCAAAAATCTAAGCTCTAGACCTTTTGGTTTCAGCCAAGAACATTTTTACCTATATGGCTATATATGATGTGAAAAAGATGACCCAGACAGACGACAGACAGAGAGTGATCTTAAATTATTCCAGTGTTGATCATTATGTCCGACATACAATCAATGTTTATATTTGCACATTATGTAATCATATGACTATGTATTTATCTTATGAATTAATAATTTTTCAAAGTATCTTGAATAAACCTCTTGACCAACTCAAAAACTAGATGAGTGAACATAAATCAGAGTGCATGATTGGGCAGACGCATAAGTGTATCCAACCTTTTTATATATACACTCAAAGTTGTTTTTGCTGAGCAAGGAAGTTATATGGATACCCATCTGAGCACAAGACAGTTTCATGTCCTTTAACGAGAATCAATTAAACCTAAAAGAAATAGTTACCTGGTGCAACCATTATTTCATTTTTCTTTGATCTTATTCTAAGGAATGTTAGATCATTCTGTGGGTCAATGTCTCTAACAGTACTTCTTGCCTTCTGTATAAGTGCATGTATAAGAGAGGCATACTGAACTGTTGTGGAATTATCTAATGTGGTCCTGATTGGAATAGCTGGAATTAAAAGTAAATAAGTTTGTGAACAATATAACACATCTTTTAAGTTTTAGAATTAAATATTATGTCTTCTGCTGCTTTAATTTAAATTATTTATAGTATCATACAAAGTTGAAACTATAATGACAATCAAACATATTTTTGAACAGTGATTTGAAAGAAAAGTTCCTCTGTAAAAATATGATTGAATGTCTAAACTAGATGCCCACAGGCAACATGTCAAGCCACCTTCAAAGGTTTTGTCAAAGACATAGTGCTTTTCCATGCAATTGCAACACTGACTGACAAAGAATTGACCTGATAGCAGTTAATTAAGGGCCTTCCGCAATACCAAAGTGGTTGTAAAATGTCAAATGTACAATAACCCAACATAATGTTTTTATTTTTGAGATGTATACTATATTATTTTGAAGTTTAACATACATCATTTTAAGTATGTTTGTGTATAAAAAGTTCAGGCATCTTTAACATAAGAATAATTTTACACACTAAAACATGTATTGAAAGACACATGTATTTATCCTCATTAAATGATAAATCCTTAAACTGAATATCTTTTGAATAATGGAATATTTTGCGTTTTGGTACTTCAATCCCTTTTCTGGATAAGGACATTATGTAGTGAAGTGTTGTCAGTAGTGGACAAAACATAGGAAACCATAGGAAAGCAAGTTTTTTTGTCTAGATCTTATTCAGGAGTTTATCAAACAAATAATGTCACAGCAAACAACTTTAGAACAGTAATGAAAAAAATTGTCTGCTGCATATACGTAAAAATGTGCTATAAATGGGATTTTTTTTTTTAAATGTCTTGAACATATTACAATTGCGTTTGTTTAAAAACACTAAGTTATGACACATCTAAAATGAAATAAATATTTCCATATTTTAAGTATGTGCAGTTTCTTTATTTTGACTCGCATTTATGCTTTTTTTGTTTTATTTACGAAGACAAAACAGTCCCTATTAGCTAGACTGAGGTACTGTATTTTCATATGGTACATTGTAATCACAACGCGATAACTACAAACCTTAACATCGCACTTTCTAATTTGTTTACATACGCACACCTGCTAGCAGCAGACTGTTATGTGTCAATATCGAGATAAAAATCAAGTCGAATTCTCCTTTTAATAGCAATTTTAACTTACTGAATTTTATTTTCATGTTCAAAGAGATGTCTTGATTTGTGAAGAATGCATTTAATAATGTTTTTCCATGTATATCTAAACAAGAGCACCGCCCGCGGGTGTCTGACGCTTGTCTGATATTATCCTTTTACTGTTTATTTATTTTATATAAAAAATATTCAAATTCGGAAAGAATATTTACATATAATAATGACCGCACACAACTGCTATTTTTCAAGTATTGAAACAAGATTAACTATGTGGAAATAAATACAAGTTCATATACATGATAAGGAAGATCTTCATGTTGGATGGTTGTCACAATCAGTCAAGATCATGAGCGGAGTCTTGTGTATGCAATGGACAGGCAAATGATATTGGTACATTAAGTCAACTTTAACTAAAGATATTGAATATATTACTATTTTCCTGTTTTAAGTAACTCTGATTTAAGATATTCATAATATGTTGAAGGACATTATGTTTTCATTGTTTAGGAAAAAATTGAAATCAATGTAACAAACAAGAATTACGCGTAATTAAATGTTTCACTGTCCCCTGCTTTGACTATCCATGCAAGAGTAAAAGACAAAAAGTAAAATAACAAAACTTTAACTTTGAGCTAGCTAAACACAAAGTTCAAAAATACAAGATATTCAGATTTTTTTTTTAGATAAACGCAAAGTTCAAAAATACAAGAAATTCAAAAAAAAAAAAGAGCGTAACGCAATAATACTCAAAAATACAAGATATTCGGAAAAAAAATATTAGATTAACGCAAAGTTCAAAAATACAAGAAATTCAAAAATACAAAATCAAAAAAATAATATTTGAGCTAAACGCAAAGTTCAACAAGAGCACCGCATACAGCACAGACGCTCGACTGATAGGGAGAAAACAGAAGAAAAAAATTAGCTAAACAAAAAACCTTAACCGGTCAACCACGCCGCCGCCAGGGTCATTACAATACCTCTTGTTTTTTTCAAAAGTCGAGCTAAAAATACAAGAAATTAAAAAAAAAAAGTTTTTCCCTGAAACCTGTTTGATATGTTGAAGTACTTTATTATGAAATTTGAAATTATTCCAACAAAATATAAAGAAGCTATGTCGAATTCTCAAAATCCACCAAAAATCAAGTGTTTTACCCCCCAAAAAAGGTCACACTCGGCATCTTCAGCATACAATGTGCAGAAGGGTATTAGATGTAACTATATTCCAAATTTATATGAAATCCCTAGTACCACTTCTTATTGAGAAAAAGAAAAGAAAAAAAAGAAACTTTAACGTTGAGCTAAATACAAAGTTAAAAAATACAAGAAATGAAAAAGAAAAAAATCCAAATGTTTGACCCAAAATCCCATTTGAAATGTTGAAGTACATTATTTATGAAATATGTGTGCACAATTTGAAATCAATCTAACAAAAAATGAGGGAGCTATGACCAAATCTCAAAGTCAACCAAAAACCACCAAAATCATGTTTTTTACCCCAAAAATGAAGGTCATGATAATAATTTTCTACCTCATCAGAGTCTGCAATTATTGAAATGATAAAAGGTCTCTTACTTATGACTGTCAAACAATGTAAGCTGAATAGATGCTACTTTTGTACTGTATCATCAGTGATTTTGTTTGCAGCTATTTTGCGAGCTTTTGCTGATAGGTCCAAACTGCAATAAATACAGCTGCCATTGATTAGTAGGAATATATTTTAAAATAAAGTCACATGTACTTACCATCTGCATTCACAATAATCACACCTTGTACACCTTTGTGGCACTGAATTCTCTTAATGGTTTCTTCTATTTCAGACTAAATAAATGAACACAAGAAGAAATAATTATGTTAATTATCTGACTCCGAGTGGTATTAGTTAGTATTTAAGCTGATATTCCATCTATATGTGCAAATGCAACAGCAGCAACTAGTGTTGGGCCGATGATCGATTATAATCGAAAGTTGATCGGTTATGCATCACATTGGTGATAATCGATTGCATTTTACCACAATCGATTATCAATCGGTTCACCTTTTTTGCTTAATTTATGCTTGATTAATATTCGCTTCCACAAGGGAGATTACTCTCGCAATCATGTTTGAAAACTCATGTTTGGTGGGCTAGCATGTAAATACAACAACTTGAGATCAGAAAAAAGTGTTTTTTTGTCAATAAAATGATACAACCTAGTAAAGACAAGTCAATAAGCCGTTTTTTTTTTTTTATCAGACATAAATAATAAGAAGCATTGCGAACATTGAGGCTTGTTAAATACAATACTGTATGAACCAATTATATAATCGATGTCTAATCGAATGAGACAAAGCGATTGTAACCGATAATCGTTTGTAAAAATAGAACCGATGGCCCAACACTAGCAGCAACACTTACCCTCTCCCTGATATGGTCAACATTTGACACATTTACAACAGACTTTTGAAAGAAATTATTAAAATTAGCAATGTTTCAAATTTTGTATAAAAATAAAATACCTAATTTTTATGTCATACTATTTAATTCCGACATTGTCAAAGCAGACAACTTTAAAATCTCTATGATATCACGTGAATGGTTAACCCTTTCTGACGACTTTAAACATATTTTGTCAAAAAATAGAAAATCTCTATAATTGAATGTATAACCTATGACTAAAAGTGGAAAACATTGTGGCAAAAGGAGAAATTGCTAGTTTTGAGGAATTTCTTCTTTTGCCACAATGTTTTTCACTTTTAGTCATAGGTTATCCATTCAATTATAGAGATTTTCTAATTTTTTTACAAAATATGTTTAAAGTCATCTGCTGCAGAATTGTTAAAAGGGAAAGGGAAAGGGTTAAATGTACAAAATATTTCTTTCAGGAATGTTAAGTAGTTGAAGTATCAAATTAAAGTACAAAATGGCTTATTAATAAGCGCCTTGACAGTGTTTCATTTTGAAATTTCTATCAATGAGTCCTTTCATTTTGTTTTTTACAAAACAATGTAAACAAGAGGGCCATGATGGCCCTGGAATCGCTCGCCTGATTTTTTTTTTCACTTTAGCTATATAAGCCCCGCCCCCTGGCAGCCATAGTTTCCGACCAATCAACTTGGCTTGAAGGAATCTGATAGAGGGTCATCCAAGGAACATTTTTACAAAATTATTTGAAAATCGGCCAGACACTTTTGGAGAAGATTTTTTAAGTTTTCACTTTAGCCATATAATGCAAAATAGCTCTGCCCACTGGCGGCCATGTTTTTTGACCAATCAACATGGCTTGAAGGAATCTGAAAGTGGGTCATCCAAGGAACATTTTTACAAAATTATTTGAAAATCGGCCTGACACTTTCGGAGAAGAAGATTTTTTAAGTTTTCACTATAGCCATATAAGGCAAAATAGCCCCGCCCCCCTGGCGGCCATGTTTTTCGACCAATCAACTTGGCTTGAAGGAATCTGATAGAGGGTCATCCAAGGAACATTTATACACAATTATTTGAAAATCAGCCTGACACTTTCGGAGGAGAAGATTTTTTAAGTTTTCACTTTGGCCATATACGGCAAAATAGCCCGCCCCCTAACGGCCATGTTTTTCGACCAATCAACATGGCTTGAAGGAATCTGATAAGAGGGTCACCCAAGGAACATTTCTACAAAATTATTTGAAAATCGGCCCGACACTTATGGAGAAGAAGATTTTTTAAGTTTGCACTATAGCCATATAAGGCAAAATAGCCCCCCCCCCCCCCTGGCGGCCATGTTTTTCGACCAATCAACATGGCTTGAAGGAATCGGATAGAGGGTCATCTAAGGAACATTTCTACAAAATTATTTGAAAATCTGCCAACCAGTTTGGGAGAAGAAGAATTTTGAAGTTTTTTCGGTTTCGTTGCCATGGAAACCCGAATTTTGCATGGATCCCAAAAATGTGAAGGAATTCTGGTGAGGTCATTGAGAGGATGCTTTCTGTGAAGTTTCATCCAAATTGACCCACTGGTTACTGAGGAGAAGAAGTTGACGCACGCCGGACAAAAGGTGGTCACAATAACTCACCTTGAGCACAGCTCAGGTGAGCTAAAAATTGTGTCCTCGCAAAATTCAGTGTATATCCTAGGATTCGAAAATAAGAGGGGATTTAATCGGATTTATTTTTTCATGAACAAATCAAGACATTTTTCTTTCTTTATCTATGTAAAAAATTGCCCCCTTCCATACAAATATTGGAAGAAATATATTCAAAACTTTAAACATGGTGAGAATTATCACTATTCCCCCCACTCATAGATTGAACACTGAAATTTATAGAGTATAGGACTCAGGATGTGCAGTAAAATGAAACACTTCGATCCTTGAAGGAAACAAATTCTTCGAAGATTTACAAACATCCTTGTTTAGTGGTCATGTATGACCAAATTAAATACTGAATATTCTTTTAATAAATATTATAATATATTTATAAGTATTCTATAAAATATGATTGAAGTGAAAATGCCTGCTAAATAAATAACTTTATAGTACAACTCATCATGGTTAACATGTGTGCCCAGTAACTTGGGAATTCTATGATGCATGGTTTCTCATTTCGAACTTTGAGCTCTAAGTGTGACCTTGACCTTTGAGGTACAGGCCTGCATCTTGTGTGCCACATGTCACCACATCATTGTGAACATGTGTGCCCAGTAACTTAGGAATCCTATGATGCATGGTTGTGATGTGAGCCAGACAAGGTAGTCCTATCAAACAGTACTCATGTTGACCTCTATGTGTGACCTTCACTTTTGAGGTACATGCATGCGTCTTGTGTGCCCAGTAACTTGGGAATTCTATGATGCATGGTTGAGATGTGAGCCGGACAAGGTACAGTCTTATCAAACACTACTCATATTGACCTTTGACCTCTAAGTGTGATCTTGACATTTAAGGTACAGGTCTTGAGCGTGAAACGCCACCCCATCATGTTGAAGGGTTGTGCCAAGTTCCTTGGAAATCCTATGATGGATGGTTAAGATGCGGGCCGGACAAGGCAGTCCTATCAAACAGTACTCATTTTGACATCTATTCTAAGTGTGACCTTGACATTTGAGGTACAGGCCTTGGTCTTATGCAAGCCACGCTGCCTTATCATGGCGAATGTATGTGCCAAGTTTCTTGGAAATCCGATGGTTAAGATGAGGGCCGGACAAGGTTAGGTAGAACCGACAGACTGACAGACAGAATCGACCAATCTCTTCCGACATTTTCAAGCTTTTACGATCGACTCGGCATTATTTTTAATTAATAATAAAATGGGGAGGCCCCTGATATATTATATAACAAAGATCTTGTATATTTAAATCATTCAACTAGTATGCATCATTGCTTCCACAGTGCCCCATCTTGCCAACCAAAACATTCTTTCTGGTCTCGGTCGGTAACATATAATGTGCATTTTCACTTACTTTACAACCATTTCCTCGGGATTGTAAAAAATAGTTAAAGTAATGTGGAAATTCTTAGTATCAATTTTCACCTTTAGGCCATAATATGGTGTCCGGATTTTGAGTTACATCACAAACACTGTGGTGTCCTCTTTTGTAATATTTGACTTTTGTCAAATTATATGCTATATATGTTTAGAACAATATCTAAAGCTGTTAAATTCTAAATGACAAAATAGATTTTATCTTTAAATAAAGAGAAATGCGGGTTTTAAATTGTATTGTTAGTAACACAGGACACCATGTAATAAATAAATTTTATGAAGAGTATGCCTAGTTAATTTTTTTTAGATCTAATTTACATTTTCACCATCTTTATTTGGAATTATTTCAATAAATAAATGGTTTATTTAGTGAAACAATTAATAGAATACAACTAGATAAAGAATGGTGTAACAGGACACAACATGATGTAACAGGACACAAACTGGTGTGTAACAGGACACAAAATGATGTAACTGGACACTAATTCAATTGTATTGTTAGTAACACAGGACACCATTGTAATAAATCAATTTTATGAAGAGTATGCCTAGTTAATTTTTTTTAGATCTAATTGACATTTTCACCATCTTTATTTGGAATTATTTCAATAAATAAATGGTTTATTTAGTGAAATAATTAATAGTATACAACTAGATAAAGAATGGTGTAACAGGACACAAAATTATGTAACAGGACACAAACTGGTGTGTAACAGGACACAAAATGATGTAACTGGACACCAATTGTGCACTTCATATAAGTGTGTAATATAATAGCATAAACATTTTCAGTATAAATAATTCTCCAGTTAAATTAAAATATACTTATCATGCAAATATGTATTTATTATGTAAGCACAATGCTTATGGAGGTAGAATATGCTTTCCAGGACAGTCAACGTTACAAGGCAAAAGAGACAAAATTCGCAATTTTTTTCCCCCAGTCAAAAATAATAACAAGTTCTGCGTAGTGAATTAAATGGGTTCGCAAACATCTCTGGACAATTTAAATAACGAAAAAGGAAGTTACTACGCATTGCGATACATTATAAGCAACCATTGATGACCTCAATCGGCTTGGTGCCGGCGTAACAAAATTTCAGAAGTCTGACTGTCATTTTCGAGCCGCCATTTTAAAACACTCTTGTCGTAAAACGTCTATAACTGTCGTAAATTGTTGCGATGTTTAATGTCGTAAATAGAACAGCCAAAATTTAGTTTCCTCCTAGGTGATTGACGAAGCATTTTTTAATTATAACAAAATAATAGGGCGTAACAAAAAAAGACACCATTTTGATAAACAATATTTTGACTCCCTGTCAAATAAAAGATATCTGTCCCAGAACAACATGTTTACGACATTAACAAAGAATGTAAGTGATCACGTGATTTGTATGCAATGAAAATATGGTTATCGGTCCAGGTTTCGAGTTTTGATGCTATTTAGACGTGATGTAACTGGGTGGACACATTCGTTACGCCGATGTCCAGGATTTTATATTCAAATCAAAATCGTATTTACGTCGCTCTATTAAATCTTAGTTATATTTACAAGTAATTTTTTAAATTATTATTTCACATATATTAGTTTCCAAACTTTAAATATAAAGAAAAACAGTTTGTTTTGGTTTTCAAAAAGTCCTCCCATGCCTTTGTCGGGAAGGACAGGGCGAAAATGCTCAAGAAAAGTATTAATTAAAGGAGTTTATCAGTTCTTTCAGAAATCAATAGCATATTATTTAATAGATTTAGTAGTTTCTAACAGTTTGTGACATGCTGATAAACTATAAAACACATAGTTCTTCAAATAAAGGAGAATAAATAATGACTCTGTGATGTAACACAAAATCCCGGACACCATATTATGGCTCCTAAGTAGAACTGTTACTGATAAGCTCTGTGGTGAAAGTCGGTTTTGCCCTTTGTGTTATAGACCATTCCTTTTGGTCAGTTGCTGGACCAAGAAAACTATGGTACCCAGTTTTGAGGAACCATCCCACATTGAATTAATAACAAGTGCCAGTTTGACCCAGGAGGCAGAGCAAGACAGACAGGTTTTGACTTTGACTGAGGCAAGACGAGACTCTTTAAGATCAAGTAAATGATAATAGAATGCAGGTTATAACAGGGCTGCAGAAAAGGATTTTGGACAATTGGGTATTTACTCATCAACTTTTCACATAATTGGGTATTCAGAATTGCAATTGAGTAACAAGCAAAACGGATACTCCATCAACTTAGAAACAATTGCTTAAATCTACTGTACAGTTGCGTTCAAATATTAATTTGCACAAATTTCCACTTACATTTATCAAAGGTTATATGTGCCAGTCCAGCAATGCAAATACAAGCCTTTAATATCTCTAACTGTTCATAGGAATTGTCATTTATGATTAACATATCTAACTGTCTAAAACTACTCTCGCTCTTGCCATCTCTGACTCAACACATATATTATTGTGCACAGTGCTTTGATTGTGCTTGTTGATGCTGGAACTCTGAAGATTGGGGTTGCCTTCATTTGCACAAACACTTGATAATCTCAATTAAGATTTCATTTCAATAGACACTGAACACTTCATATTAGTATTTTTATCATTTATGACAAGCCATGGGTACTTTTTAGCCATCGTGTTTCTTTGGTTTATATATGACGCGAAAACCTCGTCCAAATACAAGTTACAATGTTTTTGCATTGAACAGTACTGCTACCGATGAAGACATCATGCAATGACGGTTTTGCTAATCACATCGGGTTCGTTCCCTGAATGTTGCAGATAGCAAAAAAGAGTTTGGAAACTTGTCCCATTTTTTCTACCTCTCGTAGCCATATATTGAAAGCGGACAAAGTAATGTACCTTAAGTTTAGAGAGTAGCGGATCTACACAACGTGTATTTTGCGGATAATAATAGATAACTGAACAAGAGGCCCAAGAGGGCCAGTATCGCTCCACGGCCACAAGACAAAAATCTAATCTCCAAACAGCCCTGCCCCCTAGTGGCCTTTTTTTTTACCAACCACCATGGCTTAAAGGAATCTTGTAGAGTGTCACCCAAGGAATGTTTCTGCAAAATTATTTGAAAATCGGTCTGACACTTTCGGAGGAGAAGATTTTTTAAGTTTTCACAATAGCCATATAAGGCACCAATCAACATGGCTTGAAGGAATCTGATAGAGGGTCACCCAAAGAACATTTCTACAAAATTATTTGAAAATCTGCTCAACACTTTCGGAGAAGAAGATTTTTTAAATTTTCACTATGGTCATATAGAGCAAAATAGCCCCGCCCTCTGGCGGCCATATTTTTCGACCAATCAACATGGCTTGAAGGAATCTGATAGATGGTCACCCAATGAACATTTCTACAAAATTATTTGAAAATCGGCTGAACACTTTCGGAGAAGAAGATTTTTTAAGTTTTCACTATGGTCATATAAGGCAAAATAGCCCCGCCCTCTGGCGACCATGTTCAACATTTCTTGAAGGAATCTAATAAAGGGTCACCCAAGGAACATTTCTACAAAATTATTTGAAAATCGGCCTGACACTTTCAGAGAAGAAGATTTTTTAAGTTTTCACTATTTTTTTCTTTTGGTTGCCATGGAAACCAGAATTATGGATGGATAAAAAAAAATTGAAGGAATTTAAGAGAGGACATTGAGAGGATGCTTCCTATGAAGTTTCAACCAAATTGGCCAAGTGGTTAGTGAGAAGAAGTCGTTTAAAGAAAAAAGTTTACGCACGCACAACGGACAATTCGCCATGACATAAGCTCGACTGGCTTTCAGCCAGTGGAGCTAAAAACCAGTCTGGTCACTCTGACAAATTGTGAACAACTTGTTGAAAGCAGATTTTTTTTCCCAAATCGCCTTGGTTTTGTTCCGTTAATGCTGCAGTTAGTCAAAATGTGTGTCCGTTTTTTCTACTATTCGCAGCCATTTTGAAAGCGGAAGCAAGAAATTTGATTTGTTTATGCTATTTTCCTAAAGTAAATATGTAGCGGAAATACACCATGTCTATTTTGAGGATAATTATGAACAATTGAATAATCAGTCTGAAAACCCTTACAAATTATAAACAACTCCAAACAAACAAATTGACAAAAACATTGGTTTGCTTATCGATACGCGGTTATCACTTTTCCAATTGCTTTTTGTTACGCCACAATTTTTAAATAATTGCTTTTTCACTGATTTTAATTGCATATTTACGCCGATACAAACCTTATCTGTAACCCTGTTATACTGATATCTACAGGTGAGTGGACAGAGCTCCACAAAAAAGATTTAAAATTTTATTCATTCTTTTTATTAATGCTGAACTTCATGTATTTTGTAACATGTTTACAAAAGAGTGAAAAGCTATTGACAGTATATTATAACGTGCAGGGCTAAAGACGCAGAAGATCCCTTCAGCGAAAAGTATACTCAACCCTGAAGGGGTCCACTTGTCTTATATATCTAACCCTAAACTCCATCACTTCGAAACGGTGATGTAAATTTGCATATCAAATGCAACGTATACCAAACGTTTTCGTTACACTACTTCCCACTCCGAGAAGACTCGTCCCAAGTCTTGGCCTGGGAAACCCGTGGGTAAGGCAACTCCGGTATGGCAGTTGTCTTCATCCCACCGCTGTCACCTAATGTAACGTGCCGGGCTAAAGACCCAGAAGATCCCTTCAGCGAAAAGTATACTCAACCCTGAAGGGGTCCACTTGTCTTATATATCTAACCCTAAACTCCATCACTTCGAAACGGTGATGTAAATTTGCATATCAAATGCAACGTATACCGAACGTTTTCGTTACAATATGTTTACACTTCAGAGGCAGATCACAAAAACCAATGGTGTGGATTGATGCCATAGATTTTGTTAAAATAAACAATAAGAAAATAAAATTACGTGAAGTGACGGTAAATAATTCGGAATAAAGGTAACTTGGCTGTTACTTTGTGTTTTTGCTATATATAGATGAAAGTCTTAAGGTCACTGAAAACGGAAACTGGACAGTCGAGGAATGGATGAATCAATAATGAAAAAATATCAAGCCCAAACACAAAGAGTATTCGATAACGTCTGAAATTGAAAGAAAGAAAGAACACTAACTTAAAACGATTCTAAGGTTATACAAATGCATAATTACCATGTTTTAATAGTTGGTCTGTTTGGTTTCCCGTTTGGTTTATAGTTCACTTGTTCGGACAACTTTAACTGATGTGTTGCTATGATTCTGCGCATGCGTTATTTTTATTTCCGTTATGGCTCAGATTAATCTCTGAAAGGTAATTAATTTACTTTCATCTATTTGAAAGTTAACAATAATACATTAAATAAACGAATATTGAGAGAAAACTTCAAAAATGTATTTTATCTGATTTTATATTGCATTAAGTATAATAATTACGATAAATGAATAATTTAGAGATTATATTTTAAACCGGTGTAGCGTGAGAAAAGGCAGCCCGTGAAATTTGTCAGGCCTTACACGCGTGAACATTTAAAGGCGTGAAAATCTTAAGACGGGTTGATTTAATGCGATTTAGATTTGTATTTTTCGACATCGTTCCATCTTCGCGATATTAACATTAATTATGTACATGCGTTCTTCTGTTTGAGCGAACTGAAATAATGTAAAACTGAGCATTTAAGGCATTACATTAGTCTCCTTAGAAAAACCTTAAGACACGTCAAATAAATGTAAATGTAATTAATTTTTACATTAAAATAAGCGGGTATGGGGTGATTCATTGAATTGGGGTTTGATGTCGTTTTCAACATTTTGTCAGTCATACCACGGCGGCCAGTTCACCTACTGATATATTTCTTGGCTTTCTCACACCAGTACTTAATACAACTTTCTTTCCAATCAATTTGCTGCTTTTCCACTTAGACGGATATCCCATTAGTGGAAGACGAATGACGCTTGTCACAATAACTTTTTTCAAACGTCGGAAAGAATGTTGGCCTAGCTGGGGTTCGAACTCACAACTCCTGGATTGACATCCTTCGTCGCTACCGATTGAGTTACCGGGGCTCGACGAGTATGAATACACCTATGACTTACCAGTACCACTAGTAAATCAAGTAATTAATTAGTTAATTAATAAATAATTACAGTAACGAAAAAAACCAGGTAATATTACCTACGGCGGGTATGGGGTGAATACACATGTGACTTGCCTGTACCACTGGTCAATCAACTAATTAATTAGTTAATTAATTAATTAATGATTACTGTAACGAAAAGCCAGGTGATATTACCTACCCGCTTTAACTCAACATTACATTTGTACTGCTTACATGAAATTGGGGTTAATGGTCTAACACCTACATTGACATTCCTGCCCATCTCTTAATTCATACCTCAATCAATCAATATATCTTATAATTTTACATAAGTAAACACATCCAAAAGCTTAATCAGAATCAATCCATCTACAGTATTAGTTTCTACACAAAAAACAAGTTGTTTCAAGAAATGTTTTTATAAGTGTTAGTTATGATATATTCTATATCTATATGTCATATATTGGCTAGCCCTGGCTGTAGGTTTGATAGTGTCCGAAAGCTCAGACTTAGGGTAACACTGTTGGACTGATTTTACCCTCTTTCTGTTAGTTTTGTGGGTGTCCATCTGTCCGTCCGAAATTCAATAAAATGTCTGGTGAACATCTTTTTGGACCTTAAATTGACTATCCAAGCTATTTCAACTCCTGTAGTTCTCTCTTGTAACTGAATTATATATAAACAGTCATTTAGGAGAAAGTACAGAGGGTATGAGACCGAAATGTTATCCACATGAGGGCATTCATCCATCATTTTTCATCTCACACGTGTCATCATTTCTACACACAGCAGCTTCATACGTAAGAATAGATCAATCTCAGACTCACATTGGAGACTCTGTTTTTAAACTGTGATGTTCTTTGATGAGAATGTATTGGTCGATGGTAATCGCAGGTTGCAACTTTGATCAATAGTAGGTATTCTTTCATCCAATATTGTACCTATGTTGTTTTAAGTTATCGTCTCGGGGTTATATCACTCAAGTAAATTTGCTAAAAAAAATTCATTTGTCCATCTCAGTTTGTTCATAATCAGTCAGTTCTTGGGAAACATTGCCCTTCCCATATACTCATACTCACAATATGTTCTGGGGATATCTGGTACCTTCCCCTAGTTTCATACTCACAGTGGGTTCTGGGACATCTGATCCCTCCGCTATACTCATAGTCACAGTCAGTTCTGGGACACCTTTTTATCTCCCCTATACTCAGTCAGTCGGTTCTGGGACATATTGCCCTTCCCGTATACTCATACTCACAATCGTGTTCTTGAACACCTCGTCCCTTCCCCTATGTTCATATTCACAGGTGGGGTTCTGGGACATCTGATCCCTCCCCTATAATCATAGTCACAGTCTGTTCTGGGACACCTGGGTCCCTCCCTATACTCATAGTCAGTCAGTTCTGGGACACCTGGTCCCTTCTATATACCCACTATCACAGGCAAGTTCTAGGATACCTGGGGCCTCTTTCTCTATAACGTATAGTCCAGTCAGTAATTGGACACCTGGGTCCTTACCTATACTCATGTTCAAAATCGGTTTGGGATTACCTCCTGGTCCCTTCTATATTCTCATACTCACAGTCGCTGTCAGTTCTTGGAAACCTTGTTCCATCCCTTATAACTCACAGACGGTTTTTTGGACACCTGGCCCCTACTCATATACTCATAGCCGCAGTCGGTTCTGGGACACTTGGACCGTCACCTCACCTATGTTCATACTTACAGTCAGTTCTGGGACACCTGGTCCCTTCCCTTATAACCTTTAGGTCGGTTCTGGGGAAACCTGGTCCCTACAGTTTAACTACAAGTTACAGTAGGTTTTGGGACACCTGATCTCTTCCTCTATATTCAGGTCAGTCAGGTTGGGGAGAACCTGGGTCCATTTCCGTACGTTACACAATCAGTCAGTTCTGGGGACATTTGGTCCCTTTATCTATATTTATTGTTTCAGGTCAGTCACCTGGTCCCTTTTCCTATGTTCATATTTCTATGTCATTTCTCACAGTTGGTTCTAGGGACAACCTTTTCCAGTGCTGCGTTAACGTACACTTTAATATTTGATGGTGATAATCATAAGATAAGATTTTTTGTTTCTAAGAAGTAAAATTACACTACAGGGTTATACATCTTTTTTGCCGAAAAAGATAATTGTTGGGTGTATAGACACTTAGTAAAATGGGACGAGCTATTGCATCTGTATGCCGGGGGGGGCTTGGCTATATCAATCTTTAATGATTGTCAAGTGTATTTTCAGCTGCTACCACGTCACGTGCTCTTTTGAAACACTATAACTCTCTAATTAAGTTTGTTCCATATATTATGGCCAAGTGCAAACAAAATTGTATATAAGGATATATTTATATTATTTTTGAAACAAGAATATAACGCAAAAGTAATTTTTCATATATTATCTTTATTTCCTCCAATATATGAAGATCATACAAAGAATGAAACACTATGATAAAACAAACAAAAAAGAACAAAACGGAAAGGTTATACACTCAAATAAAATATCTCTTTAAATAACCACACTTAGATCAGAGCCAAATGTCCATCATCTGATAGAAAGGGATTGAAAACATCTCTGGAACAAAATAAGTGGCCCGGAAGAAGATTTCAAGGGGAGTTTATATACTTCAGGTGTAAGAATTGCAGGAAATGAGAATGTTTTTATTGATAAAATGCATCCTCATCTGCAATCCTTACACAATCTAATAACACAAAATAAGTGTGGGGCAGCATTTCTGATGTGGTACATTGATGAATTGATTGGGGTTTTTAACGCCGTTTTTAACAGACAGACAGACAGACAGACGACAGACAGACAGACAGACAGACAGACAGACAGACAGGACAGACAAGACAGACAGACAGACAGACAGACAGACAGACAGACAGACAGACACACACACACAGACACACACAAATACAGACACACACAGACATACACACAGACACACACACACACACACCACACACAGACAGACATACACAATACAGACAACACAGAC